>JAEQBH010004950.1:0-161548 GCA_016808115.1 Tetrastigma voinierianum
CTATTTTAAAAACTATTTTCAGTGCAGTGCGCAAGACGTTGGAGCACAATATAAGGTTTGTCGACATTGTACAAAGTCTTTGTTAGTAAGAATATTATGTAAGAAAATGCTTTTGAAATTGTATATTGGAACATATGCTTATGTACATAGTGTAGGCTTGTGAGAATGTTGGGTTCTTGGTTTATATATTGGGATAAAAATGTAAATTTGTGTATACGAGATTTGGAGATTATCCTATCTGCTTGTGATCCTCATCTCTTCTTGGGTTTTCATTGCCAAGATTTTACGAATCAAGTTGGAAAAGAAAGAAAAATTTTATGGGGCGGTTTTGACAACACGGTTTATTCCCACGGGGATTTCTAGTCGTTGGGGAGTAACGGTGAGGATTTATAATGGGTGGCGGCCACACCCCCTTGGTAGGGGGTGGGGGGTGTGTCGATTTAATTATCTGACCGAGTTGTATACAATAACCTAGGACATGAGAATGAAATTACCACCTTGGGGTGGTATCGAGCATAGAGTATTGAAAGCGACCATGCATGTTTAAGTTCAAAAGTACATACATATCAAGTGGTCAAAGTATTAAAAGAAAAGTTTATTTTTAGCGAATCTGACACTATGTCGGGAAGAGGGACACTAGAGGGTCGTCTAGGAGAGTCATTCCAGCAGTTCCCGAGCGTCCTGCAGTACTTGTGAGGGATGAGCACGTAGTTGGTTCTACTCTGCCTCTAGAGTGGCCTCCGGCGGTAGGGTGGCCCCGGACCATCCCAGGCCACGAGAGGGAGCTCAAGTGCGGAATTGTTCTGACGGAGTGGTGTTGAGATAGTAGCCATAGCGACACAGTCGGTCGCGACCTCCACCGCCACCTGGAGAGGTTATGGAAGAGCCAGGGGTCGATAAGTCTGGCTTAGGCGCCAAGCCATGACTGAGTGATCGAGGCGACGCTGGTTATGGCTAGGCCAAAGGTAAACAAAGTTCTGAGTTATGGGGTACACTTACGGATAAGCGAGTCTTGTTTTCCAGTTTTCTGATGGAAAACAGGGCTAAGGATTGGTGGGATGCTGTAGAGAGGAGGTATCCTAATGGAATAACATAGGACCAATTTCAGCAAGAATTTACTGACATATTCTTTCCTCAGAGTCACAAGGATTCAAATATTGAGGAGTTCTTCATATTAGAGTAGAAGAACATGTCAGTATCAGAATATGAGAAGAAGTTCTCATAATTAGTTAGATTGGTTCCCTATATTCAAGCGGATGAAGTCCTGAAGTGCAAAAGGTTTTTATCAGGACTACAACACTAAATTAGAGTGCATTTGTCCGTGGTTCCTCAGAATAGATTTGGGGACAATTGGGGCCACTGCAGAGTTGAAATGAAATCTTCTGACTATGTATCAAAAGTAGGTAGGAAAGTAAGAGGAGTGCAGGGCGCTTCTCTGACAAGAAAACTACAGTCGATGCGGTAGAAAGAAAAGCAAGGGTGGGGTTGTAGGCTGGAGGTAGAGGCGATTGCCCGGGGGATCTGGAGCAGGCCCCATCTCGAGGCCCAGTCATATGCTGCCTGACTCAGCGAGATGTAGATCTGACTCCGGATGTGGTCCTTTGGTATTATTATATCCTTGATCAATGCATACATTAGTGGACCGAGGAGCCATGCATTCATTGCATCGAAGCATTTCTTAGATCGCTTCGATAGAAGTCCAACCATTAGAATTCGTATAGAGTTTCCTTCCGGTACGGAGATCGGTTATTCTCAGATAGAGTAGTTAGAGATAGTAGAGTTCTAATTAAGGGCGGGAGTTCCCGTGGATCTTTGTAACTTGCGATAGAAAGGACTTGATGTAGTTCAGTGGATTAGCTATCTGCATACAAACCACATTAGATTGTTATAAAAAGGAAGTAAAGTTCATAGGCGAGGAAATCGGAGGTAAAGTTTAGAGAGTTACATAGAGTTATCTTCTGTATGATCTCACTTGGCAGACGGCCACAAAATCTTTGCGTAAAGGATGTCGGGGAGTTGCTCGGCTTATGTGGTGGAGACGGGGAAGGGACTATGGTGGATGAGATTCCAATTGTTGAGAGTTCCCGGATGTATTCCTAAAAGTTATTAGGGATTACTTCAGAGAGAAGAGGTGGAGTTCACCATTGATTTGATCTAGTCGATCCATTTTCCATTCCTCCTTATAAGATGGCTCTACGGAGTTGGGAAGGCTTAAGGCTCGATTAAGAATTGTTAAAGTAAAGGGTTTATTCGATGGAGCATATCCCGTAGGGAGCTCAGTGTCTTAAGTGAAAAAAAAGAAAGATGGGAGTTTGCGGTTGTGTATAGATTATGAAGCGTACCCGAACGGAGTTACCATCATGATCGATATCCTCCTGGATCGATGAGTTATTGATCAACTCGAGGGTCTAGTATACTCGAGATAGACTTGGTCGGGGTATCATCGATTAAGGGATTCGGGTGATGGCACACAAGACAACATTAGGACCTTCTCACGGGCATTATGAGTTTGGTGATGCCCATTTGGTTTGACTAATGCTCAGAATGGCATTTATGGATTTGATGAACCGTTATTCCGGTAGTGTTGGATAGGTTCGTCATAGTTTTTATCGATGATATCCTTGTGTATTCAGGCAGTTTAGAGGAACATTCAGAGCACTTAAGGATTGTATTGCGAGACCTTGGGGCGCTTGATTATATGCCAAGTTGAAGCCAGTGTCGGTTTTGAAGCGACGAGGTGCATTCCTAGGTCATGTGATTTAGGTTGAGGTGAGTGTCCTAAGAAAATAGAAAGCGATTAGTGGTGGAAACCACCAAAGAATGTGGCGGAGGAGGTCGAAGCTTCCTTTGTTTAGCGAGGGTATTACGGGGAAGTTTGTTGAGGGTTCTCCGAGATATGACCCGATGGTGAAACGAGGAAGATGTCAAGTATAGTTAGGTGGATGCACCTTGTGAGTTTCGAAGAGTTGAAGGGTAGATTAACCGGCTCAGGTTCTAGCTGATGGGAGAGAGATGGGTTTGTGGTTTATAGTGATGCTTCACAGTGAGAGGCCTTGGTTGTGTTTGATGCGGAATGATAGGGTGATTGCATATGCCTCTAGACGACTAAAGAGCATGAGGAGGGAATTACCACACACCTGACTTGGGGAAAACTGCGGCGGTTGTGTTTGCTCTAAAAATATGGAGACATTATTTATATGGTGTTCCTTCTGGGATCTTTACGGATCATAAGAGTCTTCAATATATTTTCCACGAGAAAGAGTTAAACTGTGAGGCAAAGAAGAAGATGGCTTGAGTTGGGTTGATTAAGGACTACAATTGTACTACTCGAATCCATCGAGGAGAAAACTAATGTCGTAGCGGATGCCTTGAGTAGGCGACCGAGGAGGTTCTTTGTCTCATATGAGATCGAGGTTATCTTCCTTATTGGTGGATCGAGCTTTGGGGGTGATATTGGAGGGTTGAGGATTCAGGAGCCTTATTAGCCACATTTCATGTTAGACCGCTCCTAGTGGATCAGATTCTAGTAGGGCAGTCGCAGGATCCACAGATGATTAAGCTTAAGGAAGAAATAGAAAAAGGAAAGAAAGCAAAGTTTCAAATTAGAGATGACAACATGATAGTGAAAGGACAGAGAATGTGTGTACCAGAGTATGGCGAGCTGAAGAGAGACATTATGGAAGAAGCACATTCATGCGCATATCTTCATCACATCGAGGTAGTACAGATGTACAAGACCTTGAAGAACATTCTTGGTGGAATGGGATGAAGAAGAGATTGCAAATTTCATCTCTAGATGTAACATGTCAGCAGTGAAGCGAGGCATGATACGAAGGGGAAGATACAATTACTCCCTATTCCGATTATGGAAATGGGAGAAGATCATATGGATTTTTGTGTGAGTCTTCCATGGACCGAGAACTGACATGATGCTATATGGGTGATAGTTGATCGATTGTGATGCACCTGCTCATTTCTGATTAATGTTGAGGATTCTTTGGAAAAGTTGGCCCAGTGTAGGTGGATGAGATAGTGAGACTTCATGGGGTTCTGAATTTCGATAGTTTGATTGAGACCGGGTTCACATCAGGGTTGCAGCTGGTTGCAAACATGACTTTAGGTACTCGCCTACATTTAGCACAACATTTCATCCTCAGATGGATGGCCAGTCAGAGAGGACCATTCAGACGTTAGAGGATATGCTGAGAGCTTGTGTGATGGAATTCAGGGGGAGTTGGGATACTCATTTGGCACTTATGGAGTTCGCCTACAACAACAGCTATCAGGCCAGTATAGACATGGCTCCATTTGAAGCATTGTATGGTAGGAAATGTAGGACTCCAGTGTGTTGGGATGAGGTTGGTGAGAGAAGACTAGTAGGCCCTGAGTAGTGCAGATCACTTCAGAGAAAGTGAAAGTTGTTCGTGATAACTTAAAGATAGCAAGAGATAAATGAGTTATCACGAGACAGCCGTCGTAAGACTTACCGAATTCGAGATAGGTGATCGGGTCTTTTGAATTTCCCTTGGAAGGGTGTTTTGAGATTTGGGACGAAGGGCAAGCTTGAGCAAAGATACATGGGACCTTATGAGATTGTGAGCAAGGTGGGGCCAGTAGCTTATAAGTTGAAGTTACCCCCAGAGTTATCAAAGATTCATGACACATTCCATGTGTCGATGTTAAGGAAGTACATCCCAGATCCTTCACATGTGCTGAAGGCAGCGGTGCAATAAAAGAAAACTGTAAGACGAAATTCAATTTACGGAAAAGGGCAAAATCGTAAATTAGATTACAAAATTGTAATTTTGGTTAAAAATCCATAATTTATTCTCTAGATCTCGGATGATGAAATGGATTTACGCAGATTTAAGATTGTCTACGCAAAATTTAGCTATACGTAAAATTTCATTGAATTAGAGGCGATTCGGGTTGACACGTTTTATTTATTTGTTGAATGTAGTAAACGATTTCGTTGCGGCAATCGCGTGCTTATGTACTCATGTGCCGTAAGTGGTGTAGTAGAGAAATGTGGACGGCCGGAATGATGCAGAATATCAAATTTTAAAAATGAAGGACATAATAGTCATTTGGGAATTGTTTAAGTCACTAAAAGACCAAAACATGTCATAAGTAACATCTTCTCACAAATACAAAGAAGCAAAACGTGAAAGCAATGGAGATGGGTAAGTTCGATTTGAGAGAAATTTAGAGAGAGAGATAACTTCTCTCTAAAAATACGAAGCGTCAAGCGGTCGAGGAGTCTTGGTAGAGAAGGAAAAGCGTTCTGCGCGGACGAGCTACAGCGTGGACTCGGTGTTATGAGTTTTGATAAACTCCAAGATGTAGGGGTTTCTCCTACTTGAGTTTTTATTCCTATTTTAAGTGTTTTGTCGATGTTTGAGTAGAATGAGGTCGTGAGGAGCCGTCTGATCGGTCCCAAACCTTGTGACCGAATTGATATAAATTTTTAAACAAAAATTGGAGTAGTCGTGTATGGGTACGGGCTGTTTGGGTGCAGTTTGTGTAATTTGTGCATTAAATGTTTGCTTTGTATGCATTGGGGCTGGAATGACCGTGGATTGCGGGTTCACTAAGTAGGCAGATTGAGTTGTGATTTTTTCGGGAATGAAAGTGCTTGGGGTTTCAACATTCAAAAGCGATATTCTAAAATTATATTTTTGTGAAAATATGTGTTTGGCGAGTGATTTAAATTAAATTGCTCGTGTTTGAGGTCAATAGCCAAAGTGAGCTAATTTTTATATGTTTGAAATAGAAATTACATGACATGATTATTGGTTATTATGTGAATATGTGCGGGTTTACATATTTGCATGTGATTATTGTGTTGGAAATGGCATACATGCATTCCATATGCAACTGGGTTATCCTAGGACCTATAGGAGTTAGTGCATGAACAGGACCCTGAAAATGGTTAGTTGTCTAAAACATTAATTATCGGAGGGTAGTCCAAATTTAAATACTCCGATCGTCGGGCGACCCGATTATTCATCGAGAAGGTAGTCCACAAGCGAATAATATATCAATCGTCGGACGATGATTGATATATATATATATCTGTCGGAGGGTTGTCAGCCCTAATAAAACAATAAATTCTCCGCACAAGGCTTGGCGAGTGTGAGAGAGTCGGTGAGGACTTGGATCGAGTTAGTCATGTAGACATTCAAGTAGGATCATGCATTTGCTTGAATGTGTGTTTAAATTGAACACGACACTTAGGTGGTGGTAGCCGGCAAGGCGATTCTCCTCTTGAGCTTTAGCTCACCGTCGTGGGACCCCCCTTTTCTGGTCTGAGGCGTGCGAGGGAGCTGGCTCGTCATAGAGGCTAGGTGTTCTAGAAGAAAGCGGATTGTGGCTTTGATGACTAACCGTATTAAGATTCTTAATTTTATTATATGGGTTGTATAAAATCAAATATTTGAACTCTTGCATTATTGGATATAGTTAGTTCATAGTGGTATATTGTGATGAGTATTGTTTATGGGCCAAGTGGCCTTTTTACTCATGTTGGGATTATATTAATTTGTTTGGGACGGGTATGTCACGGTCTTGTGTTTAGGTAGACTCTCAGGTACAAAGGAGACTGCCCAGATTTCCCAAGTGGCGTCAGACAACCCAGGCATCCCACTTGTATTCCGCCAATGGGTAGTCAACGGACCCAGGGTTGGGGTGTCAGACTTGAGTATCCAGGCTTAGGTATCACGAATCCTAGGGGCTCGGGTTGGGTATCCACATACCTACGCCCTTAGGTGGTTTGATGTAGAGTATAGGTATGGGACTATAGAATGAGGATTTGGGCTTAGGTACATAGTTGGCAGTGTGGGAACATCACCACTAGGTGTGGTTCGATGTTGAGTATGGGTATGAGATTACCTAGGAAATCACGGGACAAAACTAGGACACTACATGCATGTGTTGATGTGTGAACATGTGAATGTTGATGAATGGTGTGTATACCATGTTGTATGTGTTGTGAAATGTTTGTGTGCTTAAGCGATTAGCACATAGGTGTATTGGAATTTTTGTTGGGAGTTTCTGAGTGTGGCGGAAAGCGAAAATTAATAAAATACATTAACTAAATTTATTTGGGTTGTTGAATAGTGAGAAGAAAATTTTTGTTTCGATGGTTAAAACTAAAGAAAATAGAAAAAATAAATTTTATGAATTTATTTAATGTCTTGATGGAAATGAAAGGTGTATATATATATATATATAAGGTGGAGAATTTTTTCGAGTGAAAAAGCAGAAAGAAAATAAATTTATAAATTTATTTGGTTGTAAGTGAGAAAATAATTTTCTAAGGTCTTATATGGTGTAAAGCCGAAGAAAAGTGAAAGAGAAAATAAATTTTTAGAAATTTATTATTTGTGCGAATTCTGGAAAAATGAAAAAAATGAAGAAAATAAATTTTAGAAATTTATTTGAGTATAATGGAAAAAAAATGATTTTAGTGGATTTTCCGACTCTTTGAAAATAAATGAAAAAAAAATAATTATAATGAAAAAAATTTTATAGAAAGATTAGATTGTTCTCTTGGGATATATTATGAAGAAAGAAATTCTTTCACAATACAAGTATTGTATTGTATTTGGGAAATGTAGGCTAGGGTTGTTTGTATTCTGTCCTGATATTTTGTATTGTGACTAGAACATTAGGGTGTGAGGGAAATTTAATATTGCAATACAAAGCGTATTGTAGTGTGTGGCAAGAGGCAGGAAATTTACTATTAACCATGAAGCAGTATTTGTGTCCTTGACTCAAAGCGGCGCCTTGGCAGTCTTGCCTCTGAGCGCTAGAGAGCGCAGCAGCGTATGTGAGCTCTGGCCCAGCAGCGTCGTAGAAATTTAGGCGAGTTGCACTTGGCCTTGAGGGCGTCTGGAAGCGGGTAGCCCAGCGTAGGCAAGGCGGAAGCGTCTGGCCTTAGTCTGTGAGCAATATTTAGCGTCTGTGAGCGGAGGAGGCGGGACGCGGGGCGCGCGGGCGCGCGACGGGGAGGCCAGCGAGACGGTCTGTGGGCGCGCTGTGTGCACAGGTGCCCGGCGGGCCAGTTTTGGTGCTTTCAGTGCACCGGCTTAGTTTTCAACCGGTTTTTTAGCTACAGGTATTTTCTTGGTAAACTCATGAACTTGATCATTGTAAAATAATTTTTAAAAAATAATAATAATAATATGTTTATTAAATTAAAATAAAATAAAATAAAATAAAATAATAAAATTAGCCAAAATTACCGAAAAATAAATTTTCAAAAATTAGAAATTTTTAAAATAAAATTTTGTTGAAGATAATACTTTAAGTGAGTGGTGCCTTGCATTACTTGTAAATACGAGCGATGCATATCTGCTTGGTTATGTGAAAAATTATCTCGGGCGGTGTTTATACCTTAGAGATTGGTGGAGTGAAACGTGCCATGTTGATTGTAGATGGCTAGTAGAGGGACGGGACGTAGGGACGTCCACGGGAGCCTTGGTCGGGCACCAGCGAAGCCAATTAACAGTATGGCATTTGTCAGTGGCAGACTGCAGGCGTAGGTGTTCTGCGGCTGTTTCTTATCGCTTGGTGGTATAGTAGGTGAAACAGAAGATCCTAGTAACCTCTAGAGTTGGGGCGCATCATCCTCAGGCTTTCACGGGAGGAGATCAGGTGGTGACAAACCGTTGGCTCATCTGAATCGAGAAGGTGTTATAGGCTATGGAGATTACCTACGTGAGACGAGAATTAAGACTAGGCTGCGTTACAGCTAGAGCGCAGGCCCAAGTATATGGTAGAAATGGGCAAGGACACTCTAGAGCCTTAGAGGGAGCCGTTGTCACGTGTGAGTCTCCCCCAGGATTAGGCGAGAATAAGAATGATAGGTCGAGGTTGCGAGTTAGAGATCTCGGGGGACTCTACTCACAGTGGACACAGATCATGGATATGTCGAAAGTTCGATGTCATCCTAGGGATGGGCCGGGCGATAGCTTACGGGATCGTTATCAGTTGGCAGGCATATGAGGATTACACACCTTTATCGCGGGGCGGTACTCGTATGGTATTTCGAGGGACAATGGCATACCGTTTGCCCAGACCCGGTATCTTACGAGTCAGTTTGGGACGGTTAAGCGAGTTGGCTGAAGGCCTTACCTGGGGCGAGGAGGGCCGGACTTAGATCTCACTATCGGGTAGTGTGCGAGTATGTGGATGTTTTCGGATGAGCTACCTCATTGCCTCACGGTCGTAGACGGTGTCAGGTTACACCCTGGTGCCGCTTTATCTCTATGACTCATAGGATGGCGGAGTTGAGTTGTAGGAACTCAGTCCGGTTACAAAACATTGGACAAGGGGTTTATCAGCGAACGCCGCATGGGCTCCGTTTCTGACTGCGAAGAAGAGCGGGAACCCTTGACATGCGTGACTATGGCGGTTGAGCGGGTTATGATCGGAAGTCGGTACCGCTCACCCAGGGGTTACGATGATTTGTTTGATCGATTAGGGAGGGCGAGTCTACTCAGAATGAACCATGGTTACCATCGGTGAGGATTAGGGATACGAGATATCCACAAGGCGTTTAGGGCGTTATGGGCGCCCCCAGGTTCTGGTGATGCCCTTTGGATTGTGAATGCACGACATTCATGGATCTCATCGTGGTATTCCAACCCTAACATCTGAATCGGTTAATAAGTAGTCTTCGTGGATGACATCTTGATCCTCGGTGAGTGGGAGCATGGGGTATCGAGGGTTGTTTCGTTAGTTGTTGAGACAATACATCGGTTGTCACGATAAGTTCGGTAAGTGCGAGTTTGAAACGCTGCAGGTTGAAGTTACACAGGACACGTGGTGTCATCGTAGGGCGTCGATCGACCAGGAGAAGGTGAGGCGGTGATGAGTTGGTAGGCGAATGTCAATCTTGGCGAGATACATAGTTTCTTGGGATTGTTGGGTATTATGGGAGGCGTGAGATGGGGTGAAGTTGTCCCATTCGGGCGGGGTCGTGGACCTCAGCCTACGGGACATGGACTCCGTGGTTGGGGCGATGACCATAGAGAGAGATCGAGGATGCTTGGGCACTCGAGGATCACAGTGTTAGTACTTGAAGATCAACCTTCTGGATTAGGAAGAGCGAAGACTTACTTCACATGGGATTTCAAGACGGGGGCCGGGGTGCTGGGCGGTTTGTCAGCCGGGCGGGTATTATATTCTTCACCAGGCAACTGGGCATATGAGGCCAGGATTCTCCTAGAACGGGGATACCGGGACTTTACCGGGACCACTTGAGTCCCAGTTAGGTATCAAACGGGGAGAGATATACGGTTCATTCCTCCGCACCCCCAAATGCAGGTCGGAGGAACCCCGATTTGATTTGGGGTGTTGTCTGAAGCACTCAGCCACCTGAATGAAGCTGAGAGGGCAGTGTAGATCGAAGTCGTGAATCGGAGTTCTGCGTGACGTAGTGGACCTTAGGGTAGTGAACCTGTGGTTGTGATGTCTTGCATGCTTGACATGGATGAGTTAACAACCATGGGTTGTGTCGATGAGTGAGAACTTAAGCACAGTTTGTCATGCGAGCCGCGGCATTAGTTTGGGCTTAGAGTTAAGGCCTTTAGAGAAGCCCGGTGTATGAATGTTTCTTCCACTAGGATGTGGGGTGAGAGTTGACTGATAGGTCGAGATTGAGTGAGAGATCTCGGGTGCTCATGGTGGAGCAAAGTTGGTTGTCACGGTATAGCATCGTTGTGTTCATATTACACGTGGTAACATCAGCGTCGGAGTCGGTGTGCGTGCAGTGGAGATCATCCCTCCCTCTCTTAGGTAGCAGGTGGGTTGGAGTTTATGCTTTGGGATGCGTCCGATGAAGACTCAGAGTTCGATTCGAAATGAAAGTGATTAAATTATGTTAAAGCCACCAAAGAAGCAAAGAGGGGGCCGTTAATCCCTAAGGTGAGAATCACGGGTTGAAAGTTATGTAAGGACCGGAAGATATCCAAATTTACGTGTGATATAACTGACTCGAAGTGTAAGTAGAAGAATAATGTTGCCCGATGTAGAAAACACTGCAGTTAAATTATCACATAGACTTAGAGTTGAGTGATAGGGGTCGGGAGTGACTCGAGATGAAAACACACGGACAGGTTATCATGTAGACTTAAAGTTGGATGATAGAGTCGGGAATGACTGAGATTTGGATACCCCTTTGGAGTGCATTGGGTGTTGTTGAAATTTGGAAGGGCTGGTATAGATGTATTCATGGCATGGACTAGGTGTGATCCATTGTGGATCGTCGAGTGATGTGACCATGGGAAGGTCGGCGTTTACCTCCTGAAAGTAAGGGTTGTGTGGGGTTACACGTTGTGTGGAGATATATCTGGTGTTAAGGACATGACTGAGTAGTCCCCGGGATCATAGGAGGGTGGCTGAGACAATGGTGGCACTAGTAGAATTACTTTACCATGACAGATTCTCCGGTGAGTATACGGATGGAGCGTATGGGGCCTTGTATGGGAGGCCATGTGAATCACTTGGTTATGTTGGGCCCAGGGTGGGAGGATTCCATCAGCAGTCTGATTTGATTAGAGACACCTCCCAGGAAGGTGAGCTTGTCGACAACGTCTTCTCGGCTCTGAGCCGGCGGAAAACTATCTTGTGTGCGGCGTCGACCACGCCCAGAAGTTAGGTTAGGGATCACGTCTTGCTTGAAGGTGATGCGCAGGGAGTAGTCGGGGTTCGTGAGCGTGGGAAGCTATCATCGAGGTTCATTGGACCGCCGAGATACTGAGAGGGTAAACCATTGCGTGCCGGTTGGCGATTCTGGCCGGCATCATGCTCGGGTGTCAGCGCTAAGTATTTCCGTCTCAGCCTTTCGGGAGTATACTCCATATCAGCTGTATAGTGGATTGGGGACGAATAGAATTGACGATAGGACCTTTGAGGAGGGACCCGGTATATATTAGATAGTGTTCGTGATCGAGGTTTGCGACTATGAGACCATTGAAATTTAATTGAGAAGTGCTATGGCACTACGGGTGGAGGAGTCCAAATAGACCATGAGAGGACACTATAAGACCACATCCACTTCTTGTTTAGGGATGAAGGTGCGTGGTTTAGTCGTTTAAGATTTAAATGGCTAGTTACATGCACCTGATAGAGTGCAGCGTTGCATATGCATGTGAGTGATTACTTGATTATCCTGAATTTCGGAATGAAGAATTCCTTTAGGAGGGGAGAATGTAAGACCAGAAATTCGATTTACATTCTAGAAAAGGGCAAAATGTTAAATTAGATTTACAAAATTGTAATTTCGGTTAAAATCCGTAATTTATTCTCTAGATCTCGGATGACGAAAGCAGTGCGTTGGAATCGTCTCGCGAGAAATCTAGCTATGCATCATTCATTGAATTGAGAGACAATGTCGGAGTTATTACGTTTTCGAGGCATCTTCATCGGTCTTATTAAGCGATTTTAAATTCTGACAATCGCATATAACAATCTTTGTGTCTTTGGCAAGTAGTGGGTAATGAGTAGAAATGATAAAATAGACGACTAGAGATAGTCTTAGAATATCAATTTACGAGTAAAGGACATAATAGTCATTGAAGAATTGTTTAAGTCACTAAAACCAAAACATATGGTATTGTCTATAAATAAAGAAAAAACGTGAAAGCAAAATGAATCAGTGGATTCAGTTTGAGAAATTTTGAGAAGAACTTCTCTCTAAAATGCTGACTGTCAAACGATTTCAGTGGTCTTTAAGCGAAGAAAGGAAACGTTCTCAGCGGAGGCACATGACCTCCAGCGTGGACTCAGTTTATAGAGTTTTGACAAACTCAAGATCTTGGGGTTTCTCCCTACTTGAGTTTTATTCTATTTTAAGTGTTTTGTCTGATGTTTGATGAATGAGTGATGAGGGGCTAGTCGTGGTCCCAGACAACCTTGGCCAGATTGATTATAAATTTTAAACAAAATTGGAGTGATCGTGTGTATGGGTGCAATTTGTTTGGGTGCGATTTGTACTAATTTGTGCATTAAATGTTTGCTTTACATGCATTGAAGTTTGGAATGACAGAGTGGATTGGGTTCACTAAATTAGATAGTTGAGTTCTGATTTTCGGGAATAGTAACCCAGGGGTTTCACTATTCGAAGCGATCGATAAAATTATATTTTTGTGAAAATATGTGTTTGGCCAGTGATTTAAATTAAATTACTTTCGTGTTTTGATTATTATGAAGTGAGCTAATTTTTATATGTTTGAAATGAAAATTGCATAACATGATTGTACAATAGTTTGATATTATGTGAATATGTACGGGTTTACATATTTCTGGCGTAGATTATTTAATGATATTTGGAAATGGCGTAACTGCATTCCATATACCTTTGGAACATCCTAGAGATTTATAGGAGTTAGTGCATGGGGCGAGTTTAAATAGTTGGAGGGTTGTCTAAAAACATTGTTAATTATCGAAAGATGATCAAATTTAAAATATCAATCGTCGGGCGTTGATTGATATTCGCGGATGATCCACAAGCAAATAATATATCAATCGTCCGGGCCCGATTGATATATATATATACATGGAGGGTTGTCCACTAATAAATGAATTCTCATGGGCTTAGGCAAGTGTGAGAGAGTCGGTGAGGACTTCGGGATGCGAGTTGGTCATGTAGACATTTAGTAGGATCGTACATTTGCTTGAATATGTGTTTAAGTGGAACATTGGCACTTAGGTGGTGAGTAGCCCATAGGGCGATTCTCCTGCGAGCTTTAGCTCACCCGTGGGACCCCCTTTTACGAGGTACAAGGGCGTGCGAGGGACGGCTGCGTCACATAGAGCCGTGTTGCAGAAGAAAGCCGGATTGTGGCTTTGGTAACTCATACATGTATTAGAATTCACTAATTTTAATATGGGTTGTATAAAGTAAATATTTGAACTCTTAGAACTGGATATAGTTTGATTCACTTAGTGGTATATTGTGATGAGTATTGTTTATGGGCCCCAGTAAGCGTTTACTCGTGTTGGGATTATAATGCGTTGTTGAGACGGTATATGCAGTCTTTTGTATTTGGGTAGAGCTCAGTACAAAGGACTCTTGCCGGAATTAAAAGTGGCGTCAGATAACGGGCATCCGCCTTATGTATTCAGCGGGTTGACGGGTGAAGTCCAACGGACCCAGGTTGGGGCGTCACGGAACGCACGACTTATGAGGAAACACGCATGCGGATTGTAGATCGCAAGAAGCGGGTGTTGAGGAGTAAAGTGATTCACTTTAGTTAAAGTCGCATGGAGGAATCCTTGAGAGGAGGCACTACTTGGGAGCAGGAGGCTCAAATCTTGTATGATTACCCTCAATTATTTTCTAATTGAGGTATTTTCCTTACTTTTGAATTTAGTTGATCGTTTCGAGGACGAAGAATGTTAAGGGGAGGATTTGTAGCAACCTCCGTCCAATGAGGTGCCACGATTACATATACTTGCAAGGGCTCATGTATCTTATTTAAGTGTAATTGTAAAGGATAAAATTGTAAAAAGTTTTCAAAGAATTGTGGCACTTTGCAATTAAGGAAAGTGGCGGGGTGAAAGTATAATTAATGGAGTTTAAATGGTAAAATAATATTAATAGATTCTTAAGAAATATTTCGGGAAGTCTGAAAGTGCAGATGTCGGATGTGAAACGAGATTTTGCAGATTAAGTTAGGTCATGAAATCTGGTGACTGAAAAGTTTAAGTTTAATTAAGAGTCGGTCGAATATTTCTAATTTCTGAAGGCGACAGTTTTAAGTGAAACACAGCGAGTTTTAAGAAAAATTCGAGAAAAATGGTAAATACTTAGAGAATATTCAATTAGGATAAAAGGTGGCTTAGGAATGAAATAAAGTGTTTGAGTGAAACGAGATGAGAAATGAGAAAGAAAGGGACATGTAAGGTCCCACTGAAAAGAAAAAAATACAAAAACATAAGCAAATGGGAAACCAAACGGACAGCAGAGAGTGTGAGGCGAGATAAATTTTTAATTTTTTTTCTTTATTTGTTTCTTTCTCAGATTTAAAAATCGTAGTCAGTCGTCCGGGATAAACACGAAAAGTCTTCTACTGCGACGAGGCTGCTGGCGTGAGTCTGAAATGCTGGATTTCCGCGGAAGAATTGATTAAAATATTAGAAAAATCACCAAGAATTTTAGTTTTTACCGGATCGTCATTACAGTGGTCGGCGCTTTTCGGACTATTAGGTAAAGTTACTCTCTGTGACAGGAGGCTCTGGCGTAGAGGAAATCAATCTCTCAAAATCGCGGGATTTCGTGTGGTTCAGTATGATAGTGAATATGTATGAATCGCCTGAAATGGTAATCGAAGTATGGAAAATAAGTGCATGATCTCAGTCTCATGAAGATGTATGGTCATAGTACATAGTGCATGAAAATCGTCGCGCATAGTAAATGTCGAATAGTATTTGATTGATTGTGCTAGCGTATGTGATTACAATACGTCAAATGTGTAAGAATTTGAGCGGGAAAATTGTGGAATGCGACACATCAAGATTAATACTTGAAAAAAGGTGAGTGTTACAAGCTCGTTTTCGAATCTGATGTTGTTATTATTATATTGTTGTTTCTGTTAAGGTGTTTAATGGTTTTAATTATTAAGCCAGTATTTAAATGATGAGTTTAGAAAGCAGTATAATGGTTCGGATGCATCCAATCCATACCTTTAGTTGAAAACAAGCAAATGGTTTGTTTTTTAAGCCGTAATTGAAAAGCAGAAGCAAATGGTTTGATTTAAGCCATAATTGAAAAGTAAGCAAAATGGTTTTGATTTAAGCGAGTAAATGAAGTAAATGGTTTTGAATTAATGGCAGATTTTTCAAGAAATGACAAATGGTTTTAAATTGTAAAAACCGTTTTCAAATAACAATAATGGCGAAAAAGAATAATTCGAAATAGGCGCCAGTATTAATAGACTTTTGGTGACACGTCTTTGGAGCATGGAACAACTAGGAGAATTATGGTGATGGCGTGCGAGATTGATTAGCGTATTGCGGAAAAGGTGATCGCGGACAAAGGTCTTCCATGCATGCGGTGGAGTGCCTGGGCTCCGTGTTCACTGGTCGATGCAAAATAGGCCTCGATGGTTGATGTTTCTGAACGTGATATCTGATTTTGAAAAATCGTGGTGTTGGTTCACGTCGGCCGAGCAGGAGGATTTAAAGCAACCCGGTTGAGCGACTCGTTTAGATTTCAAAGCGATCGGTTGAACCAAACTCAGGTAGGTTTATTTTCAAAGCATGTGGTTGAGCGAGACTCAGTTTTATGAAAAAAAGTTTTGAGAAAACTTTTAAAGCAAAGGTTGTGAAAGGTTTAGAAACTTTTCAAGCGAGAGATAAAGCGAGCAATGAAATTTGAGAGTTTACTAAACTTCTAAGCAGTAAATAATAAGAGTTTACCTAAGCCTTTAAAAGTACAAAAGCAAGCAAGCAAGAAAAGTTTTGAAAAACAATGATACAAAAAACGAGCAAGCAAGAAAAGTTTTATTAGAAACTCAAGCAATGAAAGCAAAGTAAAGCACGGAAAATATTGTAAAGAAAGTTTTACGAGTTTTGGGGTTTTCTGGAAGAAAACAAAAACTTTTATAAGAAACATATACATGAGCGCTCGTTTAGCTCATTATTTTCTATTTTAAAACTATTTTCCAGTCTGCGGTCATGGAGCGTTGGAATGCAATGGGGTTTGTCGACATTGTACAAGTGTTGTTAGTAAGAATAAGCCTTAAGAAAATGCTTTTGAAATTGTATATTGGAACGTATGTATGTCTGTAGTGTAGGCTGTGAGAATGTGTTAGGTTCTTTGGTTACTTATTGGGATAAAATGTAAATTTGTGTATACGAGTTGGAATTATCTATCACGGTAAAATCATCTTTGTCAGGGTTTTACCGTTGCGAGATTTTACCAAATCTAAGTTGGAAAGAAAGAAAATTTTTATAGGAGGTTTTAGCAACTGGCGCGGTTTTTAGCTTCACGGGTTTCTAGTCGTTAGAGTGCTTGGTGAGGAGTTTATTGGGTGGTAAACACACCCTATTGCATTGGTAAGGAGTGGGGGTGTGTCTTGTACTTTATTTTCATATAGATTTTGTTCTTGATTAGAGCGCGTTGAAGTGATTGCAGATTAAATACACAATAGATTACGTGTACTTTAAAAATAAAAAAGACTATAAAAAAATAAATATATATATATATATATATATATATATATATATATATTTAAATACATATAT
This sequence comes from Tetrastigma voinierianum, assembly GCA_016808115.1. Classification (NCBI taxonomy): domain Eukaryota; kingdom Viridiplantae; phylum Streptophyta; class Magnoliopsida; order Vitales; family Vitaceae; genus Tetrastigma; species Tetrastigma voinierianum. Next base: position 17,257 of record JAEQBH010004950.1, read on the forward strand.
TGTAATTAATTTGACTAACCATGCCCTCTCCTCTCCTCTCCCTCTTTTCGTTTTATGAACAGAGATCGTTCTACATATAAGAAAGTGTAAGCGATTTTGAACTAGAATTTGTAGTTGTTTTGAAAAAAAAGAATTAGGAGTTTGTACTTAAAATGCAGGAAAAAAAAATGGAAGAAGAAGGAGGAAGTGTGAACTACCGATGTGCAGTGTGTTGGGAAGACAAGCGATCACAAATGTCGACAAGCTGAAAAAAAACCACACAGTCGCTGATTTTGGGTTGTAGGAATGAAATCTATATGAAAATAAGTACAAAAGTGCAATGTCTCAAAATAAAAGTGAAGGGCCAAATGTAGAGAGAAAAACAAAAGTACAGAGAGCTTAAAATGGGTTTTGCCAATATTAAACTGTTGCACATACAAACTATAAACTTAAATTGTGGTTGAATATTTTATGAAATCAATTTTTTTTTTTTTTTATTATGGTACATGAAATTTTTTAAATTTACAAATTTAATAAAAATTAATGAAAATGGAAAAAACAATTGTAACGGACATTCCATTGCTACTAAGTAGGGTTTAGGAAAATATTTGTTGCAAAGTTGTTACTATGCTACAATAGAGTGAAATGACATATTCTGCCATGAGTCATAATTTTACAAAGCTATTGCACATTTACTTGAATTACAATGAAATTGGAGATGGTATTATGTGGCTTGATTTGCTAATATGTTGCAAATTTGCAACAAAGTTGCAATAACTTCAATCCATTCAATGTCTTTTGACTGTTGGAATTTAGCAACATATGTGAAATTCGTTGCACATTTTCTTTTTATATTTTCTTTTTTTTGTTGGTTGGGTTAATAATAATGATAGTGATAATTGGGAAAAGAAAAGAAGGGCATTGCTTCGTATTTATAATTTGTCTTGTGCATGCATGCATTTTGTTTTTAATTAATATGAAATAGATGCTCTTGTATGTTATAGGTTATATAGATACATGTCATGTCATTAATTTGTTGTTAATTAAGTTTTAAATTAATTGACATAATTAAGTATACTTGCATTTAATTTATTTTCCCAATCACTATTATTATAATTATTAATTCAAGTATACTTATTCTTGAATTAATAATAATAATAGTGATTGGGAAAAGAAAAAAAGAGCATTGCTTGGTATTTTTATAACACATTCCTTTAATTCGTCGTGTGCATGCATTTAGTTTTTAATTAATATGAAATGAATGAATTTTGGCAATTAAGCTCTTGTATGATATGTTATAGTCATAGAGGTACATGTCATGTTATTTGTAAGACCCTAGAAAATTCCAATTTTCTCAGAAATGGCAAAATCGTAATTTCGGTAAATCCCAGGAATTTTATAGATCTCAATGAGAAATGGACTTCTCAAGGTGAAAGACGACCTTGGCACTAAAGTAATGTAGCTCACAAATTAGCCGTGTGTGGAAGAAAAGAATCATGACTCATGATATTGCAGGTGTGTGATGTCGTAAGGGAATTATGAAATAAAGGAATAAATATATGGAAAAAGAGGCCTTTTGCTAATTTGAAGAGAAGGAAATGGGGAGGCAATTTCCTCCTTTGATCGGATGATTGGTTGCTCCCAAAAGGGAGAAAAAATGACAAAAAAGAGAAAATGAAGGAAGGAAAATGTGAAAGGAAAATGAGAAAGGAAAAGTGAAAAGAAGAAAAGCAAAAGGAAGGAATAAAGGAAGCCGATTCGTGAGGAGGAAGGAATGGAGATGCATTGGCCAAACGTGGAGGAAATCACAGAAACGTGGAGCTTCTCACAGATTGAAGTAAGCGATCGGCCTGATCGGTTCCTTGAGGTGAGAAGAGCTCTGTTTGGGTGACATAACGTATCACGGACTCAGGTTTGGAGTTTTCTTCAGAGCTCAATAGGTGGGATATTTTCTCTTGGTTTGCTGCTTTAAAGGCTTTATAATGGGGTAGGGGTTCTTTGTGGGATGTGGAGAGTATATAGAATTGGTTCCATGCTTTTGGAATTAAGGGTATGGTTCATGGCCAGGTTTCTGATTGTGGGAGTTAGGGTTTTTGACCAAAGCGAAAGTTTCTTGGAGTGTTATAGTTTGTTTGATATGATAGTAAGGATTGGAACCAAAATGGTTCACATGTTTGCAAAGGAATTAATAGTGAGGTACACATTGAATGGTCCCAAAGTTGGTGACCTAGTTGTGTGTTATCTTTAGCGAATAACGTACGGTGTGAAGATTGATGTTGATCGTCTTTATTTGATGATGTATTAATATGGTTTGCGTGGAGGTAGATTATATGTATAAATTATAATTATGTGGTGTGTAAATGTTTCATGTAGTGCTGCGTTAAGTGCATGCTTTGTGAGGAAAATCACGTTGGCATCATGCACTTCATATGCACACGGTCACGCCCAGCGTCGGGGTGGTGGGTGCGGGGTAAGGTTTTGTTCACCGGTGTCGATTAGTGTTAAATGAACTCCTAGGAAAATGGAATGAGAAGTCAGGTAGGGTCGCGGTGTGTAAAATGATCGAAATGATGATTACATGTTTTGGGCGGGTAAGTTGGTCTCCCAAAGGTGAAAGTCCTAAAGGTTATTCACGGTTAGACATGAATCCTGACGATGTAAGTTCGTGAAAATGTTGAAAAGGTGTGCGGCGTCCTACGGTGTAAACCCGGAAATCCGTGGCCCATAAATAAAGGAAAAAGAATTTGATAACTAAAATTGGAGGGTTTCCAATGGTTTAGTCATGGTGTGTGACGGGTTTTATTCACGCTTGGCATTCCAGGTGTGAGGGAGTCGGTTGGGACTTGGGTCGTGAGCATGAGGGGTGCATCTCATGCATGATATAGACATTTCATATAATAGTAACTAATTGTATGGAATGTGATTGATTGTTTATATATGCCATTGCATATGCATTTTAGGTGAGGGTAACCCTTGGCAGAAAACTTTCTCTGGGCTTTGCTCACCAGTCGCGGGACCCCTTTCGGTCTGAGGAGTATCGGGGAGGCGGTGTGCGGTGGGGTATCTTTTGAGGAGAAAGTAAGGAAGTAACGAAGACGAGGTAAATGTATTTGTAAAGTGTATAAAATCTTTTTTTTTTTGTAGAACAGGCATGGAAACTATATGAATATAGTTGATTATTTTGTTTTATGAGTATGGAAGTATGGGCCCCATGTGGCTATTTTACTCATGTGTGTGTCTCGTATCTGAGACATGTAGATTCATGATTGTGAATTGGTCAACGGACCCCGGAGTTTAGGCGTCACATTATTATTAATATAAATTTATTAATAATATATCGATATGCTAATCGTCATTAAAAATTAAATATTATCTGTTACCTGTATTTACCTTAGATGGATATTATCTAAACTGTTAGATAAACACCTCTCGCAGGTTAACGTGTACTAGTTCCGTGATATATCACATCAAATGATGTCGATAACTAAATGTAGATGGCAGAGATAAGATAAGTGCCTGTTATTCCTGAGTTTAATAAGTCGACAAGTCGTCATCCAAATTACAATAAATCATTCAACAATGATCATGATTGCCAAATCATTGATAAAAGATCTACAGTAGATCTCTACATAAATTATGATTCTTGATGTAAGTTATTATATATAAAGTGATGAATAATGAACCTTTATTTTGATATATTGAAAATACTCATTATAAGAGGATAGACTCCTAAGGGAGAAAGGAAAAAGGAAAAAGAAGAAATTGATCGACAAGCGCCATCAGGTTCTAAATAGGGCTTTGGAGAAAGTTTTACTTAGAAGTCCTTAACATCATAGCCATATCGAGGAGAGATAATTTGGAAAATAGTTTTAAGAGATATGTAATTTTATAGGAAAGTCAAGCCAGCAGAATATCATCCATGAAGGGTTGGCCTTTGTGCAGAGGTTGACTTGAGGAGCTTTGGAGAAAGTCTTTGCTTGATGCCCCAGGCTTCGGGGTCCGTTGACAGCAGATTAACACGGAAGACTTCGTGGATGTGGTGCTTTCGACACCACACCCTGCAGGTAATCTCCTTTTGGGACCTATGATTTACTTGAAAAATGGATGAGTCTCTTTGTCACGGGAGCTCTACAAATACAACCTGTGTACCCAATTACATAAACGTGGCGATATTATCTACTTGACCTCGGAGTCCACATATGAGTAAAATGGCCACGTGAGCCCATTTATCCATACTCAAACATATAAGCACATGACTATAAAACCATAGTCCATAAGAGTTGAAATTACATCCCACTCTTATACAAAACATATATCAAGAATGCATGTTTCAATACATATTTTAAAAAATACAAATCAAAGCCACAATCAGGCTTTCTTCTACGATCTCGGCCTCTGGTAGGCGTCTTCTCTGCACATTCCTGTACTGAAAGAGAGTCCACGGCAGGAGTGACAATGTCTTGATAAAGTAAATCCTATAAGAAGTTTACTCCCGCTTTTTAAGTGCACATGCATTGGTCATGTAACAAATAAACACTCCCCTCCAAAAGATGCTATCCTAGAATGGAAACCTACATGTCATGAATGAGATGCGACTCAACATGTCCAATGTACCGAGCCCTTACCGGCTCCCTCTTGAACCAGAGTCCCAACCCAACTCCCTCACACATGCTTATGCCTAGAGTGAGAAACTCACCATTAGTATTTCAACCAATGGTCCTTTATGTATCAGCAAAGCTTTTTGTTTTACAAATAAAAAACATTGGACAATGCAATGGCTGCTTTAAAACAAAAGCATCGGACAATCTCTGAAACCACTTTAAAACAAAATTGGACATTCTTGGAAACCTCTTGACCTCTTTAGGACATTGTCATGGGCACATCGCACCATGTTGACACGCCTGCAGTGTTGATTTCCAACCATGAAGGCGAGTATGGGCTATTGGGCGTCGTCGATAACCAGGCCACTACCCGTTCACGAGAATGGTGAGCAACAACCATCACACCCACCCGTTTATGCGTGTCCCCATGCATATGAAGTAATGCAAATGTGTGTTTCTATTCATGCACCATGCCATATATATAATGAGTGCTTTATATCTGCACATATTAACCACATTACATCAATTGGAAATTTATATCTTTGAACATAAATTCCAATTTAAATCCTTACAATTCATGCCAACACTTCACACACATACATTGACATCTACAAGAGTCATCACCAATTGGAGTAATGACTTGCTTTATCCTCTAGGTGCAATTGTGACACCATGTCCACAAATAGCCTACATCGCTCATCTGATGACCTCAATCATACTAAAATATATTGCATTTCCCTAAGCCTCCTTGGATAATTATATCAACATGCATATAATTACAAACAGCATACATATAATTGCAAACAACATATATCATTCTTATTATGATGATCAATTTGGCGCATCATCACAGCAGCAAATTTGCACACTTGGTGCTACAATCAAATTTTCGAAAAATATGTGGGCATAAAATTCCATTCACATGCATACGAAAAAATTCTATACTCAAGGAGCTTTCCATAGAGTCCGAGAACACCAAATTTAGAGTCCTAACGAAGGAGTTATGCAAGTTACAAGCCATGAAGAAAATCAGCAACATTGCAGCACCTGTAACAGCAGAGGCTACTGTATTTCATCATTTTCGGATATAATATGAGCTCAAATTGCATTGAGCTATATATGGATGGATTCTAGACTCAAAGAGCTTTCCATAGAGTCTAAGAATGTACAAATTGGAGTTCGGATGAGAAAGTTGCATGGCCGTAAGTTGGAACTCCATGAGCGGTGAGCTCGCGCGGCGTGGAACCCTCTGCAATTGCATGCTGCAGGAAGGCACCTTTGGAGCTCCCGTACATGCATTTTTTTGACCCAAACTCATATCGAAAACAACCCTTTCAACCGGCGACAAACCCGCCCCAATTGAGACCCAAAATCGGCCATAAGCACGACACAAAACCCTTCCCAAACTAAGCCCAAAATCAACTTCAAAACAACCTCGAAAACTGGACATCATAGCGAAGAACTAGAAAAAAAAAATCATTTTTTTTTTCCTTCCTTTTGGTGCGCGAGAGTACCATCCAAACAGACCCTAGGGCTCAACAAAGACCAAAACGATTCTTAGATGGAAAATAAACCCCATTATGAAGGTTCCTTACCTCTTTGAGCAAAGACGAAGCTTTTCAAAAACCCAGAAGCTAGAAACCCAAGGCCTCCCGAATTTCTGCTAGTATCTCAAATGAAAACTCTTGATTTTGTGGTGTCATTACGACGCTTGACAATCTTTCCCGGGCTTTAAATCTTAGTAGACGAGGCACCACCGAAACTCTGTAGATCTTAGAGAGAGTCGGAACTCTCTCCTGCAACCCTCTCTTCTCCTGCTCGTGTGAAAGACCAAGAAGAAATGGGCTTTTTACGTTTGCATCACTTTTATTCAATTAACTTAAGTTTGTTAAGTGGCGCGTCGCTATGCGGTAATAAAGCTCTGGTCTTGGGTTAGTTTTGTCCAAAGCAGTCCATTTCTTAATTATTTTAAATCTGCCTGACAGTGCGTTTCCCCAACTTAGTGTTTTTCGCAAAAATCTATGGAGTCTTTTAACGACTGTGGCAGGAAAATCTGTGAGTGGGCATCTCTCGGAGTCGGCCAGAAACTTTCTAAGTTACTAGATTTACGTGGGAGCGAATCAGCAGCGTAGTCAGTTTAAATCAGTCAGAGATCTAGAGAATTTTCTAGGCTTCCCAGAACTATTACAACAATTTTACTATTCTTCCCATTTTTCAGAAAAATTTTAAAATTCTCGGGTTTTACAGTCTTACCAAGAAGTCCTCCATTCTTTTAGCATCATAGCCATATCAAGGAGAGATGATTTGGTAAACAATTTTAGATGATAATTTTGTGAGGGGTCAAACCTTCATGGAACATCAGTTGGGAAAGAATTGGCACTTCAGAATGCACAACTTGTTCAAGGAAATAAGACAGAGATATAAAGAAAAATATTAATTTTTTAAGTGGAAAGTCATCAAAGTTTATAATTGTGTGTAAAAAAGAAATAAATAGACGTTCAAACATTTCTCCAGTTACCAGAGGAATATTTGGGTCATTTTGTATTTCAATCCTTCAGGTTTGAGGCATAAGATGACCCTATAAAGAGTAATTGTACTTCAATATTCTATAATATTAAATTGAGATAGAAAATTTTAATATGTGACCTACTTTACCACATAATATTCTATAGTGGAAATAATTTTCAAAATACAGTAGATCGAAAAATAATATAATTTTAGGATGGTTTTGAATAAGTAAAAAAAAAATTAATTACATCAAAATTGTACTTTAAATACATGACTTTATTGTTTCTATGAATTGTGTCTTAGAAACACATGCATAAAGCTTCTTTACATATATTTTTACATTTAGTATCATGCATTGAAACCGACCTTATTCTTTTACAATGAAATCACATCTTAGGAACACTGGCATCTACTTGACACAAAATATTGTAAATTTTGAAAATTTATATTTTAAAAATAAATTTTCATACTGTACTTTTTAAAAACGGCCTCAAATTTACGTGCCTTGATTTTTCAAAAAATCAATTTCAAACTCTTACTATTATTAGGACATTTGAGATAATATTTTGAATTAAAAAAGAAAAGAAAAAGACAAATGCTAAAGCATTTTTAATTCCTTAAGATATATATATCATAGCAAATTATAAGTCCTATAGGACATAAAAACATAAAGGAAATAAAATCTTTATAAAGTGAAGTTAATCTTGTTTTTAAGATTGAAGATAAAATGTAAAATATGAAGAGACTCCAATTATATGTAAAAGTTTTAAAAACAAGTTGGTGAATATTTAAAAGAGATTGGAAGATATATATTATGAGATTGATGAAAATTCTGAAAGGGCTTCGAGAAGAAACTACTGTGATATTTTGACAAAAAAAAAAAAAATTGGATGGTGGACATTAGAGAAGAGATCTTATGGCTAGTGATTATTTTGGAAAATATCTCAAAGAAATTTTTAAGCTTTATTTGGCATGTTTTTGTTAAATGGAAATCTTTGTAAGTTGAATTGGTAATTCGACAAATATAGCAATGACGGACCTAGTCTTCGTCCAGGGGGACATATGCCCCCTTCAAATTTTTGCAAAAAATTCTCATTTGTGATCGATTGGATTCAAACACTCACCTCTCCTGAATTAATAAAATATTATACCACTAAGTTAGCATGTTTTTGTTAAATGGAAATCTTTATAAGTTGAATTGGTAATACGACAAATATAGCAATGACGAACCTAGTCTTCGTCTAGGGGGACATATGCCCCCTTCAAATATTCTCACTTGTGATCGATTGGATTCAAACACTCACCTCTCCTGAATTAATAAAATCTTATACCACTAAGTTATCATTTCAAGTTTGTCAATATATGCCCCTTCTGAACTAATTTTTTTAGTTCGCCATTGAATTATATAGTATCCCAGAGGATGTACGATTGGCCTGTGCCTTTGGCGGAAGAGGCATGTTAATGGGTTCTGTATTCTGATTTTGCTATTAGTATGACTTTTAATAAAGTTTTTTCAGGCAGTGGTGATCATTAGACAAGGCCACTTAGAAGATACATTACAACAGTGTTGAGGAGGGAGTCTTTAAATGTGTAAGATTGCGATGATTTTGTATTGAATTGATTCTTAGTAAAATGTTCAATGTCTAGGCATGGCCATAACCAGAAGAGAAGGTGTGACACAATTTCTTGTGGCCTCTTTATCTTTCTTGCTTTTATATTTTTGGATTTGATTGGACTTTAAAGTTTTGCTTAATTTATAAAGGTGTTGTAAAGCACCAAAAAGAATAAAAATAAGTAAATTTCCATTGAAGTAATGAACATCTTCAAAAATGCTCATAAAAATATGCAGTGGAATAGTAATTCTCTTATTAAGTCAAAAAATACCCTTCATGTGTCAGTGATGAAACATATATATTTACTCTTGATGTGTCTCACTATGTTAAAATAATAGGCCTGTTGTCTAATATAATAAAATTTTGTATTATTTTGCCTAATGTAACAAACTAATGTTAAAGCATGAGACTTTGTCTTATGTATAATACTTTTTGTACTCTTTTGCTTAATGTAATAGATTTTTGCCTAATATAACCGACTTTTGTATGTATATTACATTAAACAAAATTTTATTCTGAAATCGAGTCATATTAAACAAAAGTTTGTTACATTAATATAGTATATATTTACTTTATTATAAGCAACGTGGGGCTTTATCTTAACAAGGGGTTACTATTTACAATGACAACATAAAGATTCTTATTACCATGATTCTATTCATAACATCATAAAAATGAAGTTAATATATTTCAATAAAAAAAAAATTATCATAGGTATTTATAATTTATTTTTATGAAGAATAATATTTAATTTATTCGTTCACAACATTTAAAATAAAAAATTAAGCAAAATTAGGACTCAAAGTATGATGCCCATTTATAACTTAGGGCTAAAAGTTTTACCAATGAAACTCTAAGGAATGGATTTTGGGCCTTTTAAAAAGGTAACTTTTTTTTTTTTAAATAAAAGGTAACTTGAAGAGTTTATTTAATTTGTTGATCAGGAATAAATCTCAATGACTTTAGAAAATGCAAGCCTTTTGAACCCTTCTAGCTAGCATGGAACATAAGTGAACATGTATATATTGTGCATGCATGGACACATTTGCCCCTTGAAATTTTGGTAAAATTTTGCTTTTAACCTAGGTTCGCCCTGGAATATATTCATGTCCTTGGCTTTTTTTCCTGAGCTTGTCAATGGGACGGAGAACGAAAGGTTCTAGACTCGAACCCTTGTGACAACAAAATATCAATACTATAATAACGTGAAACACAGAGTAAATAGACGTAAAAAAGAAAAAGAAAAGGGTGGATTGACACGTGCGTACTCATAAAATTGTGCATGTAGATTGGAATAAGGCACAACACACTTATGCCCTGAGGCACAGACGGACTTAGGAGGCTCTGGGCCAGACCCTTATAACAACATAATATCACTACTACAATAATGTGATACGTAAAGTGAATAGATGTAAAAAAAAAAAAAAGATGGGTCGACACTGCACATATAAATAAAAATTGTGCATACATGGATACGGAATAAGGCACAAAACATATACCCTTGAGGCCTGGACGGAGAACGGGAGGTTCTAGACTTGAATCCTTATAACAACATAATATCACTACCGCAATAACGTGATACGTAGAGTGAATAGATGTATAAAAAAAAAAAAAAAGATTAGATTAAACACGGCACATGTAAATAAAAAATTGTGTGCATGCAACAGTGCGAAATAAGGCTAACACATATACCCTTGAGTGCAGACTGAGAGACGGAGGCTCTAGACTCAAACCCTTATAACAACATAATATCACTACTACAACAACGTGATACACAAAGTGAATAGATCTTAAAAAAAAAAAAAGGGTTGGTCGACACGACACATAAAAATAAAAATTGTGCATGTGGAGATTTTTAAAATAAGGCACAACATACCCTCGAGGCCCTAGGCGAAGCAGGAGTTCTAGACTCAAATCCTTATAACAACATAATATCACTATTATGTAGAGTGAATAGATGTAAAAAAGAAAAAAAAAAGGGCCAACTAGGTCGACATGGTACATATAAATAAAAATTGTGTATGAATGAACGAAATAAGGCACAACACACATGCCCTCGAGGCTTGGACACAAAACAGGAGGTTCTGGACTCGAATCCTTATACCAACATAATATCACTACTACAATAACGTGATATGCAAAGTAAATAGACATAAAAAAGAAAAAAAAAGGTGGGTCAACACGGCACATATAAATAAAAATTATGCATGCATGGATACGAAATAAGGCACAACACACATACCCTCGAGGGCGTGGACGAAGAACAGGAGGTTCTAGACTCGAACCCTTGTAACAACATAATATCACTACTATAACAACAACAACTAGATATGCAAATGAAGCAATAAAAAGTGGGTCGGGGGACGACATATATAAATAAATAAAATAAAAAAACAGTTAATTAATTTATTAATTGTAATATGATAGATTAGTTTCCAGTACGATGCCTACACTCTTTCAAGAGGCGGGCAGTAAACTCCCTCATACGGTTGGCGTATCTCCTGAACCTTTTGATGGTGGAGAGGGCGTCATTTAAGCAGTCATTACATCTGTCTCCATTGTTTATCATCTCTATGCAGCATCCTGTGGAAACAGGGGTGAACATAAATATGTGATAATAGATGTCATCACCACATCCACCAGGCAAACGTAAATAACATTCGTATGCACATTCCTTCACCCCAGGATATGCTTCCTTGTAATGGCGGCCGAAGTCGAAAGTTACTGGCGTAAATGGCACATTCCAATAGCTCATTCCATGCACCATCTTCCACCTCAAGCTTGTACATACTACCACCACCATCATCATCATCATCATCATCCTCCCACTGCTTCCCATTTTTCTTTTTTCTTTTTAAAAATAATAATAATAATAATAATGGATGATCAAGAAAAGATGAGCTTTGCTTGTTATTTATAATGTACATATGTATGGGTTGGGGGTGGGGGTGGGGGTGGCATTTATTTATTTATTTATTTAGTTTAATTAATTAATGGAATTAATAGATATATCAATGCTAGCTAGCTTTGTATATGTTATTAATTTAAATTGATTGAAATATATTTTTACTAGTGGAATTACTTCTTATTCAGTTTTGAATTAATTAATGTTCAGTAAGTATGATTTCATTAATTTGAACTACCTACTTGTTAATCAATGTCATATATGTTTCCTCCTTAATTTCAAAATCAATTTTCTTTTTGTCTCTTAACTTGTTACTGTCCAAACACATTACGTAACAGATTTTTACTCTCCCATCACCATTGATCAATGCACAAGTTGTTCAGAAATTCTCGAATGAACATATAAAGAAAAAAATCTTCTTCTTTTCTTTTTTTTTTTAATTTGAAAGTTATCAAAATTCATAATTGTGTGTAAAAAAATGAAAAGACGTGCCAATTATAAGGAGAATACTAATATTTGGGTCTTTTGGCATTTCAATCCTTCGAGTTTGAGGTATAAAATGATCGTATAAAGAGTTAATTGTACTTTGACATTCGATCTACAATGTTAACTTGAGATAAAAAAAAAAATTTTAATATGATCTACTTACCACCACATAGAAGCTCCCCATGAATTGGGATTAGTAATCTAACCATATAAATATTGTTAACGATATTTCAAGATTATATTTCTAATCCTTGAATATTAAATCCTCCCAATATGAACAATTATCATGCTTGATCTACCTCATAATGTTCTTAGGATCACCCAAAGGTACACACAATTTCAAACCCATGAGGTATCATGGTACCTATCTTATTTGTCACTAGTTTTAATCAATAATGCCTCAATTCATTAGGTACATATGACTAATATAAGACTCTCACTTGGTTTAAAACCATAATCAATGACTACAATTTGATGTGGATACACCAGTTTGGATTTTTTTTTTTAAAACATATTAAATTTTTTTTTTTTAAACATTATTTCAAGACAAAACTCCGATAAATAAATATTTCTTTAAGATTGAGAGTTCATGTGACATACTAGCTTGTTGGATCATGATTACTCAAGAGTCAATATCATGATTCATCATATGTCCTACATATTAGCATATTCATTATGGAAAACCTATTCTAATGGTCAGGGCAAGTCAATCCTTTAATTATGAGGTATTAGAGATTTATTAGGTCGTTAACTTCAAGGTTTCATGAGATTAGAGTCTAAGTATTATAAAAAAAAAATATTTTCAAACTCCAAAATTAGAGATTCTATCGTTTCCTCTTAAGAATACTTAAAAATTCGTGGTTGGTCAAACTAGTGTGTCCTTGCCACATAGGATTCAAATCATATCGTGGCCTGGCAGCCTACAGTTTTTAATATTTTAAAATAGTTAAAATCTAGTTGGTGAGTACAGTTTTATAGGGTTTAAGTTAAAAACATGGTTGGTAACTAAGGACCTATTTGGTTCATATTTTTAAAAACAATTTTTTTGTTCTAAAAAATAAGGAGAATGAGAAAAACATGAAGAACACGTTAGGTTTCCAGATTTTTTATTGTTTTGAAAAATGCAAAGAACACATAAAACACTAAATTCAAAAAACAAGAACAATTTTCAGAGAACACCAAAATGATGTTCTCTATGTTTTAAAATAATGTTCTTAAGAATAGTTTTCGAAAAAAATTTAAATGATTAAAATCGTAGTCACCAAACACAGTTTCAATTTTAAGCCTAAAATCGTAGTCATCATGTGATGGCCATGTAGCCATACGACGAACTCGAAGTAGAGCAGGACAGGGGACGTAGTCCTCACTTTTTTTTTTTTTTTAATCATTTTGAAGAATATAAATACAATTACTTTTCCAAACACATTTCAAATACTCAATGAAAATATATATATATATATGTAAATACCACTTTAACATTATATAAACGGGGCCCATTATTTGATCACAAAACTCTTTTTTTTCATTTGATGTTGCATTTCATACCCATTTGGTCCATTTCTCACATTTATGCAATGCGGCATTATTAGCCGTTTTCAATATCCAAATATTTACAAAACATAATGCGGCATTATTAGCCGTTTTCAATATCCAAATATTTACAAAACATAATCAAAGTTCAATTTTTATAATAGTGTTTGCACAAAATGAGTCGAATAATTTCATGTATGCATGTGACGACGCTTTACTTATCCTCTGTGTGACTTTGACGATGACTCTGATTCTTTGTGGTCTAATGTCTTGTACCGGTCCTCGATTACACCGCGATATTAAAAGCAATGCACTAAGCATTTCATGCCGTGGTTCTATAGTAATCTTTTCACGTTTTAGTTTAAGTCAAATCATTACGATTAACCTAATAGTACATTTGAATCTTTTTAATAATCGATACAAATACAATATATATATATATATATATATATATATATATATATATATATATATATATATATATATATATATATATATATATATATATATATATATATATATATATATATATATTCATTTTCATATCTACATTCATTTATGGCTCATTGAGTCATTTCCAAATATGTACTTTCATATGCGAAAAATCATTCAAAACCTGAAAATCTGTGCATTTTACAAATATTCTTATCATTTTCCCTTAAACGAATTTGCTTGATGATGTTTTTTACGATCACGTAGGATAACGGAGTCATCGGCACACGATCCTGCGAGGCTGCGGTAGGTATAAAAACATTTTGTTTATAACACGATGCAGGTCCATTTGTTTGTAGCGATTATTAAAAATTAATTCGTGAACACTACCGATGTTGTCCCACTAGGCTATGAAACGGAGTGACACATCATTACTTTTATTCGCAATACTGTTAATTTGACCCTTATTAATATATCAATCTATCTTTAACTTGAATTTAACGGTTAACATTCTATTAAGAGCGTTCAAATCATTCATAGCAAAATACAATATAGTATATACATCTATATACAAATAATTCATTTTTCAATACTCATGCAATTTTCGCTATACAGTCATTTCTGTAATTAGTACCTCAATCAATTAAAACACTTCAATATGCGGTTATTGAAAATCATTTCAATAATAGAGCAATGATCGTAAAACTTGAAATAAGAAGAGATTAAATGGAGAACAAACTCCAAAATAGAAACAAAAGAGAGAGTCAAAGAACAAACCAAAAAGCTTGTTACACTTGATTCCAATCCTCGAATCTCGATCAATTCGGGTTTTTCTCTTCGTCGGCCCTTATTCCAATACAATTAACAATCATCAGTTGGCTTATATAGGTTTCTAGTTATGGTTGTTTTCTACCCAACACACCTTCACTTGTAAAATTTTTCTGGGAACAAATGAGTCATATTTTAACTTCCTTGAGTCTATTGTTCTTACATAAATCTATTTTTATTCGAAATTGGAATCATCAGTCGAACCTTTGAAGCTCAGGATGTATCCTAAACATCCGAGACTATTATATTTTCAACACAAAACCATAATTTGCCCAAAAACAAGGCTCCATTTAGACTAATTTCTGGGTCTAATCGGGTCTAAATTTGGATACACTTATTTCAAGGAAATTTGTTCTTGAAGTCCTAGTTTACGGAAATTTAGATAAACCGATTTGGATAGAGTGAAACTCAAGCATGGCTAAATCTTAAAAATTGTTCAGCTTAAGCGCCAATATCGAGCGAACAGAATTGACCGTATAGCCTCGCTTTTACGAATTTCTAAATCTAGTGGGGATCTAAATTTGGATACACTTATTTCATGGAGATTTGTTTTCCTAGAAGTCTAGTTTACCCAGAATTTTGAATCTTGGTGTTGGATAGGTGAAACTTAATAACTTATGGCACAAATACCAAAATTGTTACGAAACACCAAAACTATATCGAAGCTGAACGGAATTGACGACTTTAGTAATTTCTACGGTCTAATAGGGTCCAAATTTGGATACACTTATTTCAGAGAAATTTGTTCTTCTAGAAGTTTAGTTTACCCAAATATTTGAATCACTGGTTTGAATGGTGATGATAACAAGCTCTGAAAATAGTTTGGAAATTTTGACATCTCCCAGCAAAACCCACCATTTCCTTTATACAAAAATTTTTCAACACCAATCCAAACAACATATAACAACTTAGAGCAACCCCCCCTTGAAATAAACCAATCAACATCATTTTATACCAACTTAGGGTTCTTCCCAAACCCAAACACAACATTAAGGAAAGTTAGGGTTTGATTTAACACATTTACATCTTTTATTCTTCAACACCAATCTTCCTTCTTCCTCTTGATCACCTTAATCCTTGATTTCATGAAGCAAAGACCATTAATCTTCCTCCCTCTCTCACAATCGAAAAAGCCCTAGCACTTTCTCTCCCATTCTTTTTCCAAATGTGCAAAATGCCTCTCAAAGACTAATATTTGGTCTTTAATCAAAATCATGCACTAAGCCTTGTTTGGCTACACACTAATTCCCATTTTTCTCACTTTAGAGCTTCATTTCAATTTCATTTCCACTTCATTTCATTTCATTTATACTTTGGCACTTACATTACTCATTTATAAACCTTAGGTCCTCATTTGACATTTTACCGATTGTTTAAATCTGTAGAATTTTGGGTTTTATTTTTCGTTTAATCATTTAAATTCGAGAAAAATATAATTTAATTTATTTACACCGAATATATTATTATTAGGGTATTTTCGAGTGTTACACATCAACTATATTTTAACTATTTAATAAAACATTTAAAATCATAGTTAGTTTTTGTGACTTGAATCTTACATGATAAGAGCAACTCCAACGGGAGTTGCTATCGAGGGGAATGTCATCCTGCATGTAGCTAAAATGGCACCTCAACGACCAGCGTCATGCTCTAGCGAAGTGGCATTAAGTGGCAAAATGTCATCAAAGGGTTTGGGGTGGCATGTTGCTGACTTTGGAGAGAAAGAATGGAGAGGTTGCAAAATAATAGTAGTTGGTGACTCTTTGTTCCTCTCCAACGCATTTATATTCCATCAATTTCTATAAAAATACAAATAAACGAAAAGGATCTTACCTAAAAATGGATTTTTATATGCGCTTCTTGAATCTTTGCCTTTGATATTGAAAACCACAGCTTCCTTGAACCACATCTCTTGTATGAATTTAATCTTGGTGTCTCTTGGCATGTGCATTTCAGATTTAGTTGTAATTGCGACCACGAGAGAAAGGGAGAAGAGGAAGAGCAGTCGATGCAGTAAGAAGAAAGGAAGAAGAGCGATACTTTTATTTAGGAAGGGGCGGAACATTGCTAATTTTAATAAAAAACATTGAATTATTAGAATGACCCCGTTTGCTTTACCATTAGAGCAAAACATTGTTGAGGTACAAAACACGTGGATTACCAAATGACATTTGACACCTCATTTTTGACAACTCCCATTGGGTGTTGCTTTTAACATATTAATTGTTTATTGTTTTAAAACACATACTTGAGATTAAAAAAGATTATTTTAATACATCCTCTAAATAGTGAAAAATATTGTAAAAAAAACCCTTGTGTTTTATCAAATATCAACGCACGAATTTTTTTAGGTCTAAAGAGGCCTTCAAATTTTATTCTCATAGTCCACTTAAATCTCCGCCATAACTAATAACGTTAATGACATTAATGAGCCCCAAGCGTTGACCGACATTATAAAATGGTTGTTAGTTTCTTTGGCGTTGACCTCCATAATGAGACAAGGTTGCGTTTGTTTTTTCATAATCTTGAATAGAACTTTTTTTGAGCTGTCTTTGAATAGTATAATAGCATTAAGTATTAAGTTGTTGTTTTTAACATTAGGTAGTAGTGGGGATAATGACAGACAGAGTGGCCACACAGGTTCCGCCGTCGCGCTTGCTCTTAATGTCATATGTTTAATTTAATTTTTAATCGGGTTTTTAATGGGTTTGAGTTGTTTTCTCAAGTCAGATACGGATTCGGTATTCTTCTACGTAAAACCAGAAAATTAGAAATTTTAGTAATAAAATATTAATAAAAATAATAAATTGCCATAAGAGGTTCGAGAAGTTTAGAAATTCTCTAGATCTCGGTTCGCAAGCAATTCTGCCTTGTAGATTAAATTCGTCTCGCAAATCTAGTAACTCAAAAAGTTTAGGTGAATTACGAGACAAGCGGAAATTTTTCGATTTACCACGGGTGATAAGTTGTGATGACTCGGGACGGAATTTTTTGATTTTGGATGTGACGGACACAGAATGAAGCAATATGAACCATATATCCAAAATAATAATAATAAGCCCCGTAGATTATATTTTAAAAATATTTTTTTATTATTTTAATTTTATTATTTTAATATAAATAATAATAATTATTATAAAATGTTTTTAATAATAATTTATAAAAATCACTTAATATTTTTTATTTTTTATGAAAATATTAATTTTAATATAATAAAAAAAAGCAAATATAAAAAATTAAAATTTAAAAAATAAACAAGAAAATAAAATCATGAGGGAGAGTTTGAGAAATTTTCTCATCTCCGTCCACGCCCGTTAATTTTTAAATGAGACAGGATTTGAGAATTGAAAAAATAACGAAAATGAAATTCGGGATGGGGACTGCCGTCCCAAACCTTCCGTTGTCATTCACAGTAGTTTATATTCTTATTTCTTCTTTTATTGGACAATGATTGAGTTTTTCTTATTTTTGTGGAAAATGACACTACGAGATAGAAAAAGTAGAATATTTACCTACTTTTTCTATTAATTTTAAAAAAATTTCGACAATAAGTTATGAAAATTTTAAAAACAAGCGATTTTTGTATCTTTTGAAAGTTATTGATTTATTAAATCCAACAACCTTGTATGACCTCTTTCTCTTCTCTTCCCACCTCTCATCTCTCTCTTCTCTCATCTCTCCTCTATCTTCTCTCCCCCTCAGTTGCCCTAGTTGGACTGCCCACACCCACCCTACCCACCCAAGGTTTTTTGTAATTTTCTTTTTTAACTCTTATTTTTTATTAAAATTTATTTTAAATTTAAATTATAAATAAATTATTCTCTTTATTTTATATCTACTAAATGAAAAATCAAATTTGTTTTTAAAATATAAATAAAATATTCATTGTTTTTAGTATTAATTATTTTAATTTTAAGTATAGTTATTTTATTAAAATAAATTAGACTTTAATTAAAATATTTAATATCTTTAATATAAATATATTTGTTTATAATAAATAAATATTAAAATTTTTAAATTATATTTTAAAATAAAGTTGATTTTTCTTTCAACTCATCCATTGATATATTTTTTTATCAAAATTTGTATTGTAATAATTAAAATATATTATTTTAAACAAAATATTAAATATTCAATATCAAATACTAAGACTCATCAATTTGAAATAATATTTAATATTAACATATCCATTTAAATAAAACTATTAAATATAAAAAATATCCATTTAAAATAGATTAGTCTTGCTAGGATATGGAAAGAAATAATGTATTTGGGTACTCTATTTGAATGAAAGCTTCAATTTGTTTCATAAAAAAATATATTAACTATTAAATATTAAAACTCATCCATTTGAAATAATATTTAATATTAAAATATTATTTCAAATTCATCCATTGATTTTCATTTAATACATAAAATAATGAATAATTTGTTTATATTTTAAAAATAGAAAAAATAAAATTTGAATTTTTATTTAATAGATTTTAAAAACTATTAAAGTAAAGTGGTTTCTTCTTTTTGCTTGGTCATTAACTACAAAAATTGCAACTATTTATGTGTTGGTAAGAATGACATTAATTTGGATTGAAAATTATTATGAACAATATTATGGATGTCCATAAACTCTCCATTAATCTCGATATTAATAGGTATATTGAATATACATTGATGTATATAGGTTACGAATGTGTAGATTACGTATTTATATACACATTAATGTATTCATGTATTAAACCACATAAATAGGGGCGCTTTGTATGAGTCAAATACACATGAAGGAATAAGAAATCTCTCCCCTGTTTCTTATATATCTCTCGCTCTCTTGTTCTTCTATTTTATAATACGTTATCAGCATGAAGCTCTGTTGGATTTTCAAGAAATATATTGAAGGTATATTGGAGGTGTGTTCATATGCAACTATCTCTTTTTATTTTACAATATTATTATCTTATCTAATATTTTTCATATATCTATAATAGTATTATTATGTCAAATCTTGAAGTGGAATTTGTAGCTCTTGATATCCACGGGAAAGAATTTCTTGTCATGGATACTAGATGCTAAAATCATGATACAGATGCAAGTAATTAACTGGAAATACAATTAAAGAAAAGAATACGACATCCATTCAAGAAAAGAAGACAGCGATGATTTTCTTACGTCGTCACCTTCATGAAGGATTGAAAATTTGAATACCTCACCATAAAGTTACTTGTTACGGCGAGCAGTTTGAAGGAAAGGTATGAACATCGGAGAGCAGTATGAATTCTCTAGCTACGCTCTGTTGGATGCATTTAAGGCGCAAGATTTTAAATGCAGCCAATTGAGTATAACTCGGTAATATTTAGAATCGATTCCATGGTACGATTATGTGGAGAAAAATTACTAATGAGGATATGTTGGAGAAAACATTCTCAGCCTTCATGCATCAATATTGCTCTGCGGCAATATCGTGAAAAAGGCTTTAAAAATGTGTCCCGAATTGATTTCATGTATTCTTGTGGCGAACAAAACAATGAGCTTTTGATGAAAAATCATGAGGCTCGATCCATTGGTTGATAATTCCACTGAAGTGAATGCGGCAACATATCCCACCCTTATAATGGACAAGAGTCGAGGGCCCGCGGTCATAATTCGTGGTCGCGGTCATAGTCGGGGTTGTGGACGTGGATGAGGACGTGTGCATGGCTGGTCACAATTAGTCAGCTGACCCAGAATGTGTCGAGGAATATCAAAGGGAAATATTGAAAAGGACGACAAAAGTGGTGAAAATAGCAAAATGGTGACAGAATTTATGCTATCGTGCGGCATGAAAGGCCATTGGTCACGTACACCATCGTACACCCAAGAAACATTTGGTGATCTCACCAAGAATCATTTGAAAAAGAAAGATAAAAAGCGGTAGAGACAAATTTTTGTTTCTGGGATGAGAGTGTTGATCACAACCTTAATGATATGACGGCTAAATACGGATGTTGCTAATTTCTTTATTCAGCAGGAAGCAAATATGAGCACTTGTTTGGTGATGAAAATCTCCAAAATAAAATATTTCCACGTTTATATTTATGTATTTGGAGTCTCTTGTTATATGTAAGTCGTCGTCTTCTTGAATAATAAAGTTGTTTTTGTTATGTGTTATTGCATGATTTTCTTGGCTATATATCTTGTTTCTCGCAAGAAGGAATGCGCCAAACTCATACAGTAGGATCACCTCAATCGGTGACTTAATGATATGTGTCTCATGAGATAATTAAATAAACATACTATACTTGGGATAAAAAAATTCTTTTCCTTTTTAATAATCTGAGGATCGGATCTTAAATCACCTGATATCGGAGTAGTGCAAAATTGATTGAGGGCTCAGGAAGAGATAATATATTGTGCAGGAGGAACAAAAATTCATATTGATGATTACATTATATTCTCTGAGAAGTCTCAAAGAAATTTATTGAGTTTAAAGATGATGACCGACCGAGAAATGGATATCATATTGAGACTACGAATGAAGATAACCTTAGTATTTATATATTACCAGCACGTTGTCTCGGGTAGAAAATATATTGGAAAAATTTTGTTTTCATCTGGTTTGTACTACACAAACATAAGCACAATTGAGGCATGCCAAATGAAACTGGTTCGCGATGAAATAATTTTATTGTTTGGCACTGGTCGATTAGGACATCCTGGGTTTATAATGATGCGGAGAATCATTAAAAATTCAAGTGGGCATTCACTGAAAAATCAAAAAGATTTTACGTCAGTAATTACCGTAATCTTGCTTGTTCTCAATGGAAGTTAATTATAAGGCCATCACCAACAAAAATAAGGACAAAACCCCTTGCATTTTTGCAGCGTATACAAGGGGATATATGTGGGTCTATTCATCCACCATGTGGACCATTTCGATATTTTATGATTTTGATTGATGCATCAACGAGATGGTCACATGTCTGTTTGTTATCAACGCGTAACCAAGCATTTTCTAGATTGCTTGCTCAAATAATTCGGTTGCGGGCTCATTTTCCAGATTATCTGATTAAGTCAATTCATCTTGACAATGCTGGAGAATTTACTTCCCAAACTTTTAATGATTATTGTATGTCTATTGGAATAACCGTTGAAATAATCCTGTAGCATATGTTCATACAATGAAATGGTCCTACTGAATCGCTTATTGAACGCCTTCAATTGATTGCAAGGTCATTACTTAATGAGAACGAAGCTCCCAACTGCCGGCTATATATTTTGCATGCAAAGAACATCACCTCATATATTAGGACTAACAAATTATCATGAGTTCTCTCTCCTTTACAATTGGTTTTTGGTCGAACCAACATGCCCCCATCTAAGGATTTTCGTGTGCGTGATATGTTCCGATTACTCCACCACACAACGCACTAAGATGGGTCCCCAAAGAAGATCGGGAACAGCAGCATTTGTAACGCCCTGTAAATACCCCTGACTCATTATGCTACCAACAACCATTTACACCATGAGAGCAATTAATAAATCCATAAATGACCAAGGGTCCTTAATTTAACAAAATTCAAGTGAGTCTCCCTGCTCTGGGAAGCTTCTACCCAAAACACAACCCGTAAGGACATCATACATCACCCACATCAGCCCATTTTATCCATCAAATATTTACACTCATTATCCCAAAAGATTTCATTCACCGTATGAAATACCCACAATAACCTTCTAAAAGACTAAGCCAAGCCAGTACATAATAACAAAAAAAGAATATGCCCAACAATGGCATTTATATTTCCCAAGAATTAAACTATGATAACGCAAATGAATAACAAAATACTAGGATCTTTACATGATTTCAAAATAACAATTTCCTCTAACAAAGACAAAGAAACTGATACTCTACATGTTCCTCCCTAATTTAGATTCCCTGTGGGCCTCCCATGCGCGGTTCCTCACCCACCACCCTCCTCAAAGGTAAAATCCGAAGTGGATAAGTAGGGGGCAGCACTAAGCCTCAGAGGAAAATCCTCCCAACCCAACAAAGGGTTTAGAAACATGAAACGTGAGGTCTCATCTCGGCCCACCTTGAATTATCGCGCCACGCCCCCGGTCCTGATGGCTTCTCACTCACTAGGATATCCCCTCGTCAGTGTTTCTAGATATCTCTTTCGCCATTGGGCTGCTTTGTATCCTCGCCACCAGCATATGTGTCCTAGAGTGAGTCTCTGCTGGGCCAACCGAGCTAGTAGCCTCGCCTGGTAGCAAGGATGCTCCCAAGTATCCCTTAAGCTCGCGACGGTCTAATCCTCATGAAAGAAAGCAAACTCACAAAGAAGTGGATATCCAAAGCTTGTTTATGAGAACCATCTAAGGACCCTGGGTGATTTATTGTGGCTCCACCTCACGTCAGCCGCCGCCCCGGTGGGGACCCTCACTGCACAAAAGGTTGCCAACAGGACATCTCTCACCACACCCAAAGCCAAAAGCCACCACGAGGTGCTCGGGACCCACCTCACTGGGATATTCCTCGCGCAGTGGCTCAACCTCGCCACCGCAGCTGTCCTAGGAAGCATCTCGCACCAACCGAGCCAGAAGCTCAGCCTGGCAAAGCAGTGGATGCTTCCCCTAAGGACCTTAAGCCTCGTGACCTGCTCGAATCCTCGGTTGGCAAGAAACCCCGTGTGGGGGATATCCTCTCTAAGGAGTGGGTCCCAAAGACCTAATGGATGGTGCACCCGGCGTTAAGGCTCTGGTGGCCCCATGAAGGGTGGGGATGTCACAAAAATACGGTCTCATTTTTTTATAACATATCATAGATACCATTTTATTAAAACAAGGATATTGCAAATAGATCTCAAGTTTATATGAAAAACACTTAAGTAAATGTACACTCAAGCAACGCATAAATAAATTATAAACATTTTCACCAAATACCATTTCCAACGTTGGCTTTTGCTTTCAAAACATCCTTACAATAAACTTCTCATTCATCATATAGTAGTGTTTCTCAAGCATCCTTATAAGGAACCTCGAGCATAGGTTGAAAGCATCCTTACTAGGGAACCTCTTATCTATCCTAGTAGTTTTCCATCCTTACAATAAATTCCCCTCTCTCATATTCATCATAGTAGTGTTTCTCAAGCATCCTTATAAGGAACCCTTGAAAGCATATCAGCATCCTTATAGGAACCTCTCATTCATCCTAGTAGTTTTCCATCCTTACACAAACTTCTCATTCATCATAGTAGTGTTTCAAGCATCCTTATATGAAACCTCTCGGAAGCATAGGTCGGAAAGCATCCTTTACAAGGAACCTCCTATCCACTCTGGGTGAGTTTTCTCAAGCATCCTTACAAGGAACCCCTGAGCATAGGGTCGAGCATCCTTACAAGGAACCTCTCATTCATCCTAGTAGTTTTCTCAAAGATCCTTACAAGGAACCTCTCGAGCATAGGTCGAGCATCCTTACTAGGAACCTCCTCTCATTCATCCTAGTAGTTTTCCATCCTTACAATAAACTTCATTCTCATCATAGTAGTGTTTCTCAAGCATCCTTATAAGGAACCTCGAGCATAGGTCGAGCATCCTTACAAGGAACCTCTCATTCATCCTAAAGAGCTCTCAAAGATCCTTACAAGGAACCTCTTCGAGCATAGGTCGAGCATCCTTACAAGGAACCTCTCATTCATCCTAGTAGTTTTCTCAAGCATCCTTTGCTATGAACCTCTCTGAAAGCATGTTTCAGCATCCTTACCAGAACCCTCATTCATCATAAGTAGTGTTTCGGCTATCCTTACAAGGAACCTCGAAAGATAGTCAGCATCCTTGCTACAACCTCTCATTTCCTTTATTACCAATCACTATATTTAATTTTATCCTACCAACACTAATCTCATCCCTGGCCCCCATACTCGACCCCTCACTCCATATCATATGGAAAACTCTATGATATATAAGAATCACGTTATATGTTAATCCCATATTATATAATCATCCCCGTTATATAAAAATCTCCATAATATACAAGAATCTCCCATACTATATTAGAATCCCCATGCTATATAAGAATTTCCATGTTATATAAGAATCCCCATATTATATAAATAATCCCCCATGTTATATAAAAATCCCCCATACTCATACCGTAATCCCCCATACTATATAAGAATCCCCCCCATATTATATATAATCATCCCCTGTACTATACAAGAATCTCCTATACTATATTAAAACTCCCATGCTATATAAGAACTTCCCATGTTATATAAGAATCCCCCATATTATATATAATAATCCCCATGTTATATACAAAAATCCCCATACTATACTGTAATCCCCTTATACTATATAAGAATCCCCATATTATATAATCATCCAAAAGCATCATACAAGAATCTCCCATACTATATTAAAATCCGCCATGATATATAGTGAATTTCCCCATGTTATATAAGAACTCTATATTATATATCAATCCCCCATGTTATATAAAACTCCCCATACTATACCGAATCCCCCATACTCATATAAGAATCCCCATGTTATATAAGAATCCCTAAAACGAAATCATTCCCGAGTGAGTCTAACCGCAGCATCACTACAATAGAACCCCCATACCATATAAGAATCCCCCATGTTATATAATACCGAAAGTGAGTCAAATCGGCGTACTTTCCGTCCGAGTGAGTCTAAATTTGGCAGCATCACTATGTAATGGGACCCCATACTATATAAAAATCCCGCTGTTAGGTAAAGAAAAACTCCCATAATATATCATAATCCCCCTGATGTTATGTAATCCCAATAATATGTACAATCCCCTGCCAGGAGAATCATTTGTAGCCTGACCTAACCGAGCGAAGTCTTAACTGTCCTGCAGTGAGTCTCCCACCCGGTCCGGAAAAGGAGTCCGACCCCAAGCAAAGGAGCACCACATAGAGCTGAATCCCCACATTATGCATATGGTGCAGGAACTCACCTGTGATCCTCAGACCATCATACCGTAAAAATTTGAAGCCACAACCCGAACACTCATCACTAATCCTCCATACTCACTCATCGAAACCTCAAGAACCCACAAAACAATCATAAACAATTCAAGAAATAGTTAGAAAATACAAGAGATCATACCCACTGTATTCTCATCACACAAATCAATAGGAGTTAGAAACAACCCGCAAAGAACATGCTTTCTAAGCATCAAATTCCTCATTCCCACGCACAAAAGAGAGAATGGTTTCGTATCACCTGCAAAATAGCATCATACAGCCCTGAAATCAGATGATGAGTGGATATGGCACCGCAGCCTCACAAGTGGAACGAGAAAACCCTCACCTTAATTCCTGCTGCAAGTGGAGATCTTAAGCTTTAGTACCTTAAATCTCCTGCAATTTCGCCTTCCTTCTCCAACGATCCTTAGGGCTTCATGAGGTGTGGGGCACGGTGGGGTGAGAAACCTGAGAAACAGAAGCAGCAATTTGGGTTTCAACTAGCCGCTCCCTGAAAATCAATTGCTCATGGGTATTTTTGGGTTTTTCTTCAAAATTACAGCTTGTCACTACACTCTCAAATTCGGGCCGCATAGATCATCAAGGTTTTCACGTCTTATTCATTTTAATGTTATTTTAACCCAAAACCTTTGCTTCTAAGGATTTATAAACCATTTTTATATTTATCATTCTATACTTTGATTTAAGAGGTAAAACTAATCGGACTTACTACAGGTTTGATTTTAGACATGTGGGGCTATAATGTCGATATGAATCTCCACGATAATCAAATATTTAGAGACATCAACCGGAGATTTATCTACGGGCCGCTTTGTCACATGGGTCATTTTGATGAATCATTTTCCAACTTTAAAGAAAGAAAATAAATACTGGAATCAATCATTGCGTGTCTCATTCACCGCATTAAAGGAATGTGAACTCAAGTAGCTCAAAAGATTGCCTGGCCTGCAAAATTTAGCAAATCAATTGCCAAATGCATTTACTAATCTCAAGAGAGTAACCATATCTTAGCATACCAAACGCTAATGCTCCAAGAATGATGTCCCTAGGGACACCGCTGTTAATGAACCTAAAGCATCATGCTGAAAACGTGTTTCACTTCAGCTTGGTCTCAAAGATAAAAAATCCTCTTAAAAGAAAAGGATCAAAAGATCAAGTTTGGTAATTGAGTGGCTCTAGAAGATTCCACGTTTGTAATTCCGTAAGAAATTCAGTACTCCAAACTGCATAATCCAGAGATCCTACAACTGGCGTCACAACCGCCAAAGGTGAATCTTAATAAACGATGCCGATGATATATTTCGCTTATCACGTGCACTCAACATTGTTAATGACAATGAGGACCTGAGCTGTAAAGTCTCCACATGAATGGGACAGAGGAGATGATTGGGCCAAATGAAAGACGTGCAATTGAAGCAGAATTGAATTCTCTTCAAAAACAACAAGTTTTGGTCCTTATCAGATTTACACCATGTGTCGGAACCCGTAGGATGCAAATGGGTATCGTGAAAGGAAATCCAGACGCACGACAACAAAGTTGTCGATATAAGGCGCGATTAGTTGCACAAGGATTCTCTCAAAGACCTGGCATTGATTATGAAGAGACGTATTCCCCAGAGTGGATGCAACTACTTTTCGATATTTAATTAGCCCGACAATACACGAAAAACTCTGGTATGTGTTTAATGTGACGAAGTTACGCCATTTATACACTTCAATGACCGTGTGATATTTTACATACGGAAAACTTGTGAATTTACTAAAACTTACTCGCAACACATAATTACAGTCCTCTGAACTCTAACGGATAAACATGATTCATATATGGGTCAAAACAACCCGGACGCAATGTAGGCAATCATCTTGCTGAATATTTAGTCAGGGAAAAAGGTATAAGAATGATCCCTTCGCCCATGTGTAGCTTATTAAAAGATCTCGTATCCGAGTTTGTTATAATTGCAGCTTTTATGTTTATTTATGACCAATATTATTGGAACTACGAATGTTTTCTAAGCAAAAGAATAACTTAAAGAAAAAGAATTTGAGATGAAAATCGGAAAATCAAACTTATTCTTTGGCTCGCATATTGAACACTTTGGGAGAAATGTAATTTTGCTCATCAATTAGCTCTGAGATATCAAAAATAAACGATTCTGCGCGGGGGTTAATGCCCATCCATTGAGCACCCGCACGGTCAGCGGTCAGTTGCATGTAGCGCGATCCTCTTCCAACCTAGGATGGATGTGACGAAGAACTTCAGACGCCTCTAAAACTCGGTCCGTTTGACTCCCACCTCCTTCAACCCGCTGAATCTATAGCACGCCTTTATCAATAAGACGCACACCCAAAGAAAATGCCTCTCTGGCCATAAACCAATACTATAAAACAAATTATCAACAAACTATTCTCCAAATTATCTCCCAATAATTCCCAATAGCATCACACTTTTTTATGTCAAACATATATTAAAATCTAAAATCTCTAATACATGTTATATCCAAAAGCATCAAAGCCAATAATCTCATTTTCTTCAAAATCACTTAACCCAGCTTGTTCTTAAGAATGCTCTGCACTGAACGATATTCCTCACGGCGTGAAAGATATCGCCCAAGAAGGGAATCACCCCAAATGGGGTTTACCTCCCACCCAAGATATACGCAATGCTCCAAAGTAAACACACACCGCAAGCAAATACTAGATCCTGGGATTTAACGCTCTACTATCACCCCACGTGTTAATAGTCATCACCTCACTCACTCACACTTGCCTGAAGCCCCGAGATGAGAAAATAATCATTTTCAAAACAAAACTGCTGTTTTTGAAATATAATACCCGAACGTGCTCCGCAAAAATATGTGGACTATCCTCCGAGCGACCACACGAAATTTTCCTAAATGGGCCATTGCCCTCATCCGAATGACCTACCGGCCCATCTCCCAACTCCAATTCCTCCTGAATATCATCCCGTGAAATTCCTTCTCTCGCAAACGGCGTCCGCTTGTACAAAAATCATGTCATGCACCTACACCTACTTCTATTATCAGCTATATTTAAAATGCATTATGCCATTTTCAAAATCCTATTTACACAATATGTCAATACTTATATTCAATCAACTACAATTACACACATAATCTCAAGAACACAACCATCACCCAATTTAGCTCACTCTGAAAGCAATTTACAATATCACCTGAATGGCTTGCAAACAATAATTTTAATTCCATCTAATCTATCATTGTGTTAACACATTAAATCATGTCTCAACCTATCTATTTCCTGGCACATACTAAAGCCAGTCTACATCAAACGATTTCAATGCCAAACACATGGACATTTATGGTCCATTACATACAACCAGACCTGCTTAAGCAACCTAAATGCAGTAGCTCAAGTGGGTCAGTCTCACTCCGCAGCCTTAATTTCTCCTACATCGGCCTCTTGTGGAAACCGACCCCATAGCCCCTTCCCGCCCATACTTACCAACATACAATTTGATCTCATAAATTCAGATCACCCATAAACACCCAAACAAATTCTAAAACCGGCTACTGACGCACAAACGGGAGTCTCAAAATTTAACACTTCGGCTCCAAGATCTGGAATCCCACTAAACGCCACTCGGCCCCAATCAAATCCCAAACATCACAAAACACTCGTAAAACTTAATTAAAAACAAAGAGGGATGAACCCCTACCTTTACTGGGAAATGGTCGAAAAACCCCCCCCAAAATCGGCTAGTTTCACGCTGGTTCCTCCGAAAGTAACAACCGTCTTCTGCCTCGAAGGGTCCCACCATTTGACGGCCATGTCCTGCAGGCTGAGACACTCTCTCTAAAATGAAGAACCAAAACCTCCTGCATCTCCTTTTTCCTTCCTCTCTACGTTTCCCTTTTTCCTTTGTTAGTTTATTCCTTCCTTTTTCTTTTCTTTTCTTTTTCTCATTTCTCTTCTCCTTTTCCTTTCATTTTCTCCTCATTTTCTCTTTCTCTCCTTTCGGCTAGTCGCTTTCTCCCTTGGAAACACACCACACATCCCACAAAGGGAGTGAATTTCCTCCCCTTTTCCCCCCAACCATTTGTGTGGCCACTGAATTTTCCATCTTTATTCCTTTATTTCATAATTTTCTCTTTGCGACATCACGCTTCACGCCACTATCATGAGCTACGGATTCATTTCCAATATTACTACATCAGGAGCCATTCCTTCTATACTAAGTCACACGCCAAAGGCGCTCGCATCCCTACCCGCGCATTTGTCATCCGATACCCGTCGCCGTAAAACGCGAAATAACTCCGACCACCCTAATCCAACGCACCGACGGTGGGGTCGCAAAACGATCAACCCGAGAAACCGCCGTCATCCAAGATCTGTAAAATTCTGATTTTTAATCAGCTCATTTATTTTACCCTTTTTCGAAAGAAAACGATTCTTCTGGTTTCTGTACTCGTCCCTATACTCATATCTTAGTGCCAATGGAGTTACTAATGTGATTCCTCGCAAGCCATATACACGAATCGTTATACGGCTTTCCGTGAATTTATTAGCAAGATGGCGCTTCATTCAACAAGAAGACATCGAACGGAGTTAAACATATACTATATCTTCGGCGCATTACTGGAGCATGGGCCTATATTATCCCAATGTACCCAAAGCGTAATTCACACTGGTTATGCATGCGTATATGTCCTAATCTCACAATGCTCAATCACAAACGCCATTTTGCTCACGCTGCATGATACCCACTCATGGCGTTTCTACGAAACAATCAATTACCGCCACATCTTTCTAATCACAAAGATCTTAGCAATTCATGAAGCAAGTCGGGAATGTTTTTGGTTAAGATCTGTAATACATCATATTCGAGGGTCATGTGGTTTGTCTTTTAGCAAGGAGGTCCCGACGACCTTGTATGAAGATAATGCTGCATGCATTGTTCAATTAAAAAATGGGTACATTAAAGGGGATAGAACAAAACATATATCACCAAAATTCTTTTTCACTCATGATCTACAAAAGAAGGGTGATATTAATGTTCAATCAATTTGTTCAACTAATAATCCCCAGCGATTTGTCGCTAGAACACCTCTTGCAACATTTGAAAGACTAGTTCATAGCATTGGAATCTGTGAGGCTGAGAGATTTAAAGTGATGTTGAGAAGAGGGAGTAAATTTTTTATCTTTGTCTTTCTTTTTCCTTACGCCCCATGGTTTTGTCATTGGGTTTTTGTGGAGTTTTTAATGAGCGTATCGTGGACATCGGGAGTAATATGAATAATATTATGGATGTCCATAAACTCTCCATTAATCTCGATATTAATAAGTACATTGAATATACATTGATGTATACATCAGGTTTGGAGAATGTAGGTACGTATTTATATACCACATTAATGTATTCATGTATTAAACCACATAAATAGGGAGGCGCTTTTGTATAGTCATGACTCTGCGGAAGAATAAGAAATCTCTCTCATGTTCTCCCCTTCTCTCTCGCTCTGCTTCTTCTTACATTTTATAATAAAAATCTATTTATATATCCAAAATTATTATGAAAAATATAGGTTTTAAACTACGGATAAAGAATAAAAATGGTCCAATAACGATATCTACATCAATCACATCCATTAGTATTTACTCCGATTAGACGACTTCATGAGAAAAATGGGGTATGACAATTTTTTCCTGGTCATATTAATAAGGTTATGCAACATTTCTATTTTTTTATCTAGTTTAAAATTTTAATAAAAAAATTAAGGGTTAGAAATTTATTTTTTATTTTTTTAAAGGCTTGGGTTGGGATCATTTTTCTCATACCCGTCAACGAAAAAATATCAATAGGCAATAAAAGCAATCCCAATCAACAATCCTCAACTATTTGGTTGAATGAATGAATAATGATGGAAAAAATTAGATGAAGAAATTGGAAGTCGAACCCTAAGAAATCGAGAAGATGAAGATTAGGAGTCCTTAATTGAAGAGATTTAAATACTTCAGTCCTTTTGGGTTTTTTTTTTTTAAGAGAAAAATAAAATTTTGCTAAATGAATTGTATCTGTAAATATAAATGGAAAATTAAAATCGTCAGCGTAGGTGAATGTCATTTAGATTAATAGTATAATGGTCCATTTGAATCAGCCTCCATTGATATTCTCGTATAGTATAATAAATATGACTGGAGTGCGCAGCATGTTGACGACAGTGTGGTTGATGCGACGCATATCTTTTAGTCGTCTTGTCGTTCGAAATTGAATAAGCGTCAGCCTGCTAATGATGTGGCCCAAAACGTCGTGTTGAGGATGGCCATGATGTGTTGAATTACAGTAGGCAGTGTTTGGCGTGTGAAGGCGACCTTGATCGCGAAGTATCAGAAATTCTGGCCAAATCAAAATAAATCAGCCTCTAAATTTGTATGCGATAAGCAGTTTTATTTGAGAAGGAAAATATATAAAGGGTTAACGGAGAGAAAAAATGGATAAATGAGGCCAAGCCTTGTGGTATTAAATAAAAATTTAAGGGTAATCTTGTAATTTAGTTCTTAGGGCGGGTTCATTGGGAAATTTGTTCATGTCTGAGCCTTCGATCTAGGTTTTAAAAACAAAATCTTGATCCCGATTAAAATCCAATTTAATATTCCCATACTACGTTCGTAGAGGCAGTGCATTCCGTCTAGGCCTCGATCGGGTTTAAAACAAAAAATCTTGATCTCGATTAAAAGTAGATTTTAACAATTTCATGCTCGTTTCGATGAGGCGAGGTCGAGATGCAGTTGTCAGTTTTGAGAAAAAATTTGTAAATGCTTCTGACAGGGTTTGATGAGGGTTAAAGAGAAGAGAGAAGAGATAAGGGAAAAAAGAGGATAATAGATGCGATGTCGTATGGAGAATTTCGTTGGCAACTAACGACAGTTTAACATCGTTTTGAGACAAATTACTGCTTGTCATCCTTTGCTCGACATGGCGTATCTTAGAGTGGATTCTGATAGTGAACATTAGATTTCTAAAGTAAAGCAAAAAAAAATTAAAATGTAAATATGATGTTGGTAAAATATCAAAAGATTTTACATTCCCTCTAAAGCATTGATATGGATGGGAGAGTTACCAAAAGACTTGTTTGTGAAGAGTTTAATTTTGAATGAGACCGCCTCTCACGTTTGGAGAAAAGACCTAGACAATGAGTCATATCATCATCATATTTTACGCGGTTGGTTTCCGAGCCTAGTTTTTTCTTGTCCCCGATTTTCCTAGCATTACTCCTCGTTCCCAAACTATAGACTTGACTAAAGCAAAGACATGAATGAGTAGAGCTGTGTCAATTCAAAATTGGTCAATCGGCCTCTGAAGTCAGAACAAAAATCAGGTGGGTCGGGTCTAATTTACATTAAATTATTGTTTTGCTTGTCAGACCCAATTTTGATTTCGGGTCGATCGGGTTAACCAACGGATCAGACTCACCCTAATCCTGGGTTAATTAAGATAACCCAGCAGTTTGCAAAGACTTGGGAGGAGTCGAATTTCCCGCTTCCGCCTCGCGAGAATCGTCCTCCTCACGTGCCTCCCCTGCGGGGCCCACCACTCCGCTCCATCTGCTTCCTTCCTTCCTTCCACTCGGTTATATTTCCATATAATGCCTCCTTGTACAAGCTTCACGCCTTTGTTCCCTCTCTGCTTGCTTCCCACTCTCCGGCTGGTTTCCTCTCATTCATTTTCCGTCATAAGCCGTCTTTCAATTTCTGTTCGTTCGCCATGCCGGTTAGTATTGATTGTTTTTCTGTATCTGTCTTTGTATGTGTTTTGACGTGTGTGTTGGATGATTTGGAGCGGTGTTTCTCTTTTCTGATTGATTTCTTGTTGACCAGTTGGTGCTGGATAGCGGTGGTTGTAAGATCTGATTGATTCGTTGATGTTTGTGGTCAATTCAAGTCTTTTGTAGAGGTTTTAGGTGGATGAGTTAGAGCTGGTGATTCATCCTGTGACAGTTTCAGATTTCCGTTTGGTTGCAGAAAAGTGGTGTATTTGTATCCAGTTCTGTTTGCAT
Source organism: Tetrastigma voinierianum (assembly GCA_016808115.1). NCBI lineage: Eukaryota > Viridiplantae > Streptophyta > Magnoliopsida > Vitales > Vitaceae > Tetrastigma > Tetrastigma voinierianum. Next base: position 51,160 of record JAEQBH010004950.1, read on the forward strand.
CAAATAGATATGAGGAATTTATCAGAGTGGATTCTTTATCTTGGACTTGCTTATTCTCAGAATCAAAGGATTTTTACCCTAATAAGAACTTGAATCAGCCTCCCGGTCTGTAGAATTAGATGAGGCGGAATTGTCCTTAATTTGGATGTCGTTACTGATCATAATGTTAAAACAGTGTTTTGTATTTCGATTCTAAAGGACTTTAGATTTTGTAATGGCCAATAATGGATTGTTTCCTTCAGACTGATCTTAGTTAGGATGTGATGAGGGAATTGCAGGACAACAATTTGGTGTTGTAAGCTAAGGAACTAGGGTTTGTCTCAATTTTAGACCTGATATATATAGTACTCGAAGGAGTATGTTGATAGAGTCGGGCTTGTTGATCCTGTTCAGATTAGTAGCTCTATTTACAGTTCACTTTTTTTCTACTTCTTTACTCTTATTGCCCTTCATTCAAATTATGGCAGGTCATGAGCAGTGACAATGCTTTTTTTTATTTGTTAATATTGGGATATGTGAAGATTGATTATCCAGGCAGTAACACAGACAGAAAGAAAAATTAATGGAGCCTTGCCTAATAAACACCCCCACCCTACTCACACAAATTCACATGGAGACAAAAATGAGAATAAATGCAGGATCACCATTAAAAAGGGCAAAGTTGAGCTGTTTTGTGCAATTTCCACAGCGTTGTCCTCAGTACAATTCCCAAATCCCAATACCCTGCTTCTGCCTGCAGATTGTCCTCCTCACGTGCCACTTATAAAAAAAAGGTGTAAAGTTCATTAACTTGTTAAATGTAGGACTCAAACAATAAGACACTGTCAAAGTAAAGAACTTCTAACTAAAGAGAGCTTCCTAATTCAAGATATAAACACAACTTGGAAAGATAACTGAATAAGCAATTTTGTGGTACTTGCCTAAGTAGATGACATAACTTTGCTAAGCGGCACTTTCATTTGTGTCTGTCAAACTTTAGTTGATGGATGGAAGTGTCTTATCTATTTTAACTGAATAAGCAACTTGTGGTACTTGCTTACAAAGAAGATGACATAAGTGCTAAAATGGCACTCATTTTGACTCTCAAACTTCGTATGATGGATGGAGTGTCTTACATATCTTAAATGGCTTCACCATTCTGACTATCTCAGTTGCTGATGGTTTTGCTTTGAATGTGTCATGAGTTTATCATGAAATTTTTAGAGTTAAACACCTTTCATTGACTTTTAATACATCTTACTCTTATAAAAAAAGTTAGAAAAATGGAAATCCGGAATGGGCCAGTTGAAAAAGCAAAGAACAAGAAAATTAGAACCACATACAAGTGTTGATAAAGGTTTTGACTTCAAAATTTCATGAAAGAAAGACCATGGTTTCTGTAACAGGGTCATTAAATACGACTGAACATAGATCAATTCTAAACCTGAATATGGAAATTCAAATTCCATTGAGCCTCCAAATCCACCCTACCTGTCACAAACTTTTATACAGAAAGCTTTTGTTACTGCCTAAATGGTTGAGAAGCCAGTCAGTGCCTTGTTAGAATTTTAATAATTATGTTGTTGCAGTCTGGGATGATAATACTTGTGAACATCATCTCTTTCTAAGGTTGTAAAATATATGTATTCCCCTTCTTGCAGATAACAACTGTTAAAGTCAGCAATGTTTCCTTAGGGGCAACTGAGCAGGACATCAAGGAGTTCTTCTCTTTTTCGGGTGACATTGAATATGTTGAAATGCAAAGGTTAGTTGCCTTAGGTATTTCCTCAGGTTTCTTTGATTGGTTTTAAGGCTGATGCCAATAATATCATATGTTTGTGCAGTGATAATGAGAGGTCTCAAATTGCGTATGTGACCTTCAAGGACATGCAAGGAGCAGAGACTGCTGTTCTTCTTTCGGTGATTTCACTTCTCAATTAATTTAATATTTTTATGGAAATTTTCTCTTCATGCCCATTTACACACCTACTAGGTTGAAGATATGCTTCCTTATGAGGGAAATAATAAAGATTCCAGTTCCACTGCTTTGACTAAATTTTAAGAATTCAGTATTGGCCTGCTGTGGCTAAATTTACTTCTGGATTTTATTAGTTGTGCATTTGTAACATGTTTGAATACCATATAATAATCCTAATAGCCTGAAAAGAAGCTGGTTTCACAGCAAATTGCTCTTCCTTATCTGAGAGGGTTGGAGCTTCAAAACCAAAAGCTTTTAAATCATTGAAAGATATCCATTTTGGATCCTCCTTTGTTGGAAGATGGTAATGGATAATTGCCTAAGTGCAATCTCATATTACCCAAATTCCAGTTCCACTGCTTTGACTAAATTTACCCAAATTCCAGTATTACTGCTGTGGCTAAATTTACTTCTGGAGTTCATTAGTTAGTGCATTTGTAACATGTTTGAACACCATATAATAATCCTAATATAACCTGAAAGGAAACTGGTTTCATCTCTTAAAATTTGTCGTCCTTATACAGAGGGTTCAGGCTTCACAACCAACAGCTTTTAAATCATTGAAAGATATCCATTTTGGATCTTCCTTTGTTGGAAGATGGTAATGGATAATTGCCTAAATGCAATCTCATATTTGGGTGATTGTACCCTTATTGTTGATAGCCTTGGAGCAGGAGAATAAAGAATGATGATTCTGCCAGAGCAGGCATTAATGTTTGCTACTAGCAAGTTTCAATTATTGCATGAACCATCTGTCATAGAGGATGGCTTCCTCCTATAAGATTTGCACTTGTTGTTTCAATTTATTTGAGTAGAAGCGATGAATTCAGTTATCCATGCATCTAAAATGCTAGCCTGGATTAACTTCACGATTCAGATTCCCTTGTTCTTATTGAACAGGAAATTGTGCCATTGTTGAGTCAATTGAAATTTTACAATATGACACTTTTGTAATCTAGGTTTGTATGTTGTTTTTAGAATCCAGTTATATCTCGATCTGATATAATCTACCGCTAAATCCCTTTCCTTGAGTTGAATCACTGTGGAAAGATGAATCAAGATTCACTAGCAAAACCAGTTGGTTGTTCTTCATGTTAGTTTAAATGTCCAAAGGTAACAATTGTAAGAGTTTAAAAGAGCGGGCAAAAACATATGTTTTATTTGCTAGTCTTTATTCATAAAAACTAGAATTTATGTATAACACAAGTGCATAAGAAGACAGCATGAAAGAAAAGAAAGGGGATAACTCTTCCAAGCTGACAAGTGAGAAACAAGAAGTCAAAGAAAGCAATGTCAACAATGTAAAGCTCATGGCTATTAGTTTCCTACGAAGCACTCCATAGAACTAGCTCCCTCCTGAACAACAAGGCTCTCCATTCAAGTTTGCTGATTTTTGTTCCATGGTAAGGATACAGATTGGAAGAAAAATTTCACACCTCCATAGGTCATATTAATTTCTTATTTGACATGGGATCATAGTTGAAGGATGTGTATTGTATAATTACCTTAGAAGGTAGTGGACTTCTTTTTTTTTTGATAGGCAAAGGCAAGCAAGTATATTAATGCACAAAAGAATGAGTCAAGCCCCAAGTAGACAAGGAGTATACAAAGCAGGACTTGACCTGTACTACATCACCGATTTTCTTATCGAAAAGGCCATTATATATTTCTGGTCCATCAATCAGGGTTCTGGAATGCTTAGTTGTATATGGTTCTAACATTGAATCTTTAAGAAGTGGCCACTCTCAAGGTTCAAAGTTGCATTGAGCAGTATAGCCTGAAACATTTGCCACCAGAGAGTTGGTATATCATTGATAATACCAGAATATATTATTAGACCACATGCTGCGATAATTAAACTTTTGGATAGATTAAGTGTTTGAAAGTTTAACATACATGGAGACTGGTTGTGTACTTGTGAGTCTATGGCATAATTTTCACTAGAAACTCATGGTAAGATTCATTTCATGATTTATTCTTAACTTTCTATTTGAGGGCTAATAGGGTATATAGGTCATAATTTTAGATGCTTTTTCTAGCTCACTCTTTCTAAAAGTTCATGTGGAATTCTAACCCTCTTTAGCTTTTTTCCCCCTATCCTTTTGGATAATTTCTCTAGGTTATTCTTTCCCAAAGTTCATGTGGAATCCAAAATGTTTTTGCCCCTTCCTACTTGTGTAAGCGGTGATGAATGACCATCAATGTAATGTTCAAAGTTAGAACCATTTATTATTTTCTTTAGTGCTTCTCTTGATACTTCTTTCTCTTGTGAAAGATTTGAAATTTTGGCTATATCTTAATCTGGGATACAGTTTGGTGATTATGCTAAAGAACAAGATCAGCTCTCTCTCTCTCTCTTTTCTCAGTGATTTCACTCCTTGTTGTGACAAGGGTTTCAGTTTCTGGTTGGTTTGAACAAGATTAGGTCCCAGGAACATGACCTATGTGAAGGCAAAAAGATCATCATGTGTTCATGCTTTCTGTTCACAGATATTATTAATTGTATATGCTTACTTAGAGTTATCCTTGATGCCAAAACCCTTCTGTTGCAGCTTGGTTTAGGAAATCACCATGCAGTTACCTATCCCTATCCCCCCACCCAAAAAAAAAAAAAAAAAAGGAAAAACCACCAGGTGGTTGTAATCAGTACACCTGAGAAAGTATGAAAAGTTGATAGTAGGAAAAAGTCACTTGTGATTGAGCGTTAAAAGACCTTTTAATTGGGACCTTTTGCATTGGTTCTATATTTTGCTTAGGGTGCATTTTTCTACTTCATAGGAATTTGTTAACCGTGTGAGGATTGTCTAATGGATCCAGTTCTTTCTGTCTTACCCTTTGCAGTTCCTCACGCCGGTCCTCGAACCCGCAAAATAGCTTGCCTAATTGACAGACGAAGCCTCTTTAGGACCCTTTATAGGGGATTTGCTACCACCTTGGGTTTGCTGTACTTTGCCTTCTTTATCCTGTTCATTTGGGTTGATGTATATTTTTCTTACTGAAGGGGATGCCTTCTTTATCCTTTTTGGGATCACCTGTCATTGTTCTTTTGTGCTTTTCATTTTCTATGGAATGAAGAGGTGTCTCCAAATAAAATGGGGTACAACTAGGCTATATCATTGCTATGCCTTTCATTTAGTATCCCATGTGAACCACTTGCTGGTTGAGATTTCGTGGGTGCTTTCCATGGTAATGGCTTTAGTTTCTCATCATTCTTGGAGGTTACCGCCTCTGTCATGGCAGAAAAGTGCCTGATTTTCTGACTGCATCACAGTGTTGTAGATGTTGGAACTTGTATAAGCAGTACGGGAACTATAAAGTTGAGAAAAATGTATCCAAATTTCTGATGAATGTGATGTTAGGAGTGAGCATCATGTAGCAGACTCCATGCATCTGGGATAATGATCATGTGCAGTGAGAAGGGTGTTGAACAACATTATAGTCTGTAAACTCATAATTTTGGCTTTGACCACTTTACTAAAAGCATTTAACCTGGCAACCTAAATACTGAAAGATATAACATTTTAAATTAGATACATTGTGGGCCTGCTTTTTTATGCGCTTTTAAGTTTTTAATGATCTATATTCACCTAAATCTTTGTGTTATTTCAGAGCAGCAATTGTCGTATGTGTGTGACCATAACTCCTGCTCCGAACTACCAGCTCCCTCCCTGGTGCTTCAGCACCACTACCTCCCGCTGCTTCAGCACCACCTCCTGTAACAATCATGCATATTGCTTCTTTGAGCATATTTGTCATTCCAGATGAATGCTTTTAACATGATTGTAATCCATATTTCTGCAGCCAAAGGAAAATAAAACTCCAGGTCGTGCTGAATCTGCTTTTCGAAAGACCGAAGATGTTGTCAGTGGTATGCTTGCTAAAGGCTATATCTTGAGCAAAGATACGGTGCTCGTAAAATCCTTTGGCGAAGCATCGATTGACTTCATCAGCCTCATCTAAAGTTCTTTCCTTTGATAAAAAGATTGGCTTCACTGAGAAGATAGGTGCTGGTACTTCTGTTGTCAAAGAAAAAGTTGGAGAAGTGGATCACAAATTTCAAGTTTCCGAGAAAACCAAGTCAGCATTTGCAGCCGCTGAGCAAAAAGTCAGTAGTGCTGGATCTGCCATAATGAAAAACCGGTATGTATTCACTGGAGCTTCGTGGGTAACAGGTGCATTCAAAGTAAGGTTTGCTAGAGCAGCTGAAGTGGCCAAAAGGCAAAAGAGAAGATTAAAGGAGAAAGTCAAGAAGGAAGAGAGAAAAAGTAGTAAGTCAGAATTTGCCCAGGACTCATCTATCTGATTCTCCTAAAGCTCCTGCTTCCAATGAGCACATTATCCTTCAAGCCTGCTCCTCACAAGGTTTTGATTCTCTAGTCGCTTTACTGTAAATATCTTTTTCCAAACTTTTGATTCTATTTCTCTTCATTATTTGTACTGTTCTAGTGTTCTTTTGTATGGAATGGGGTAGATAGAATATAGTGTCATATTGTTGGATGTGTTTGCTCTAAATATCAACTTTTCTATGTTGGAACAGTAATGAATTGACTTGTTTTCTTTTTATTTCCCTTAACCATAGTTCTTGATATAAATCAAAAATCTCATTTGTTTTTTTCCCATTATCCATAATGCTCAAACTTTGTTTCAGTGCTTATTGATATGTATCCTGTTTTCTTTATCGGTTTTGGGGATTCCTCTATGAGAGTGAAGATCTGGGTGTCTTCTTTTGTTGGCAACTTTAAGTAAGACTTCAGATATAGTTCAAACAATAAATTGATTTATAATATAGCCTATATAAGATGTGCTCTTAGGATAATGGGTTATGAATTCTTGATTTTTGACCTTTAGGTGCCTCTGATGATGTGAATCCTTTGTGTTTGGACCTAAAATAATTTGTTCACAAAAAATATAAACAAATCCCCAAAATAATCATTCTGTCAAAGTAATTCCCAAACTAGTGTGCCCAAACTAGTGTGCCTGTCAAAAGCCATAGTTGATAACTATAGTTATGACTTTTTTTTAATGCAATAAATCATAGTCAGTGAATATTGCTTTAAATTTAAATTTAAAACTGTAATGCCAATTATAATTGTAAGCTTTGATTTTAAGTTTTAGTCTCCAAGTATGATGTTACGTTTAAAAAATATATTCAAATTATTGTGGGAGGTTTATTTTGTGGATTTTTGTCATAGATGTGTTATTTTGCTCAAATCCATCATCCAAACTCTTCAATTCAATGTAAATTATGGTCCTTGAACTTATTCAGAGTAGACGACCTGCCTCTTAGAACATCATTAATGAGGATTTGCTTTGTTCTTTTCTCTTTTCACATTGGTAAAGTTATAAGTATAAAGAAATCTAATGCCTTCCACAAGATAATAATTTGTGACTGCTGAACTGAGACAAATATATATATATAGAGAGAGAGAGAGAGAGAGAGAGAGAGAGAGAGAGAATAAGGGACCAAACAATTTCAGAGTGATAGTGATCCCCTATTAAATTGCTAAAGATCTGTAGGATGAACTCACAAAACATTACCCTGTACTCTGTTTCATTTCCCCTAAATTCAACTCTTCAAATGTCATTACTGATAAATAAAGGCCTCGCAATCTTGGAAACACCCAATAATATAATCGAACCCAAAAGATCAGTTTGATAGATGGGAGAACCTCTCAAGTTTAAGTATCAATACATAACCTTGTGTGGAGTTGATGTGAGATTGTAATTTTTATACCCCTTGAGAAGCCGGATGTCCACGGACGACATTCACTCTGAGTGGCTCACACTCTGGATAGAATTCACTTTGAACATACCTTTGGGGCATCGGTTAGCCTTTTTCAGTAGCCTCTGATCTCCGCTCTCATCTGACTCTGATAAGCCTCAATAATAGTACTCAGAAGTGAGAGAGCCCAGGCTGTCGTCGATCGATAAATGGGAGAAGCATACCCGAACTAAAAAATGACCTCCATAACCTTGTGTGGAGTCGATATGAGATCGTATCAAAATCATATCTGATTCAAGGGATATATTCTTTGGAATAGCCTTTTTACCCAATTTTAGATTACTGTATGTCATGTTAATTTGCCATTGGTTAAGTTGTCTTAGGAATGTGGTGATATTTTTGCCCAAAATTAGAGCTATTATTTTCCTTTTGTACTAGCGATGTGAAGTGTATTGCAAAATGCCCAAACCAGGTTTGAGTTGGCTTCCCACTTTTTAGGCCATGTTCATATCATTTGGCACATATTTACTTAGGCTTCATTTGGAATCTGAAAATACTAAAGAAAGAAAATAGTGAGGAAAAAGTGGATGGAAAGAGAATTTGAAGGAAAATAAAAAATGGGTTTAAACTTAATAAATTAATTCTATATGTTTTATTCAAACTCATTTTATTTGTTTCTCTTTATTACATGAGGACTAATAAATTTAAAAATTTATGAAATTTTGATTATATTTTGATTTTCTTTTATATTTTCCACTGTGAAATCAAACATAAGAAATCATTTTCTTTGATATTTTTTTCCTTTTCAGGTTCCTAATGGAGCCTATGGCAATCACTCTCTTTAAAAGAAGTGCATATTCCTCCAAATTTTCTTTTGGAATATGATGCTTGGGAACAGTCTACATTTGTAGGTTGAAAATTCTTTTGTTTTTTCTTTTCTTTTCTCTATGCTTGTTTCCATATACTTGGAATAGAGGTAAAATAAGCTACTGGAATAATATTTGTATAACTTTATATAAAAAAAAAAAAGAATAATTTTGAATAACTTTTAAGACTTGTTACTTGTCATACATACAAACGCTAGCAGGTGGGGCTTCCCATTACATTATCTGTGTTTTTATGAAACTATTTTGGTCCAAAATCTTGAGGGGTAGCTTAGTTGGTCTAAAGTCCTAGGGTTTAATCCAATAGTTACCTGTTCGAGTTTCCTTATGACCATTTGAGGGTTTTACCCTAGCGCAGCTTAAGGATTTCATGTGAGATTAATCGGGGTATGTAGTGCTTTGAACAATCGTGGTTATAAAAAATAATAATTAGACATGCGTCATTTAAAAAAAATAGAAGTGCTTGTAATCTCATAATAAGAAAACTATTTTGGTCCAACCAACAAAACCACAATGTGGAAAAACTAGGGAAAAAAAGCCTTGTCATCCATTAAAATAGAAGTGCTTATGTCATCCACTTTACATCAAATCCTACTTATAATTACTAATTAGCTTATATATGATGAGCTGTGGAATTTTGGTTGGTTTCAAGTTAAAATCTCTCTTTAGGCTCATATCAAGACTTTGAAATTTGTCATTATTTGATGAAAGTGAGAATCACACAGGGTCTTAGAAGTTTCCAAATCTGGAGTCTTGGCAGCCAAGTAAACCTATTGTTTTAAGGTTTTAGCTCACGCTTTGTTTGTTTATATTTTTTTTAAAATTGTTTTTTTGTTCTCGAAAATAATGAGAATAAAGAAAACACAAAAAACACGTTCGATTCTTAATTTTTATTTTTTTGGTTATGGAATTCAGATAACAATAACGGTTTTCAGATAATAACAAAATTGTGTTTTCTATGTTTTCTAAAATTGTTATCAATAACAGTTTTTTAAAATATGAACCAAACAGATCTTGATTATAGTTTTTAAAAACCGTTTTTTTTAAAAAAAAAATAAAAAAAATAAGGAAAACATGGAAAGCATGTTTTGTTCTTAGTTTTTTTTTTTTTTTTTTTTTTTAAATTCTGAAAAAACAAGGATAACACATCAAATATTAAATTCAGATAATAAAAACAGTTTTCAAACAACACCTTTCAAAAAACAAGAACTAAACACACCCATATTATTCTCCATTCTCACATCTCTTTAGTTTTTGCATAAAATCATCGTCTGACCTCTTTAATTGTTCTCCAAAATTAAAATATCCTGTAAACACCAACAAATTTACAACTTTTTTGTTATTTTTAAATAAAAATATATACCAAGTGGACATTTGATAAATTTTTGATTGAGCTTGAATGAGTGGTGATGTGGAGATCTCAAACAGTTCCCAAAAGGGAGGGAGTGTTGTTCCAGAGTTGAAATAAGCCCACCCATCACTCCAATAGTCCAATCCCACCTCAATGGATGAGTAGTGATATTTAGGTCATTTTCTGTTTGTTTGTGCCTTTGTTGTTATCATCCATTCAATATAGCTTGACTCTTAAGATTCTTCCCCACTAAGTTTTCTCAATTTGTAAAGATAATTTTTGTTTTACAAGTCAATAATGAGTGCTGTGGAGCCCACCCATCATCCTCCCCAAAAAACAAATATATAATAATAATGCTTTTTTGGTACCCTATTCCTTTGTAAGCATAAGATATGAAAATTTGGGGATGATGTATTTCAGTATTTGTTTTGTTTTGTTTGGTTTGGTTTGGTTTGTCATTTTTGGGAGATAATAAATTACTACATAATAAATGGAGAAGTTAAGAGCTTGAGATTATGGGTGGAAATTGGTTGAATTTTGTTAGGATTTTAGATTATCAATTCTAGCCAAGATCATGTTTCCCTTATTTGTATAATTGTATTCTCATTTTCATTCCCATCCAATTTAGATTGTTTATATGCATTCCTACATTTATAGAAGGATTGGGTTTTCATATCCTATTCAAATACCATATTCCAATTTATAAAATAAATTATTTTATAAAATAATTAATATTAAAAATAATTTATCATATAATAATTATAATAAAAATTATTGTAATATGATTTCATGAAATCAATAAAAATAAACGCGATCAAATATTATCTGACAAATAACAATATCTTAGAAATGATTTATTCGAATTCGATATCATCCAATAATATACTAAAAAAATATTTTATATATATATATATATATATATATATATATATATATACTCTTTCATATATATATATATATATATAAAATATAAAATATTTAATCAAGAGTATTCGAATTGGGGGGATAAGTAGGATATACTAAGATCTGTTCTCATTCTCGATTAGAACTTAATTCTAACGAATAAACTAATTTTGATACAAAATATTCATTATCACTCTTTATTATTAGATTTGGTATCAGATTAACCATCAGTTTAGAGAAATTATGTCCAGATGGTGTTGGTTGTAGAAGGTATTTTTTTTTAGAAAAAGGAAGAAGAAAACTTAAAATGTATTTTAAACTTTATAAATTATAGTTTTGCATGATTGAATTAACAATTTTGATTAGCCATATTTTGGTATTACTCTTTCCGTGGATTTCGGATTGGTCATTGCCTTTTCGATTTGGTTCCCAAGAACTCTCTTGGAATGGGTCTCAACAATTAATTTTATAAATATTATTAATTTATTATTATATTTTTAAGGATGATTGTACTGATTCAATTCTAAGTTGATTATCAGTCTGATTATTGAAGTAGTAGATCTGATCAGGGTGTGAGTCAGTCGGGTCTTCATAGAGCCAAGCTCAAACTCTATTTAAATTAAAAATTCAAACTTGATCGAGTTTTTTTTTCAAATATTCGAAACTCGACTTGAAAAATAGTCAAGCTATTTAAACTCGATTCGATAAATCTTGAATCAATTAAAAAAATTAATAAATAATAATATTAGAGCTTCTGATTAAATTTGAGTTGACTGGGTCCTTCTGTAGTGTGAATTTGAGTATTTATGAGTTGAGCTTGATGATTCGCGAATAAGTTTGACTGTTTTACATACTCATGAAGTCGAGCGATGGCAGTATTGTGAAGTGACTTTCGGTTAATAATTTAAAAGCTCACGAGTAAAAGTCATAGAAAATAAACAAAAATATTGGTGGACATCTAGAAACTTGAACTATCTTCATTTTAAATAATAATAATGAGTATAGTTTATGAAAGACTTTCAGACTGAGATGTGTTGAAAAATGGAATGATGTTAGTTTTATTTAAAATATGCCTTTAATTGACAAGAATTAAAAAAAAACATTATTTAAATTCCACCACACCATTCCACACATTTTTCGTTTGGTTATAAAACAATTATATTCCTTCCAAAATGGGCCGCTACCGTAGGGTAAGGGGATTGACAGCTTTGTAATTTGATTTAAGTCACGTGGTTACTGGATCGCCATTACTATAACTCACGTGAGGAGTAGTCACAACTCACAGGACTCACAACTCCTCTCTCTCTCTCGTGAACTTACTCTAATTCTACTCCCAAGTCTCGTTCTCATCTATTGTTTCCATTTTCAAATTTGAATAATTTTCTCTGGTTTTTGAGGTCCGATTCGAGTGATAAAGAAGTGAGATGGGTTTACGAGAGATTCCATACTCGACTCGAGTCTATCGATTTTACGAGATATTTCAGACTCGAGCCTATCAAAAGATTAAGCAAATTCCACGATTTTTCTATTACCATTAGATGCCATGTTTTGAAGAAGGATCTTCATGCTTTAGAAACATGATTTTTCTTTAGAATAAAATTTTCCTCCTCATAGCAAGATTATTTATATCAAGATTTTTGATCTTATCTGTGATCTGATTAATTTTAATTCTTGACTCGTCTGAGAATCACTAGTTTGCATACCTGTTAAGAGTACTTTAGGATATCATTATTAGCTCAAAATATAGCATAAATCATGATTTTGATGCAAACTAAGCATTCCTATTAGTTGTTTTTATATCTAACACCCTAAATGTGTGTATTTTATAGAAAAGAAGACAAGAAGCAAGTAAAATGGTGAAGAAATAAGGAAGATAGGTTGAAAAAAGATCCACGATCATGACCGTGCAGTAAAGAGCCCAACCTGTGCTGACATGTTCTCGGCAAGGTCGTGACCCAAGTCGCAACCGTGAAGCTCCCCTACTACAAACTGTGAAGCCTGCTCTAGGTGAAGTCGTGACCGTAAGTCATCACGGTCGCAATCGTGAAGCTGCCCTATCAAAGATTTTGGAAGCTATATTTTAGTGAGGTCGCAATTGTAAGTCACCACAGTCGCAAATCAATAAGACTTAATTCAAGCATACTTGGAATAAAGAGGAGTAGTGCAGGTAAAAAATAATAAACGTCTGAATCAGAGAATTTATCTTTTAATCACCAATTAGTATTGTTTATTAAGATTCGTAGAATAATAAAGTGAAGAGGCATGAAATATTAGTGATCGCTAAAAGCGATACTTGTGAGTCTTGTTACTTGAAAATCGATAGAAAATCTTAACAAATAAATGCCCAAAAAGCTGAAACAGATAAATCGTAAGCGCAATAGATAAATGTAAAAAGCTACAACAGGATAAATGTGAAAGATTCGATTAAATAAATAGCTAAAATAATAAGCGAAGTCGTGAGCGACTTTATATTAATGCATTTAAATATGAAGAAACATTAAGTACACGTCGAAAATTACAGGTTCAGTGCCGTAAAAAACATAAATTATAAACAATTATTATGTACCATTAATAAAGTAAATAAATATAAAGAAAAACTACATAATTTTGAAAGGCATTATAAAAAAATCATAAGAAGTGGATGTTAAAAGGGGTTTTGTACTTTGTATAGAATAGCGTTATGCCCATTATTACTTATCGCTATTTAGGTGTGGTGGAAGTCTACACTTTCTTCTGAACCAAGCAGCCATGAAAAGCATGTATCAACTTCACTCGTGATAATTGGGGTTTGGGGATTAGTGTTTGGACCACCTCAATTTCAGGGATTTTTCTTTTTTAGGCCTTTTGCCTTTTTTTTTTTTTTTTTTTTTAAACATTACTTTCACCAGCCCAAATAGCTCATAACAGATCCCCAAAAGTGGTTTGTGGGGAAGTATATTTACAGAAAGCTGAACATGAGTATGGAATATTAAGTAATATTTGTGAGTTTTGTCTTTTTTAAAAAATATCATTTAATATATTTTAAAATAGTAATAAATTCACGAATTACAAAATTTAAAGCGTGATATGACAATGGTTACAACTTAAAAATTTTAAATTTGTAGTCATCCAGTCTGATTTTTTAAATCGTATTAGATTATTATCTTTTTTGAAATATTATTTTGAGGCAAAATCAATATTTGATATTTGAATTCTAAAATATTACTTATTCACTTTTTCAGTTTTTTCTTTATAAGGTGACTCAAAATGATTATTAGGTAATTCCACCTCCAACATGTTACGACAATTAGAATTACCTATCAGGGTTTTACCCAATTCACTTATGTCTATGGACAGCATTTTTTTTTTAAAACTCAAATATTATAGCATTTTGTCTTCATTTAAATTCGAACATGATTCTTCAAAGTATCTTATTTAATCTTTAACCATCGATTCATGACTCATCGACATTGACATAACATTTAGAAATGTGGCATCGTCATACTTCATTTAGTTTTCTTTAAATATATATTGAGTTTTAGGAAATAGAAAATTAGAACATAAAAAGACACAAAATACTTGGCCTAGACTAGTGAAATTTTACCAAAGGAACATGATGAAGACGTCATCATCATCAGAAAACATTGGATTTAAAAAAAAGTTTAAATTAATAAGTAAAAAACAAAAGTACCCCATTGAATCAGAAGCCCAAATGATGAAGAGGTGGACCAGGAAGGAAAAAAAAACAGAGAGAAGCGAAAATAATAGAACGTAGGTGATATATGATGACTGACATCTGTCATATTATGACACGTAATCATCATCAAAACTCAAAAAAATAAAAAAAATAAAAACAAAAATCGTCTCCCCCACCGACACTTTCTTCCTTTTAATCAGAACCTTCTCAGGAGTAAATGCACTTTTCCCTTCATATTACCAAAATGCCTGTTTTATATTCTCATGACTTCTTCTCGTGTTCATCTTTTAACAGAAAAAAAAAAAAAAAACAAGGAGCAGTGGGATCTAGTGAATTTGTGATGTGTTTTAGCCACCAAAATAATATATATTTATATTTTAATATCAATTTAATATATTTTTAAAATAATATCCTAACTAATGCTTAAGATTGTAATCGCGATACGATTTTGATAAAGATGAATTGATTTGAGATTTTTCAAAAATGTTAGATTATATCATTATATATATATAATTTGGGAAAAAAACTCTGTAAAGTCCTCTCAACATATACTTTTTGTGTTTACCTCATGAATGAATGATTGTATTTGTGACGCGTGTCGTGAGATGAGACAGGCAGGACAGAGGAAGCATGCACAAGAGGGGTGACATTTTTATCAAGCACAGATTTGCTAGAAAAGTAATTTTGACTTTCCAGCTGGCAGGCCAACCGCAACTCAAGGGGTGCAATGTGATCGAAACAACCAGCTGGAATCCGAGTTTCAAACACCACCTGCGCATGTTAGACTCCCTCCACTATCTTATAACTACTCATTACGGCGCATATTAGCATCCCCCAACAGTTTCATCGCTCTTTGGTAGTAATAAAGCAATTCACATAATTACGCTACCATACATTACACCTATATATATGGATATATTTATACAAATATGATGACATCAGTATTTTGATCCTTTCTGTTTGGTAGTCATAATACATATATATATATATATATATATATATATATATATATATATATATATGGATATATTTATACAAATATGATGACATCAGTATAGAACAACAAATTGGCATACAAAGCAATAGAGCATCTACACGTGCAGAAAAAATGACAGATAGGCTAGCGCACATTAATGGGATCAAATAGAAGTCACGTGCGACCTGAGAGGGGAGATGGAGAGGGAGGGAGAGGGAGAGGAGAAAAACAGCAAAGGAGAGCCGAAAATGCGGTCTAGAAATCAGCCATTTTCCTGTGGAGTCGGGATTTGGAGGCGTATCCGCCGATCTCTTGCAGATTCCTGAGGCTTCGAATCGAGAAAACATCGGTTTTCACCGCAAATCTTTCCAAATCGGCGATCTCCATGGAATCTGCGTGGAGAGAGAGCGGCTGGATAAAACGAGTGAATCGAAGCAAAAACATTGTGGAAAAACACTACCGGAATTCGCATTTTACCTGCAAGGTTGGAGGAGTCGTTTTTTGAAGCCGCCGAACTAGAACCGAATTCTGGAGAAGCACAAGAAAAGGATTTAAAAAGAAGGCAAAATGTATCGGCAGTAAGGAGAGGGAAGAGTACAGAATCTGAAAAACTTTTGAATAGAGGGGTCGTGAGAGAAGAAGTATAGGAGGAAGCAGAAAAGCATGAGGAGAGGAATGAGGTAAGATCAGCTTTGTGGAGGAGAAAGATGATCAGGAGGCTTGATCATGTTTTGTGGTCATCAGCCTCTCGTCAGTTTTATCTATCTCACTGGTCAAGATCTGCTTTCTCTGCCTTCAGGAGGAATCTCTCCTTACAACTCCTCTTCTCTCCTCTCCTCCTCTGCTCCTTACACCACCCACACTTATGGATGTGGAGCTTCCAGCAGGGAAAAGTGAACCCAGCGATTGTCTTTGCATATCTGCCACTCACACTTGATCCTTGCTAGTAATGAGAGACTTAGAGAGAAGAGAAGAGAAAAGTGTTTTGGGTTTTTATTAGCTGGTTTTGCGTTTTAATAGAAAAAAAAAAAACAAATAATATATAATCTCTGCATTTTATTTATTTTTATTCCCATCTTTTCTTTCCACTTCCCCTTTTTTAACTTTTTAATTTTTATTACTTTTTTTTTCCTTATCCTCCCCTCTTGTCTTCTTCTTCAAAATTAATTAAATATTAAAAAAAAAAAAAAAGTAAGGACACTTAATTAATTCAGTCCTTCATGGGCCGACCAGAATTTGAAGAGCCCCACTTGGGCCTTATGGAAGCTTTAACACTTCATATTTTCTGATTTGCAAGAATAATATAGGTAATAAATAATGCTCTCTCATAAAGGCTACAGTTCTTAAAATACATTCCCAAAAGATAATGAATTTTATAAGTGTTACCTCTCATTTAAAGATATAAAGTAAATTCTTATTTTACATAAATTTATCATATTGCATATTTTTATAACTCCAATTTGTCAATTATTTTTTATGAGTCATAATTATATCTTATATTTTTACACCACCTATAAGCTATCATGCATAGTTATAAAAGACACCGTCTTGCCTATAGATACATTCGCCTTACTGAAAAAAGACAGTCTTATGGACTATATAATTTCTTTTCAAAACAATTTTTCTTGGAATTTTAAATTATATATTAAAATTTATATAATTTCACTATATTTTTTCATTGAAATTTTCCTTAAATATTATGAATCTTTAATTTTTTATTAATATAATCATACTTCGATTCATAATTTATAAAATTAATGTGCATCCAAGAACATAATTCATTTCACAAAAGCCCAAGACTTAAATGTGTCTTGCGCCTTTTAAAACTATACTATCATGAATTCCTCATAATTTTTCCCCTTCTTTTAAAAAAAACAAGACTTGTAGTGGGTAGTGAGAGGATAGAAAGGCATAAAAAGAAGTAAAAAGGGAAAGATAAGTTGCAGATGTTTGAACACGACAATTGCGACGCTTTCTTGTGTGTGGTGATTTGAATGCAAAGCAAATCCGATCATATAAAGACATCAAATCATGATCGTCAATATGTTGTAAAACCAGAATCATAAGTATTTTAGTCATCATAAAATTATCAAATATATAGGCTTTTAGTCAATTCATTGTTCTATTAACTTCAATATTGTGTCATCCTTTAAATTTTTTAACGAATTTGATTTTGTGTTTCTATCTAATATATTACTATTTTTTAATCAATAAAATTATTCTCATTTAAAAAAAAAAAGTTGCATAAAGCATCGTTTTGATGTCTCCTGAAAGTTACATAAAGCTCACAAAGTTTTAGTAATTTAGGTTACACGTGTTTGCTCCGAATATATTGCTAATTTGGATCAATAAAATGATTATCCTTTAAAAAAAAAGCTACAAAGAGCATCATTTTGATGTCTCTTGAAATTGTTCTTATTATCTAAATCTAGTGTATGCTCTATTCTCTGTGTTTTCCTTGGTTCTCCTTGTTTTCCAAAACAATAAAAAAAAATTCAAAAACCGTAAACAAACAAACCCTAATAGAATCGGAGAAGCTTTGGGTTTCATTATAGTTTGGAGTTGTAAGAATGTCCCCTACACTCTATTGTTTGAAAATTATGAAAATAAAAAGGGGAAAAGAGCCATTTGAAACATACTTGGATCCAAGCCTGAACTTTTGATGCTACTGAAATCAAAACATGAAATTTTATTCATCAAGCTAATAATCTGCTAAAGCAGTTGCTATATATATGATAAACCAGACATTTGGCCATGAAAAAACAGTTAAGGAAAAGAAATATCCAAAAACCATCAGAGAAGCTAATGACAAGAACATTACCAGCTCACATGATCATCGACATCATGCTCAATCTGCAGCTTCTACAGCTGCGAATTACCGACTTCTCTAAGAGTTTTCATTGGCGTTCAGTGTTCTCTCTCGCAGCTGTCCCCATGATGATATCGAGCATGGTACCGGTTGTTTGTTCCAAAGAAGAGGCGAGAGAGCCAGCGATTTCCGTTTGATTCCGACTGGAATTGCTAGCAATGCCCCTGCTACTGAGAATGCCCATGTCCCTAAGCACTGCATTTTTTTACCGCCAGATAAAAGTTAATAACATCTCCTTTTTCTTTTCGACAATAGATAAATTCGATTCTACCATAAAACAGAACTTTGCTAGATTTCGGTTCAGGAACTTGTAAGATTTACAAGGAAATACATGGACACGTAGAAATTGAGCCAAACAAGATACAAACTTCAGAAGGAATTAACATGTAATATAATCAAGTACATTTTTAAGTACTTCAGAAGGAATCATTAACATTTTAAAAAGGGTATCCTCAATCATAAAGGCTGAAGAAGGGAGAATGCGCATAATGTTGGACGGTCTAGCAAGTGAAGGGTTTGCCCTAACTGTTTCTCACTCTCAACACATTCCCATCTCTAGTACAAATTTTGGTAAATGAAAGATATCCAAACAACTAAGTAACAAGGATAACCTTTGGTGTACCCATTGTTAGAAACCAAGAGATACAATAGAGGTTGAGATTAATAGGAAACCATAGTCCTTTCATATGAATGATGGAAATCGAAATCAACAACAATACAATCAATGAGAGCCGAAAGCAAATATGACACTTTTGGAGAACAACTTTAAACATGAGAATTCAAACACCTTTCAGAATTTCAGGAATCAGCAACATATGTCACTTTGTTGAAAACCCATTTTCTTCATCAATCCTTGTCTTTAAAAGGGAGTCCTTACCATCACAAACAAAGATTAAACTAACCGGTACCTATTTTTTAAGGTAGATGATTTCTAGAGTTATTAACTTTCTATTTTTGTATAGTTAGTTTTTCACAATTGTTAAAGGCATGATTTTCGTATTAGACCCAAATCTGAGTTTTGGGCTTTTTAAGAAAGTTGCAAGAGGTCAGGGTTCGAGACCTCTATCACCTGGTACGAATCCCATTTGTTGATTTGAAAGTCCATATAAAACTATATTTGGTTTGTTTGACTCTCCACATTTGGGTATGGGGCCGCACATGAGGGAGGGTGTTAAAGGCATGATATCCGTATTAGACCCAAATCCTGCAAGTTTGAATTGAGCTTTTAGGAAAGTTGGTTGTTTAACACTAATGTTGTAGAATTTTATACGATAAATAATGTACCATTTTCTTGAAAGGTTGATGAATAAAAAATCGTTGTTTCCAACGATCTCAAAGAAGAAAATAGTAGAAGGAAGAATTTTGAAAGACCCAAGCTATGAGTAACACAGGAATTTTGTCCAAAACAGTGTTTTAAAAGGTGTTTTTTCAGGCGTGCCTGGCCTGGCACTCTAAAAATGCCTCGAGACGTTAAAAAAAGGTGCAACACATTGAAGGCGTGCGGCTTTCTTCGTTGAGCGTTGTAGGAGCATAAAGGCATCTGAGTCTTAAGAAGATGATTTGACATTTAAAAAATTAAAAAAAAAAAAAGCCCTACCTTTCTCATCCTCGTCGACCTCTACGACATTTGAAACCAAAGAAGAAAAACCCTACCTTTCTTTATCATCTCAACGACCTCTGGCCATATCGCTGCTCACGTCTTTCTCTATCTCAGAGACTAAGCTTCACGAAGGTGTCAGCAAGCTCCCCATATCTTGTCACTCTTCTCTTTCAGATTTCGGCACCCCTTTCTGTCAAAGACCTAAGCCCCTAATTTTCCATGTTTGGCGAAGGCCTAAGCCCCAAGCCCCTAATTTTTGTTGTTGCTCTCCTCTTTCCTAATATAAATATTTAATATTTCGATTTTTAATAAGAATTATATAGGTAAAATTATGATAATATTTTTTTTTGGCCAAGAGACAAGGTCTTGCTAAAAATTTTCCTTCCCAAAACAAACAAATGGTTTTTTTTTTTTTTTGGTAAAATTCAAAATTAAGATTTTTTGATGTTCAAAATATTTTTTAATATTCTCTAAAAATTAAGATTTTTGGTACCTTATTTCCTAATGTAAATATTTTAATATTTGAAGCTTTTTAGTAAGAATTATAAAATATTTTTGATAAAATTCAAAATTAAGATTTTTAATATCTAAAATATCTTTATATTCTATAAAGAAATTAAGATTTTTGGTAACTTGTTTCTAATCTAATCATTTTAGTATTAAGATTTTTAGTAAGAATTATAACATATTTTTTGGTAAAATTCAAAATTAAAATTTTTCAGTATTCAAAATATTTTTTTGGATTCTATAAAAGCATTGTTCTTTTGTGAAGTATGGAAGCAATTTTATGCAATTTTATTTTATTTTTTTTTTGATCGATAAAAAACATAATATATATTAAAAATCGTAGTATTTCACTAAAGTCTGAATTACAAAGGGAGAACACCACCTCACTACCCCAACCAGGTTAGAAATTCTACCAAAGAATTTAAGTTATCAACACTATACAACTTAGCTCAGGACCATAAGGTGAACAAAAAAGAGGATTTCATCCTGAAAGCAGAGGGGGTCTCATTCTCCAAAACCGCCTTGTTCCTTTCATTACACAGCGTCCAGAATAAACAAAGAGGAGCCGCCAACCAAACTCTTTTCCGCTTTTTACCAACACTAGCACTTTGTCGACGATGAGGGATTACATGAACCGTTAAAGAACACCCGGTTATAATCCATAATGGCGAAAAAGGTTCCGGCAACATCTTAGCTCTCGAGCAAATGTATAAACAAGTAATTAATTGTTTAAATCTCACTCTTCACATAAAAAACACACTGGTATTCTGAAGGGGATTCCTCTTTCTCTTTAATTGATCAGAGTAAGCACCTTACGGGAAACTTCGGCGAAGAAACCCGAGGCAGGGAGCGATTGGAGTTCAATGGAGCCTGAGAAATGCGTAGGGAGAGAATGCATTAGCTTTCGGTACATGAGTCGGCGAGAAACCATCGGGCTGGTCTCCCTTTAAAATTAGCGTCCTCTTGGAAGGGCTGAATTTTCCTATTTTGAAGAGACAAAGAAGGAACCTTTCCACCTCGTCATCTCCCGATCATTAAAGGTCTTTGGAAGGCAGGGTTAGCCCCACGTCGTCCCTTGTGGAGTCCCGAACACGCTACCCTTGCATCTTTGTAAGCTACCAAATTGAGCAGTGGGAAGGCATTACACGGCGCTGATCCGCGCAGGGGATCCTTCTGGCGTGACTCGGAGCCATTTCCTAAGGAAGAAGTAGAGTTTTGAGAAAATGTGAGCCATTCTTTTCTGATGTCTTTCCATAACCCAATGTCATAACCTCCCCTAACGTCATTGGTGTTCCAGCCCCCATCACCCTCCCCAAATTTGGTGTTGATCACCAGTCGCCAAAGAGAATCCCTTTCATTGGCAAGCGCCAGCGCGACTACAAGCGGTATATTAAATGCTGGATGAGCCTGCCCAAGACCCCACTCCTTTTTCTCGTATTGTTTGTGACGAGGTGAGGTTTTCTCTCTAGATTGCCACCCCGAGGGAGAAAGTCTCTCACGATATCTCAGTCTTGAATAAACAATCTTTGGCATTCTAAACGGAAAGAAAGTAAATGGGAGAGAAATTTCAGGCGATTACTCCAGAATGAGTGTGATCCTTTCCGCTTTGAGATATCTTGTCTTTTCGGGTTGCCAGCTTCATCGTCTTTCTTTGATGGAATCCCCGAGCCACGCAAAAGCGTGGCGCGAGTGGAGGAGCCGAGTCGTTGAGGGGAGGACCCGACCCCACCTGACGGCTTCGGCGCTAACACCTCCCACATTGTCCGCTACCTAAGAGGGATAATCACTTTTATTCAAATTAATCTTGAAACTGAAAAGGCTTCAAACCAAATCAAGGTCAATCTCAGGCCATTAGTACGCTTTCGAAGTTGGCTTGCAGGATAGTATCATCGGCGTATAAAAGATGAGATATAACAATATCCCCTCCATCTACTGCAGAAAACCTATGACCAGGAGATGAAATTGTCTTGCCTCATAGCTTGCCTCATTTCGAGGCTTAGGTCAGATAACAAAGGTAAGGGGGGAAAGAGGGTCCTTGTCTCGGGCCTGCGGGCTCCACCGAAGAACCACAGTAGTAGAGCCATTGTTAACGAACGGAAAAAGAAGGCGTGGAGATGCCATTTAATCCAACTAATCCATTTTAGGCGAACCCCATTCTCTCCATGTGTCTGACGAAATCCCATCTAATGTGATCATAAGCCTTTTCAATATCCGGCTCCTGAAAAGAATCCCGCCTCTACTTTCCTTCTTAGAATAGAGTCCTTTGCCCTCATTAGCTATTAAATTTGCATCAATTTGCCTCCCTTATCACAAAGCGCATTTTGAGCCTAGGAAATAATCAACCCATGCTCTTTTGATTATGTTATGACACTTTACGATAATATTTTGTCTGAAACTCCCCACTAAACTAATGGGTCTCAAATCCTTTAGATCCTCGACAGTCCCTTCGCAGGAACGAAACCAAGAATGTAGCATTCAAACTTGCAATGGCCCGGTTATGTTCGAAGAATTCCCTGAAAAATCCCAAAACCTCATCTTTCACAAAATCCCCGACTAAAGACCAAAAAGGCGATGGGAAACCATACGGGCACGGGGCTTTATCACCATTAAACACGAAGTTAACGCTGAGTTTTTACTCCTCTGTAAACATTTCTTCCAGCTTAGGAGCTTGGTCTGCCCCAATCACTTTGAACCGGAGATCGGGGAAAGGCGGGCACCAGTTGCTTGAGGCAGTAAGGAGACTTTGGAAGGCGCCAACTAGACCTTCTTTAATATCAGGTTCCTTGACACATCTTCTACCATTAATACTGATGCTCCTAATGGAGTTCCTCCTCCTATGAGAATTGGTCATTCTGTGAAAGAATCTTGTGTTTCTGTCCCCCTCTTTCAACCATGTTTCCTGGATTTACGTGCTCCCGGAGACTCTTAAAATCACCCACTTCAATAAACTCCTCTCTAGCCTTCCCTCTCCTCAGTTTCTTCAGGGAATGGGGTCTTTTCCTTCTCAAGTCATCTAAGGAGATAGGCTTAAGATTTATCCTTCTTTTTTGGCAAAATCCAACTCCTCACAGAAAACCTGCTGTTCCAAACCCTCACGATATATTACCTTTGAGGCCTTTTTACTTTGGAGGCCAAAACAAAGTAAGGATCCAGAAGATGTAGGCTTTGCCACCTAGACCTCGAAGGTCCTTAAAGCCATCAGAATTTCAACCATGATCTCAAAACGGAAGGGACGCGATCGGAATTAATCCTTCCTTTATCCCCTATAGCAGAGGCGGAGTAATTAGGACAACAGTCTCGAGTGCTGAATGTATTACTAAAATGACTTCCTAATCGATGAAATACCAAAAATCTATCCAAGCAGGCGGGACATGCTTGGTGTGGGGCCTCCTCAATTAAAGGTCCCCACTTGCAAAGGAAGATCTCTAAATGACTCATTCATAAGCTTGAGGGAAACACCTCATAGAGTGCGGGGGCACGCCTCCTTGTTCCTTTCGTTGGGGGAAAGGACCATATTGAAATCTCCACCTATGCAATTTTATTTTATTTTTAATGTATTATAAAATGTTTATTAATTATATAATATGATCCTGAGCCCATGCCTCAGAAAGCAGCCTCGCCTTATCAACACGTTTGAAAACATTGGTCCAAAAAGACAAACATACCTAAAGCACCCGCAAAAATGTTTCTCCAAGCTAAACAAGATTCACAGGACAGTTTGATGGTCATAATGCTTTTATCTTTCAAAAACGTAGCAAGGAGCCATAATAGCATGCAATTATTACAGCAAGAAATCAAGAAAGCTTTAGACAAAGCATGAAAGCATGCAATTACATTGTATTGCTAATAATTACAATCTGGCAGGAAAACTATTTGGGTATGAGATTTATTATGGATATAAATATTTAGGTTCAAAATTATTTCCAAATTCTAAATGGGATCTAAACTAAACCCTTTTCTCTCTTTGCATTCATTTCAAACTTACACTCACTTTATTCCCAATGCACAAACACCCTCTCAAATTATCATCATTGAGAATTTGCATGCACAATAAATAAATTTTAAATCAGTAATGAACTGTAAATACAACTGATATTATTTAAATGGCAGAAAAACTAACTTGCAGCTGGCATCTTCCGAGGTGCTTCACAGGCTCTTTGCCACTCCCATCCTCCGATATCCTCTATCTCTCAACTACTTTTGTTCCTGACAGTCCAGTTCAACCCTGTTTCACTCCTTTGATGGTTTTGTAACTTGTATCATAACCTTTTCTTTCGAACTAGCATGATAAATCTAACAACTTTCAGTGTGTGTGTATATTTATATATCACACAAATAGAATCCAAAAATAACAGAAGTGACATGTTTTGGTTTGCTATGGAGTGTGCTCTAGTGGATGTGATAGATAAGATTTTTTTTTGTTTCTAGAGAGATGAACTAAAAGATCCAATCACAACAAGATTATAAGACAGAAGTTAGCAATAGAAGAAGACAGAAAACACCAGCATTCACATATGTATTTCAATTATAATAGGCATTGCAATAATACTGAAAACATGTGATTAGGGGAAGAGGCAGTAGACTGTCACCCAATCAGTATTTGGACAAATCATAATATCACACTCAACCAGAAATATATTTTTAACAGTAATGTTTAGTTTTTACCTGTATTGTGTGTGTGTGTCTCGTGGGTAAATGGCAAAATACAAAGAACATTTCTACTAAAAATATTAGAGCTACTGTTAATTTCCATACACCAGTTATACCTTCAGCATTCTGGTTATTCCTTGACAAACAAGATATATAAACACAAAAGCCATACTGTATGTAAAAGTAACAAATTCGAGATATTCTTCCCCAAAAGCTAGCCAAATTATCACTTATTTCCATATAAATTTGCCATTATTGTTTAAATAACGTACATTAATAGATACACTTGGCAAGATCATATGAATTCACCTTTCTAATATTTCTCTTGGTTATGAATTATAAAGATTGAGTGGGTACACTAATTTTGCACTTTAAATTTTTCTTTTTCATTTTTCATTTTCCCAAGTAAGTATATTTTTTTCGTTCATTTCTTCCAGAGGCTTCGGCCCCATTGGGATTCATTCGCATATCATAGTAGGGATCACCATTTATGTTTCCATTGTAAAACTAGTGATAGTTTGTCAAACCAAGCACTCATATATGTATTTACAATATAACGTTTCTAGCTAATTAATTTGATAAAAATTCTAGTTGAGTCGTGGTCCAGAATGAAATCCCAGAATTCAAAATTTTTAACTATAGCGCCCACAGGTTAAAAGCATTCAAAGAGACACCCTAGGCCTCTTTTTGGTTTCCAAGAAAATAAAACAACTCATTTCTCATCTTTTGCTTCCATAAAAACAGAAAAGAAGAAGAAAAAGCCCTCAGCACCGTGAAATTGAAGCAGAAAAAATGTTTATGTGTCCCAAATCATCTTTTATGGAAATTTATGACTCAAATCATAGTAGGTGAAAATTTTACACTACAGGGCTTTTTCGTACTTTCTCTATACTTTAAAACCCAGTCATTTCTATAAATTCAAAAAAAAAAAATCGTCAATCTTAGAAAAATAAATAAATAAAAATCAATCTGATCTATAGTCCAAACTGGAAATAGCTCAACGGCTGTTAAAGAAAAAACTAGAGTTGAAAAGTTCAAGCAATAGCATCTGCATATCCAGCTTACAAAGCACTCAGTAGAAATCGAGCCCTGTTTGGTTGCAGAAAAATAAAGAAAATGAAAACCAAACCATTTCCGCAACTATGTTTAGTTCTCTCACTTTCTTTGCTGCCAGAAATCAAAATAAAATAAACTTTGATCAACTGAACCAAAGAGTACCATGAGTTTAACTCAAAAGCGAAATTTTCTGTATTCTCGAACCATAAAGAGTGAAGATTTTAGGTCCGAGGCACCTCTTTAATCAGATAAACTGGAAATGGAGATTGAAACAGTACCTTTGAACTGAGAACCGAGATGAAACCTTTGGAGAAGGAATAAATCGGTCTGAACAGTGATCTATCGTCAGATTCGTCACTGAGATCGACCCTAACGCAGCGTTTGGAGAAATGGGATGACCGATTGATCGTGGTCGTCATAGCCAATCAGGCTAAATCAGGCCGCCCACGGTTTCCAGCCCAATAAGCTCAAATATTGGGCGAACCCATTGATTTATCAATTAATCATGTTTGGTAGGCTAAGGTTTACAAACTTGATAAATAATTTATTTTTCTAAATTGTTTTTGTGAAAATATTTTATTGATTCAAACTTACAATATATTAGCGTTTAGAGATATGATTTGTAAAAAACCATAAATGATGAAACAATATCTATGATAATAGCATAATAAAATATATATCACCTTACCACTTAAACCAGTTATCAATGACAGATTGAACATTAATTTAAGAAGATAAATAAAAACGATATCATAAATTGTCGAACTATAGACATCCACCCTACAGGAAAAGGTGCAATAATACCCTCAACGTTTGACTATGTCGTCACAGCCGCCCGAGTGTTCTTTTTTGTCTGCAATGCACTTTCCAGCGTGCTTTTTGAGCCTGGCAGCGGTTTTTATAACGTGTTTTTTGTATTATAAAAGTAAATGAATATTTTTTTCGGAATAAAATAATGCTAAAAATAAATTAAACAAAAATCCATAATTAATACAAGAGTTAAGGATAAATTGGTAAATTTTCAATTAGGACCAAAATACATAAGAGGAAAATATATGATTTTGTTAAGAAAGTAAATATGAATAGGATTGGTTTGCAAATAGAAGGAATTGAGGACCAGAAGCTAGCAAAATTGAAACACCTGACCTAAAAGGGGTATTAGACAAACAGCCTCCAGTAATATCTCATTTCTTTTTGGCTTTGTCTTAAATTTAGAGACAAGCCGGAAGAGAAGAGAGGAGAGGAGAAGATAAGAGAAAAGAAAGAGAAGAAGAAGGAAGAAAGGAAGAAGAAGAAGAAGGAGGAGATTAATGTATAGAATTTTAGTATGGAATTGTGTATGGAATGTATGGATACTTGTTTGGAGGTTTAGATTACCTCTTTTTATGTAGAATCTTTGTTTGAAATAAATCTTTAAGGTATGGATATTTGATGGAATGGTTGTTTGGTTTGATTGTGATCCTCAATTGAGGAAAATTTTGAATAGAGAGCGTATTTGGGTTTAAAGGAGATCTTGTCAGTTTTTTAAGCGTGTTTTGTTTTGGTAAATCATTCATTAAAATTGAATTATTGAAGTGCAGGTAAGTAGACCACAGAAGAACAAATTTCCACTTTGAAATAAGTATGTCAGAATTTGGATGCATTGGACATCAAGTGCCCAGTGAATTTACGTTTTTGGGTCAATTATGATTCAATTACGATACAATTTGGGACACCTCTCATGGTGCTGATAGGCTGAGTCATAACTTGGTCATCACTAATTCAAATTGAGTGATTAAAATTTTTGGGTAAACTTGAATTCTAGGATAACAAATCTTCCTGAAATAATTATATCCAAATTTGGACCCAATTGAACCCAGAAAATTCATTAAAATAAATGAACAATTATGTCCCTAAAATATGTCTCATAACAATCCCCTAAACTGGAGTAGTTCCGGTTGTTTAAATCATAACTTGAGTTATACTGGTCCAAACGAGGTGATTCAAATTTATGTACAAACTAAACATCTGAGATAACAACTTTCATGAATAAATTATGGTGATATGTCTCTATCATTTCCCAAAAGAAATTTGGAAATACTAGGACACAATTCAGGACCACGTTCTATAAGCCCATGCAGGAAGCGATTAACATGTTTGGAAATACTTATCTCCCAAATTAAAAATCCAAATGACATAATGTTTAAACATAAAACTTAAGACATAGGGGTATATATTGAGTTAGAAGATCACTTTCTTTAACGATAAGTTTATAGGGTCAAAATTGTAGTGAAAAATGGACTTGGGGCGCCTCGAACTATTCGGGTATAATTGGTTATAGGCGAAATTGTATAAAGGTTATATAATTGTATTGTTATGAGTAATGCATCATAGTAATACAAATCATGATAACATGTGTTAATGAAAGCTAAAAGAATACGTACCAGGCACACATTGTTATATAAGAAAATGCAGGTTAAATGTTTATAAGGAGTATTATTTGATAATGAATATACCTGTAATTATAAATGATATCGATAGTTATTACATGTATATGAGATATTTTTTTCGATCTTGAAAGATTGTTGAGAAGGCATAACAAAATTGATTGTGCGCTTGCTGGTAGGTAGTTGAATGGGTAAGCGTGCACATGGGGGATCGATTCTTTATAAGTCACGGTTTATAGATGCTCCGAGACCCGTTTGTGTCGATGGCATGGATCCCATTTTGATCATTATAACGACCCCGTTTGGATCATACAAATAAAAATCACTGTCTCGTACAATGATGGTACCTTCGGGTACATACAATTCATTCCTGTATCCACTTCTAAGGTATATGCATACATAAAACATAAAAGCAAATGACAATAATATGCAAATGATTTGAATATGATAAATGACATTATATGACATGATATGAGAAACATAACTCTTGCTATGTAATGATAAAGTATACTTTTACGACAAGAGCAGAAAACTGAAATGTATATGAATAATGATAAGTAAATATGAAGTATGTATAAGCGTGTATTAAATTACGTGTATGAAATATGCATAAAAAACATGAATATAAGTATATGATGTGTTAAATGTATATGCATGTGTTTAAAGTGTGATGATCATATTAGGGTTGTCCACGGTATTTATTCCCCAAAGACTATAAAGAACATGGCGGGTGTTTAAATCGATATGAGTTTAAAGAGGAATAAACTAGAAGTGGGAATGATACAACGTATTGACGAGGTGACACACTACTAGGTACCCACACTAAGGAACCTCTATAATTACATTTTTGTAAATGTATTTATTTTTGTAAACAATGTAAAGTTTTTATATGTTGAACACTCCCATTTATAGAGTTTGAATATATTTTGTAATCCGTTGTTACTATAACACCCCGAAATATACCATAGTCGTTTTAAACTTAATTAGGGTATACTATTAGTGCATTTGGAAATTTTTCGTGATTATTATTTTGCTAAGTGAGAAAATTTCAAAAACCCAGAATTTGTACAAGATACAAGAGTAAAATTGTAACTTGTCAAAATGGGACACAAAAGACATAATATAAGAAGATGATAGACTATTATATAAATGACATAACTTGATTTGTAAATAGGGAAAGATGAAGGACTAAAGGGTAATAAAAGGATAATTAAAAATCAAAAAAGGGGTGAAGAACAAGTTTGGTCTCTCATTTTTGGGAAAGCAAAAACGTGAAGAAGAAGAAGAGAGGAGAAGAGAAGAGGAAGAGGAGAAGAAGAAGAAGAAGAAGAAGAGAAGCTAGAAGAAAGCCAAGAAAGGCATGGCATGCTATGATTTTGTATGGAAAAATATGAATTTTTGTATGGAAAAATCAAACCATAAACCTTTTTTTTTTTTTATGAATTTGGGTCTAAAAGAACCCTACTTGGTATATTGGTGGTGTTTGGCAGTTTTAGACTAGATTTGGAGTTGTTTTGGTTTGATTTTATGGTTGATTTGAGGTTGTATGGAAACTAAGTATGGATTCCCCAAATTTTGAGACTTAGGGAAACTCATAACCGATAATGTGGCGGGATAGATAAATATCTAAATCTTCTATATGGTTCTGATTATTAGATTAATGTCAGTTAGATTAGTTGACCGATTAATAAATCTCAAATAGAGAATATTATGATAATCGTTCAGGGGAGATACTGTCAAAATTTCTTCAAAACCTATGTTTTTGTCTTAGTCATAATTTTTTCATCCGAACTCCGTTTCGGATATTCTTAGATTATATGGAAATCCCTTTGAGTCTAGAATCCATCCATATATAGTTTGATGAAATTGGAACTCATATAAGGTCTAGAAATCACGAAAAACAATTGGTCACGATGAAGTTCTTTCATGGTCGTTGATACGTAGGAAACACTTGGCTTGAATGGTCGTAATTCCTTCCGTTTGAGCTTCAGTTTTTGGATGTTCTTGGACTCTATGGAAAGCCCTTTGAGTCTATAATCCATCCATATATAGCTTAATGAAATTGAAATTCATATTAGCTCAAAAAATCACAAAAGACAGTAGGTCCCTAAGTTTGCTCGTAGTCCTTTGTTCGCCAAGAAGCCTGGCTCGGACGGAGTATAATTTGCTGCTTAGAACTTCAGTTTGGATGTTCTAGCTGACTATTTATGAAAAGCCCTTTGAGTCTATAATCCATCCATATGTAGTTTGATGAAATTGAAACTCATATTAGGTCCATAAATCAAGAAAAATAGTAGGCCCTACTGGTTATACTCGTAGTCACTATTCATAGGAAGCCTTCAACTTCGGACGGTCATAATTTCTTCGTCCGAACTCCGTTTCGGATGTTCTTGAACTCTATGGAAAGCCCTTTGAGTTTAGAATCCATCCATATATAGCTAGAGTAAGTGGGTATAGTAAATATCTCATGACATACATAGTAACCATGGTTATTCATGCATATATTAAGGATATGAAAAATCTGAATCACGAATAAATAATTTGTAAATATAAAAAAACATGATATTAGGATGATAATAATTATTCGGAATATATGAGATATGTATTAAATATAAAATACATGGATTAATACCAGCAGAACTGGTAGGGGATAGATAGGCGTACTGATAAGGAAAAAATAAATTATGACATCTGCGTCGGTTTGGCCCAGTTTAGGTCATTACAGTACGTTGGTCGCTATAGATGGTCGTTTATGCCGTATAATGATAACAACCTCTTCGGGCCTTTACAGATGGTCATTGTGCCGACGATGATGCGGCGCGCTGGGCCCTTATAGACCAACTGATTTTACGTGGAGTGAGTCTGACACCAACCGGGCCCTTATAGTTTCCTTTAACATAAAGCAAAATAGGCTTGAATATAATATGAAATGATATGATATGATAAGAGAGAAGCATGCCTTGGATTATGCGATGACAAGTATATTATGACAAGAACATGAAACAAAGTGTAAAATGATATTAAATATATATGAACGTTGATAAAAAATGAAACATGATATGATAAGTAAATATGATATATGTATAAGCATGTTTAAATGATATGATATGATATGTTAGATGTGTATGCATGTGTATAGAAGTGTGATGATCGGAGTGTCGGTGGTGGGTGCAGGTTTATTCACGTGGCGTAAAAGCAGCGAGTTTTAAGTATTATAGGTCTGACGAGGAGGCAAAGGTTGGAATGACCTCATTGGTCTCAAGGTCAACACATAGTTGAATCTGCAGCCGGGAAGACTTTTGAGTGCATTTTGTATATCGTAATATTCTTTTTTGTTTGTAAACAAATGTAAAGTTTTTGTATAAGTCGAACACTCCCATTTGTGGAGGCTTGAATATATTTTGAAGTCGTATTCACGTAATATATACCAGAGATACGTCTTTGTGAATGTATGAATGAGCAGTTATAGTGTACGGGTAAAATGAGAACGTTAACACCTCGCCACACATACGCACGTGGGTGGCTGGTCGAGAGAGAGAGTGTCACAATTTCACGAATATATTTTAAGTTAAATGTTTAACAGTATATGGATGAACAAGTTTATAGTAAAAAAAAAGTGACACCCTTACCTAACACCAGGTGCCGAGTTGGAGGCGGCACACAACGTTTTTACCGTGACATACTTACGCCCCTTTTGTTAACGAAAATGCCGGATGGATAAATGGGACGTTAACGATTCTGATGTGGCACCCTTATGTGCGTTTTTTTTTTTGCAGCTTTGCATATGGAAGCTTGTTTTTTGGTTAGCCCTAATATGCGATTCTGAAAATTAGGAAATAAAACCCTAAATTTTCTCTATATCTCAACTCAGGTAATATTTTTCTCTTCATTTCCAGCTAGTGTGGTCATTCTAAGTTGCTCAGTGGTTCAATTAAAGCGGTAAAAAAGAAGAAACTCAAACTCTTCACACCGGTGTCCGACCCTCGAAAGATCAAACATTTTAATTTATGGATTTAGTTTCGAAAATGGACACTTCGAACGCAAACAAAACAAACATCATTAACATCAACATCAACATCAACACCATGGAGGTCAGCAACAACATCACCACCAACAGCATAACGATGGTGACGGCATTAACATCAGCTTCGTCGCCATCCTCCTCGACTCCTATTCAATACAAGAACTAGAAGCCCCATGAGCGGAACACCTTCACACAATATCTGAGAAACCACCAGGCTCCATTGTCCCTCTCCTGTTGCAATGGCACCCACGTCTTTAAATTTTTGCTTTACCTTGACCAATTCGGAAATACCAAAGTCCACACCTAAATGTGCCACTTTTTTTGGCCACCTAAACCCACCCGCTCCCTACCCCGTGCCCCCTCTGCCAAGTCTGGGCAGCCTGGACTCCATCATTAATCGCCTCAATGCCGCCTTCGAAGAGCATGACGGTAAACCTAAAGCCAATATATTTGGAGCTCATGTCATCAGACTCTACTTACGTGAGGGTAGATACTCCTAGGCCAAAGCAAGAGGAATCGACTATAAGAAGAAGAAACGCAAGCGTTCGCCTCCCATTTAGCAACTTACGTGTGACGTCCCCAACTCGGCACTGATTAGCTGGTTAGGGTGTCTTTTTCTTTTTTATATTAGCATTTCTTATAAAACGTTTACGTTCGTACATTTATTAAACATTTTGCTTGAATTATATTATGTAGTAGCGGATTATAAAATATATTGGCTTCATAAATGAGAGTGTTCGGCATGTCACTTTCACATTGTTTTACAAAGCAAAATACATAACACAAATAGACCATATAGTGTGAGTGGACACCTTGTATTGTGTTGACCTTTGTTGTTGATCTGCAGTTAGTAGGGCTTATAGTTCGCCTTGCATGCATATGGATGAAACAAAATCTTCAAACTTAACAGACGGTGAGAATAAATCTTCGTGGGCGACCCACAATAAGGATCATCACACTTTAGACACGTCGTATACATTTAACGCATCGTATACTTATCGTCTTATGCATATTTCCTTTATGTAATTTGCATGATTATCATCACCGTATTTCTTGTCATTGTTCCTTATATTGTTTCTTATTCTTGTCCACCGAGTATACTTATCATCACGTAGGTGTATTATCTTACCATGTAAGTATCATCCTCCGTATCATTGATCATATTCAAATTATTTGCATATTATTGTCATTTGTTTTTATGTTTTAAATATCTGCATGCTCGTTATATGAAGTGGATACGAGAAAGAGCGTATGTGCTGAGAAGGTATTATCACTCTGAGACAATGATTTCCTATACGTATGACTGACGGGGCGGCCCATAATGATCGAGCGGGATTCATGTCATCGGCAATGGGATCTCCAGTATCCCATAAAGCGTATGTTGCGACAAGCTGATCTCTATAGGCATCACATACGCAATAAACTACCGGTCATAAGCAAACAATCGGTTTATTATATTTCTCGACAATCTTTAGTATCGAGAAAAAAATATCTAAATACGCGCCAAATAGCTACCCCAATAGACCTTATCTTCATGAGATGATAGTTTATCAAATAATACTTATAAACATTTAGCATGCTCTTCGTACTTAAAAGTACCACGTGTATTCTGCTTTATCTTTTCATTCTGGCGTGATACATCATGATCCTTCTTTACTATGATGCATTATTTCATATATGATACATTTATATATGCTTTATACAATTGGGTTTCCATATTAACTAATTATGCTTGAGCAGTTCGGCCGGTTCAGTCCACCCCGTACAATTTTGACAATGTAAGCAGGGTTAATTAGAAAATGATATTAGCTCAATATGCTCCTGTGTGCTTAAGTTTCTTATGGTTGACATCATGTCATTTGGACTTTTAATTTGAGAAGCTATGAAATTCTGTTTTATTCAGAGCTATCTTTGGATAATTTTAAAACGGAATGTCTTTTTTTGGAATTGTGTCCTATATTTGAAAATTTTATGGGAATGATAGAGACATAATTTGACCATAATTTATTTATAAAACCCGAGAAAATTCAAATATTCTGAAAAATGGTAAAATGGTAATTTCGGTCAAAACCAATTTTCCCCAGGTCTCGGATGGCCAACGGACTTCTTTGTTGAAATGCGTCTTTGCGAATCACTTCTGCGTATTGTTCAATTGGTCAGAGATGAGTCGAATTTGCGTTTTTCGAATCTGGGTGTCGGGTGCCACTTGCGGCTTGTGAGAGACATGTGATGTGACAAAGGTCATCTACTATAGTATGCCCATGTGACCGTATTTGCGTGATTAGAATGATGGAAATGAATAATTTTTTAGATTAAGTAATGTGTCGAAATCAGTAGGGACATTGATGTAATTAATTGAAAGTTAAATGAGTATAAGACAAAAGAATAGTTTTCTTCTCCAAAGAAAACACAAAAAAACGGACAGTGAGGCTGGATAAGAGATTTTAGAGAGAGTGTGTGCAGCCTCTGGGTGTTTAAATCGTTCGGATGTCGGTTCTCAGAACAAGAAGCAAAGTTGAGTACACGCGTTGAGGCTGCTGGCGTGGGCGTGTTAGTGCAGGTTCCGACAACTCAAGAGGTAGGGGTCTTCTCCTTGTATTCTTTGGGTTAGAGCGAAAATTATTTATGGTTAGGGATATTTTGAGGCTTCAATTAAGCGGTAATTTTTTGGTTTTCAAAATACTTGAGCAGAGTGAGAAGATCCTTAGGTGTGAGTGTGAACGGTGCATGATCCCCAGGGTTTCAGCGTTCCACGTGGTGTTGTGTGATTTTTGTGTGTTTTTGGGTGATTCAAAATAGATCATTGATTAGTTAACTATATGAGCTAATTTATGAAATTGTTATTGGTTGCAAATTGAATAACATGATTTATGTAGAAGTTAGTATGTTGACCATACCCACGCCATTTTTATATATATTAGCATGAGTTGTTGGGATTGACATAATGCATTCAGTAATACCTTTGGGAAATTTTTATAATATTAGGAGTGAGTGCGTAGCGTGAAAGAAAATAAGAAGGAAAAATGTTTGTGAAAGGAAATTCGGCTGGAAGATTTCGGGAGGGAATTGTGTTGGGAGATTGATGTCCAACAATTCACGTCGGGAGAACCCAGATGGTGTTTGGGAGGATTGTCAAACGGTCAGCGCCCGGAGGTTGTCAGATAAAATTTTACGAAACTCATTAGCAAGTTTTGAGCGGCGATTTTTGTTTTAAGCGCCAATTTTCTCGCATTTGGCTTGGCGTGGGGTCGATGAGGGCTGAGCGTGGGATGGTATATGGGCGTTCGGTAGAATCGTGTATTTGCTTAGTGTGATTGTTTTGCGCTATGACGCATGTGCGCGGGTGGAGTAACTAGTAGGGTAATTCCATTTGCGGGCGTTTGCTCAGCCACAGTCGCTAGAGGAATATTCGAGGGTACGAGGGAGCGATCGGGAGGCGGTACTGTTAAATTCGTTTTGAGGAAGCCGGATTAATGGCTTTGGCGTGGATTACGCCTGAGAGCAATGGCATTGGGATTCCTTGCAATTTGTATATGTTTGCATGTTAAAGTGATGTATCGACTCTTCAGGCCCATGGTATATAGAATTTGGTGTATTCTTGATGAGTAGTGATGGCGCTGGGCTGGGTGAAATTGATTTTCTCGTTTAATTGTGCTATATGAACCAGTCGTGCTCGTTGTTAGTGTTGGGACGGGTTGCCATGTGATTTGGACAAGTTTTGTACCTTGGGTAGAGCTCCACCGTCGTAGGGAGGCTCTCTGGGTTACCGTCAGTGGTGTGCAGTTTCCCAGATATCATGGCAAAAAGTGTCCCTAACGGAGTTGTGGGTTATGTCGACGCCAGTTTCCGGAAATGGGCGTCACATTATTAATGAAATTTGTTCTCCAAAATGTCTATTTTGTATAGAAATTTGAATAACTTCATTTGGACTAGTATAACTCAACTTATAATTTAAACTATCGGAATTACTGTAGTTCAGGAGACTGTTTTGAGACAGATTTTAGAGACAAAATTGTTTCCTTATTTTGATGAATTTTTTGGGTCTAATGGGGTCCAAAATTGGATACACTTATTTCAAGGATATTTGTTCTCCTATAAATATGGTTTACCCAAAAATTTAAGCTTAATTTCAATTTGGATGAGTAAAGCTGGCTTATGGCGTAAATACAAAGCTGTTCGAAACCGAGTGTATCGAATTGAGGCAAAAATTGTGAGAGAAAACGAGCACAAGCTTTGTGAATTTTAGATCTTATTGGTCGAAATTTGCATCTGCTTTATTTCGAAATTTGTTTTCCTATAAGTCTGGATTTATCCATAATTTTAAATCGCTTAATTTCAATAGAGTGATGACAAAGTTATGCTTGAAACAAAACATGGGTTTAAAAAAAAGCGGACAGTCTATTACAAGCGGCGATTTTTATCTGAATTTTAAACAATTTGAAGATAGCGATAAATAAAACAAGCTAATTCCGTCAAATATCCATACCTTAAAAATTTATTCCAAATAAAGTTCTCTGCAATAAAGAGTACAAACCTCCATGATATCTATCTGAATCCTGTGAGTTAAATACAAAATTTAAATGCAGCTCTGCTTTTCTTTTCTTGCCTGTACCAACCTGTATATAACTGCTCTTATTTTCTCTGTAGGAGCGCAGGCTTCCGGTCTAAGGCCGATTGTTTGAATTAACATCCCGTCTGGAATTAAGGCCATGTTTGGCAAAAACCTCTTTGC
This sequence comes from Tetrastigma voinierianum, assembly GCA_016808115.1. Lineage (NCBI taxonomy): Eukaryota > Viridiplantae > Streptophyta > Magnoliopsida > Vitales > Vitaceae > Tetrastigma > Tetrastigma voinierianum. The sequence continues at coordinate 88,493 of JAEQBH010004950.1, forward strand.
ATTCTTTTCCATTATTGCATTTAAGTCGTTTTTATTTTGTATATATCTGTATTTCCCCAATTTACTTGTATTTAATTTATTATATAAGTTCTTGCTTATGTCGGCTTGGAGTCTTTAATTGAAAAATCGGTAATTTATCCTTGGCTTTTGTATTAATTCCAGGTTTTACTTATTTTATTTTATTTCGGAAAAATATACATTTACTTTTATTATACCTTAAACATGAGATAAAACCGTCATGGTATAATTTGGGGTATTACATTATAAATGGAGTGTTGAGATCTATAGAAAATTTAGGGTTTTTTCCCCTAATTTTCATATTCGTATATTAGGACTCAACAAAATACAAGCTTCAAAGTGAATGTTTGGGCTATCAAGGGGAATCAAGGTTGGATTCAAGGGCATTTTTGTTTAAAGAATGTTAAGGGTTTAAAAAATCACATGCAAAGCTGCCATGTACGCCAAAAAAGCACTAAGCACCGTTAACGCCTCGTTTATCCATCCGATGTTTCCGTTAATGGGAGGGACATAAATATGCACAACATAAATATTAAGGACATGGTTAGACAAAAAAAAGTATTAGCACCCTCCGTCCTACCAAAAACAAAAATTAACAAAATATATAATTTTTTGAAAATAAATAAATAGAGTTAGTTAAGCAATTAGCTTTCCCCACGTGGTCAATTGGACCACAAGTGCCCATACTTAAAAAAAAAAAGAAAGTAATTTAATAATATTTCATCAACTAGAATGTATAATTTTCCATTATATTGTTTGAAACAAAAGTATTATTTAAGGACAAGGAAATTTCCTTGTAATATTTACACCTGCTGGCGGAGATTTAGGTCAGCTTAGAGGTGGTTATTGTCCGTACAACAAGGATGTTGGCTCTGTCGTCAGTCTCTTATCTCAAAGCCACTCCATCTCGTACCGATTTTCCGCTCCCTTCTCACCGCCGGTAGTTTTCTCTCTCCCCAAATACCCTTGTTTCTCTCCTTCTCTTGTGTATACTCTAATTTGTTGGGTTTGCTGAGCTTCTTGTGTGTGTATGGTTTAGTTTTGAATTATCTGATTGCAAGTCTAATTCCTTCCTTTTTGGGATGGTGATGAAAAAGACGGGAGTAGTAATTAGATATATGTGTGGCGAAGTGAAGGTTTGATATATGTTAGATATATGGGTGATTGCGGTGGTTATTGAGACTCGTTAAAATGAATGACTATTTTGATTGGGGCTCGGATTTTGATCCTGCTAATAAGGGTTTTGTGAGAAGTTGCTGAATGATAAAACGAGAATCAAATTGTGTTTGAAGTGGGTTTAGGGTAGAAAGTGAAGGATTTGCTTTTTTTCTTTCTGGTTCCATTGTCACAGGAATTCAGAGTTACATGTTTGAGTTCTGAGAAAGAGTGTAATTTGAATTCTTTGGAAGTGTGAACACAAGGAAAGAAAAAGACGAGAAAATGGTTTGAACTTTATTCACCCTTCTATAATTCTGTTCTCCTTTTATATAAATAATCAAGGATTTGAAAATATTATGTTTTAAAATTTTTCTTTCCATTTAATTTCCCTTCCTAAGTCCTAACTTCCATGTACTCCAAACAAGAGAATTTGTAATTTCTGTGTTTCCCCTTTCTCGGCTATTTCTGGGATCCAAATGGTTCATTATAAATTTTTTATTCCATAATTTCGAATTGATAAAGAGTTTGTAATGAAATGGACTTGTGAAGGGATTTGAGGATTTGCATACATGTTAAATACATCTTAAAAATGAGGAAATTCTGGTGGCATTTGTTTTTCTGCTTGTCCATGTTACCTCCTTGTTTTATTTATCTTATTTTACTTTGAATAAATAGTAACAGCAAAAGGCATTTTCTTGTTAGGTTGCTATGGGGAAAATATAGGGTTCACGATAAGGTCATTCTATATATCTGATGATTATCTAATCGATGATTTGAGAGATGGGCTAAACGATTTAGACAAGATAGTATTTTCACTTGAGGCTGGAAAGTGGATTTTATTTCACAAATTTTGTGGTTTTTTTTTTTTTTTACTGGGGAGCCTATGGCACTCTTTTGAGGCTCCAGAAGACTTAGGTAAACTTTTTTAACTTTGGTCGCCAATGTTTCAGTTTGAAGATCATAAAAACTGAACTCCTTGGTACAATCTAAAGTTTTTAGTTTGTATTGGGAATTTGGGTTTCACACTTACATTTTAAATGATATAAGATTTATCTTGTTAATAGGCATGACTGTTGTCAGGGAAAAATTTAAATGTATTGAAAAATTTTATAATATTATTTTGATAAGTGAGAAATTTTATAATACTATGGTTAGAAAATCTGTTGGTTTTGCATAACCCTTTACAACTCTTAACATAGTTACTTTTGCTGAATTCTACAAGTTTTTTCTAAATGAGGGAGACAATTTTTTTTCTCCTTTTGTGGGAAGCAAATATCATTCTTGCTGTTAATCATTATTTCAGGAATTAAAGAATTACATTATTTGCTGCTATAATGATATGCAGTTCATTCAACTTTTAGTCAGTTGCATTCCTTTCTCGCCAACTGATAAAGGAGTATCTTAGAGGGGTTTTGTAGTTGAGGAGTGTTAGTCTTCATGCAGAACTGGTGAAATTGATATGGCTTCCTTTTCTTTTCTTTTTTTCTTTGAAAAAAGAATAAAAATCATCTCAGATGGTTGGTAGAACCGATATGACGACTTAAACAATATTGCATTGATAATGCTTGCTCTAACTTCTCTGTGTTACAACTTGCATCAGTAGCCTTGAGATCTAAAACAACTTGTATGAACTGGAAACTGCTTAATAGGAGGGGTACCTAATCATTTCTGGTTATCGTCTGTTCTTTTATTATTATCTTGTTTTCTTATGTGTCGCGCGCAATTTGGCGAAGGTTGATGATATGTTAGCGCATCCTCTACTCCAATTTTAGCTTCGCAGGGTTGGTGTAAGATGCAGTTATGCAGAAGCAGGGGGAAAGGGTGACTCAAGTTCTGCGACTATAGATGTTGTAGCTGATGTCAAGTCTGAACGGGTATGAGCTTTGAGGACTTAATGCTAATTTCTTCATCGTGAGGGATTGTATTAGAAGAGGATTTTATCTAGAAGATGCAACTTTCACCAATATGCTTCTCTTTCTAGGTTGTAGTCTTAGGGGGCAATGGTTTTGTTGGTTCTGCAATATGCAAGGCTGCAATATCCAAAGGGATAGGAGTCTGGCTTAAGGCAGGTGTTTAAAATTTTCAATCTAAAATGCCATTTATGTATATATCTTAATAGTTTTTATATGTTCCTTCTTATTTTGCCAATATTTGAAAATCATGTTAATGAATTTTTTGTCTTCAATTTCATTGCATTTCAATTGTGATTTTTAAACATTTGTAGTTTTAATTTTCAAATCTGAATAATTTTCTTTCTGAAATTTTCACAGGTCAGGGCGACCTTCTCTATCAAATTCGTGGGTTGATCAGGTTAATTGGGTGACAGGTATGTTCTAATCTTTATTTTATCTTGAATATGTTTCATTACAGCTGAAGGAAACTTAATGCAGTAAAAGACGTTTTAGTTTTACTTTTATGGTGAAGTACTGTAATTCTGTAAAATGATTCATGTTTCATATAGAAGGTCAAGATCTTTGTTCCAGTTTTCAGGAAATTCGTGCCCTTAGAAGTAGAAAATTGAACTTCAGTGTTCTATTTATGAATGTAGTCTTATTAATTATCGTATCATGAGGAGTAATCACACCATGAGTAGGATGACTAACTTTTCCGGTTCAATGATCGCTCTGGTTTTTGAACATTGACTCCAATAGACCCAAAGAAAATGGTACAATATTAGACAACATGCAAACCTATACTTTAAGCCTGTCTTCTCAAAATTCTGCGTGCATGGGTAAAATTTAAAAAGGGTAAAGTTATGTCCATTCCTTATTGTGAAGCCATGATATTCATATTAAACACAAAATCTTACTAGCTTGAGCTTTTAGGAACGTTGGTCGTTTAACATGGTATCAGAGCTTGGCTTGACAGGAAGTCTCGGGTTCGAACCCTTTCCTTGCAAATTTGAATATTTAATCACCATTTGTTGATTTGAAGGTCTATGATGGACTCTGATTTTCCTCGTGCACGGGTATGGGGCCGCATGCACGTGAGGGAAGGTGTGAAAGCCTTAAAATATTAAGTAGTAAATCCAAAATCCTATAAGCTTAAACTTTTAGGAGAGTTGGTCATTTAACACTTATTTAACCTGAATAGTGGTAAAGTTATGTAGATTCATTATTTAAACTGAATAGTACCACCCCATGATAAGGCAATTATCATATTACTAAAAAAACTGCCCATTTATCATCATGGTGCACTTCTAACATATAACATGAGCAAGTATGTGGACTCTTTTCTAATCTTTTAATTTTTGTTGGAATATGGCACTTCTGGTATCATTTCTTTAGGCTAGTGGATAAAATCTAGGACTATTAAGAGTTTTCTGCTTCCTGTGGAAAAAACTTGGGTTTAAATGTGCCAAAACCTGAGGGTGGCTGACCAGATTTCTTCTTCTCCTTCTCTCTCTCTCTCTCTCTCTCTCTCTCTCTCTTTTGTGATAACTGAGGAACCTTCCCTGGCCAAGCCGTTAGGACTCTCCATGGGGACTCGAGCCCTGGGGTATAGCTTCAGGTTTGTCAGATGCTGGTTTGGAATCCCAAAAACTTCCGGTAGGAGAGTGGACAAAACACCCAGAGGGAAGTGATCGACATGAGGAATGAATGGATGTAGTGTGGGTGCCCCTTGCAGAGAAAATACTATTCTTGCTCTCTGAGGAGTCACTATTCATATTTTTGTATTTCTTCCTGAAGCATATTGTTTTAAAACTTCTATGTTATGCAGGAGATGTTTCTATACAAATTGGGATGAAGTGCTCCCTGGAGCAACTGCAGTTAATTTCAACCACAGGAGGTTTTGGTAGTGAGGAGCAAATGAAGAATTAACGAATGAATGTTTTGGCAGTGGGTGCTGCAAAGGATTATGGTATGCCAATTGGATTTTAATTCCCATAGAAACTATAAACTGAATATGAGCATATTTGGAGCTTTTTCTTTCTTGGTAATGATTTTTTATTCCTTAGAAATAAATCAAAGTTGAGAACCTTGTTCTTTTGAATGGAGGTATGCAAAGGAATGAAAAATCATTACCAAGAAAGAAATTTACCTATCAATTTTTTTATTTTTTTTTTGATTTATCCAAAATAACCCAGAAATTAACTGGGACCTGTTATTAGTAGTGGAGGGAAGAAAGATGTACGAGGAAAAAAAGAGGGCCAAACTATTAAGACTTCATTTTGATAAATTCTAAATCATAATTTGAGAGCAGTAGACGTGATATAATTATTAAGTTTGAGTTTTCATCAACTTTCGGAAAGTTTAAATATATTTTTAAAGAGGTGGTCCTTCTTTCCAGATATCAGCTTGCAACCCTAATACCAAGGTATGATAGCTGTTGCTAAAATATAGAATATGTAATAATCATATTGTTTAATATACTTATCTATTGCAATAAAATGGATGATTTTGTATTATTCCATTGTCCTGAATGTAAGTATGGCATTTATCTATCATGAATGCCCCCATACTGTGGTTAACTTTGCTAGCAATGAATGAAAAGGAGGCAGATTCTATAAAAAATCAGATTGAAAGATTAACTAAAAATGTATCATCACCACCATGGTTGGTTGTGGATTCATAACTTGATGTTCAAGTGACTCGCCAGCTGTGTAGCCTCCAGACCGGGCCCCAGACACAAGAAATTAAAACTAAATCATAGGTATATGTCACTCCTAGTTTTGTAAGTTTGTGGCATGGCTTTAATAAAGTGCATTTGAAATTCATGAGTTGGACAATTATGTGAAGATGTATTCTTAAAGATGCTGGGCTAATTTGGCTTTGTCACCACTTTATTTAAGAAAGGCCCAAAAAGGGCTGGGCTTGGTTGTTTGCGTTTAAGCTAGTAACGTCATACATTGGCACGTCATATTTTTTTTTTTTTTGATGGATAAAGAAACATGCATTGATCACAAAAAAACAGCAAAGCTGCCCAAAAGTACACAGGGAGTATACAAGAGGGACAAAGCCCGTCGAAGGACCAAAAACATGAAGAAAAAACCCAAACCCAAAAACAATTACCTATACCCCATCCAAGTTAAAAAATCCAAAATACTCCTGTCTCTATCCCCACTAGACACGTTGGCCCAAGACCAAAAGCTACAAATGAAAGAATTCTTTAATCTATACATAGAAAAGGTCTCATTATCAAGACTCACTCTATTTCTCGCACCACACCGCCTGTAAGAGCAGACAAAGGCTACCTCCAAACTTTCTCGCGCTTCGCCACTTTGCTCAAGCTAGAAGGACCCGCATCGAGAAAGGGAAGACCCATCCAAAACCCACAATAGCCAAAATAAGATCCCAAAGCATTCTGGCCTTCGAGCAAAGGAACTAGAAGATGGTTTAGGGTTTCCTCCTCCTCTTCACAGTTGCAGATCTGGCTGGGCTAAGGATCTTCCTCTCTTTTTGAGTTGGTCTAGAGTCATCACCTTACCCCAAGACGCCTCCCAAGCAAAACCCACCCTCTCAAGGGACCAAAGTGTTCCAAGATGCGTGAAAGGTGTTGTCTCGACTCCCGCATGATTCAAAACCTCATACAAAGAGCTTCATCGACAACGCCGGGCGTACTTTTAAGACTAGCCTTGTCTTCTCCCTCGTATGCGACCACTTTCCGTGGATGGATCATTTTCATAAAATTCACCACCTCCCTCACTTCCTGGGCCATTTGAATAGCCTCGCAAACGAGGGACTGGGGCCACCATCATTCGAAACATCCCAAATATCCCAAATCATCTGATCTTCCGAACTGGGCCAGCTAAACAACCGGAACGTTATGCACAAAGCCTCCTCCCCCGTATATCTTCCAAAAACTGATTTCGCTACCATTACCAAACTACAAATTTTGCATTTAAGCGAACCATATCCCATTCTTTCCCTTTTAGCCTTTCCATAAACCTGTCCCAAAACTGTTCCTAACTTCCCCGGAACACCAACCCCCCTGCGATTCCCCAAATTTGCTCCTAATAGTCTTCCTCCATAGGGAATTCCTTTCGTTTGCGAAACGCCACAACCATTTTCCTAACAAGGCTTTGTTTAGATTGTGTAAGCCTCTGACCCCCAAGCCGCCAACTTTTTTATCTGTACACACCGTGGCCCAACTCACCAAATGAGGTTTCTTATCCGTGTTCCCCACCCTACGTAGTCCCTCCTAATTTTTTCTGCCTCTTTGCACACGATACTGATCCGAAAAGCGACATAAAAGTATAGGGAGATTAGACAAGAGTGCTTAATAAGTGCAACTCTTTCCCCTTTCGAGATATATCGACGCCTTAACCGGCTAGTCTCCTTCTCGAACCTTCTCGATGGTATCCTTACATCCCGACCGACTTCAGGCGGGCCCTGTGGAGGCCTAAATACGCAGTAGGCGATCCAGCCTCGCAACCTAACTCCGCTGCCAAGACCTCAATATTCCCGCCTCCAATAGGGAAAATCTCGCTTACTGCTGATTTTCAAATTCGAGAGGCCTCAAACCACATCAAAATCCATCTCAAACAAAGCTAGTCGGGTCGATTATCTTTACGTAAATAACAGTGGTATCATCCGGTGATAGAGAAGGTGTGACACCTCCAACTCCTCCTCCTCTCTAGCACCCCCAATTTTACATCCATACAAGAAATTCCCTTCCACAACCTTGTTTACCAATCTGCTTAAGATATCCATTCCCAAGACAAAGAGATACTGGATAAATCCCCCGGGATGTGTGGGTTCCTCTCGAATCCCCTCGTACTGGAAAAATCTCGAAACCCCATTGATAAGGATTGAGTAAGAGACAATAGACATACACCAAAAGATCCAAGATATCCATCTTTGGCCAAAACCCATTCTTCTCATGACCTCAAGCACATACTCCCAATTTACATGATCATAAGCCTTTTCAATGTCTAACTTACATACTACTCCGCCATCATTCCTTCTCAACATGGAATCCACAGCCTCATTCGCGATTAAATCAAGATCTAGACTATTTCCTTCGCGCCAGGGATTTGAGAGATCACTTTGCTCAACACCCTTTCAAATTTCTATTTGCCGCACTCGCGAGGATCTTATATAAGCTTCCTAACAAACTGATGGGCCTGTAATCTTTTACATCCTCAATATTTCCTTTTTTGGGAATCAACACCAGGAAGGTAGCATTTAAACTTTTCACAAATTTCTTCTTCTCATAGAATTCTTTGAAGAACTCCATAACTTCGCCTTTAACAAACTCCCAACAAAAGGACCAGAAAGCGATCGGGAAACCGTCCGGCCCTGGGGCCTTTTCACCATTGAGACCTAAGAATTACCGTAGAGACTCTCCTCGTAAAACCTAACTTGGAACCGGTCAACACCTCCTGCTCCTAACTCCTCCAATGAAATACTGGGAGCAGACGCTTAAACCCCGGGCCCGACTACCGGGCCTTTAAACTCATCAATCCCCTTGAATGGCGATTCGTGAGCCACCTACCATTAATTTTAAATTTTGTTTATCAAGGCTCCTCCTTCTCTATGCGAGTTTGCCATTTTATGGAAAAGCCTGTTTCGGCCCCCTTAAGCGCATCTCTCTCGACTTCTTTGTCTCTCCAAGAAGTCAAAGACCATCTTCTGTAGTCATCCTTTGCTTTAGCTCTCTCCTCAGATTCTTCTAAAGACAACTCCCTATCCTTTTCCACGTTATCCCAACATCCCACTCTAAATAGGGCTTCAGCCCTTTTAGTACTCACATTGCCAAAAACCTCCTTATTCCATACTTTTAGCTTGCCTTTTAAACCCTTCAGCTTTTCAGCCAGTATGAAACTTGCAGAACCTTTAAAGCTAAGCCCATTCCACCACCCTTTAAGGAGATCTTTAAAGCCCTCAGTTTTCAACCACATATTTTCAAAACGGAAAGGGGAGGGTCCTGATCTGATACCTCCACCATCTAAGAGGATAGGCGGTCCGAAACCGGCTCCAGAAGGGTACTTTGGGTGATTCCACAAATAACTTTCCTACCCCGAGACTAAGAACCCGTCAACTTAGACATTGTTTGGCCATCGTGCCCCTTATCACTGAAAGGCCCCCTCAGAAGGCAAATCTCTCTCACCCCAGTTGTCAAGCGAGACAAAGCTAAACGGCGTGATAGCCCGAATTTTTCCACTTCGTTGCCATGGGTGAGATGGAGGCATTAAAATCTCCCCATCACACCATGGACCGCCCATAAACCTCTCACTCCACCCCAACTCCTCCTATATCTCTTTAAGTCAAGTAAAATCGACCATAAAACCCCTGAAGATCCAAGAATCCATCCCCTCCCACATTTCTGAATCCAACAAGAAGCAGCAAGAAAACTCCCGCATACCGTCTCGTCGACTCAAAACTTTTATCCCAACATCACAGGATACTCCACAGACCCCGACATCAACCCAAACCCACTCGAGAATCTCCCCGCTTCCTAGACTTCAGGCTATCCGAAGGTTCATATTTTGAACTTTTGTTTCCTCGTGAAGCACAATTGCCCACCTACGATCCCCGATAAACCGCTTGATCACTTTTCTTTCTGTGATTATTCACTCTCTTACATTCCACGATAAGATTTTGATCTTCAACTCTAACTTTAACAAAAAATTTCTATCTCTCTGCTTTTGCACTTTCCCACTTCTCTCACTCGTAGTTTATCGTGCACTCTAATTTTTAGTTCCCGCCACTCTAGAAGCCGCGTCTGGTCTCCGCCTCACTTTATTCTGGTTTTCACCATTTGCCGCATGAGTTCCAGCAATCTGCCTCAAAGCCCCGCCGTGAATCCCAAAATTAATAACTTTACCAAAATGCTATCCTCCCGCTTACACTCTTTCATCATAAAGGGGTCTTCAACGATGCCCCTTGCCCATCCACCATCATACCTTCTTGATCAGTTCCTCCTTCATCTCATTCGCGCCACACCCCATCGCACACCCTCCACCTCCTCTCCTATAACATGAGACCCTGCATTCCAAAAGAACCCTGGCAGCGGGTCACGAAAAGAGAGAAGGGGAATTATCAATTGGCATTGGAATCTCAAACCTGTTTAATAGAACCGGGTCGGCCAATGGAGCCTCTATTCTCTGGGATTCCACCTGTAGTTGGGATTGATTCGTTTCTGCTTCCACCTCTTCATGATTTTCGACGTCGGTGTTCAATCCCCCTTCCGCCTGGGCAAGACAGTGAGACAGATGTGGCTCGGGTCAAGTTAACTGGGGCCCCTTCTTTTTGAAATATGGTCTTAGTACCGGGCCGACGAAGTCAAACATTTGCCCAGCCCAACCACCATTATGCCCGAAACTTTTGCCCGTCGTCGACCCGGAGAAAGAAAATTACCGATAAACACCCATCCATTCCCCGCCCGCTTCCATCCAAATTCGACCGACCTTCTCGAATCTCAGATTCAATCTAACAACTTACTCCAAGACTCCGCTCGACCCGAGGCCCGCGCCGGATCGACTTGATGCAGATCAGGTTTGGTCACCACGCTCCTCCGCCGCAACCTCGAATTCCGCGCCCTCCACTCTCTCCCAAGCGCGTGAAACGCCCTCGCCGTCCCTGTAGGAGCTAGGGTTTCTCTTTTGTTCAAGACGGTCTGGTCAGATGTTGTGAGACAACCCCACCATAGCCGCATCCGAACCTTACTCCACCTAACGCCACCTCAAGAGTGTTCGGAGGTTCAGGCTTCTCCATCTTTACCAAGATCCTCGCCCATCCCAACCTCACCGAAGACTTGCCTTCACACTGCTAGGAATCCACCGCATGCGTCTCCAATTTTCTCCATTATCGTTTCATCTACGCACTAGAGCTCGACCACTCACCTCAAGCCACTCAAGACCGCACACATCCTGTGTCTTCTCCCACGATCTTAGGTGAACCAGATTGGTCCCAAAACGCCTTTTCCCAAACATCAACACTCGATCTACCTCTTCCTTACTTTCAAACTCAAAAAGCCAGAGGCCCCTTCCCAAGTTGACTACAGCGAGAGAGTTTTTGATGTTCCACTGTATCCTCGCCCATCTTCTTACAGCCTCGACCCCCGGAATCTGAGCGGGTCCTGAACCCCACCACCCAACCAGGCATCTGCGCAACTGGTCCACCCTTTCCTGTACCTCTTCTTCCCCGACTTTGACACAGGCAACTTTTCCACCAAGTATCTTCTCTGGCTTATGAACTTCAAGCAAGGGGCTGAGAATCTGCCTTCAACAACTGCAGAAGCTCAGATCTCGCTTCTCCTCCCTCAAGGCTCACCCTCTTCCTCGATTTCTTCACCGATCTTACCCCCACTGACGCAGCTTTCTGGCCAAGATCCTCTAACCCGACTGCTGCTTCCTTCCTGGGAACACAAAGTTGAAGCTTTTTCCCCAAGGTCCCTTACCGAGCACTCCATGAACACCCCGATTGCTGTGAGCCCTTTTCCATTTTGTACCGCCTTCCATCCTCTTCCCAGACATTTTTCCAACTTGAATCCCTATTCGCCCTAGCACAATCTTCTAACCCCGTCAATAATCGAACTAAACTGCGCCCCCGAATCTGATCCACGACGTGATGCCCTTTCTTCTCTCCCAAATGCATCCTTTCAGTCATTTTTTTCCTTCTTCTACCTCAATCTCGAATGATTTTGCTTCGACAGCAAACCAACTCTTTCCTCCCCTTAGTCGGGGAAGGAGCATGGTGGTCCCCCTCTCCAATCACTCTAAACTGGGAGTTGTTGTACCTCTTGTTATTAACAAAGGTTAAACACTTAAAATCATGTACACACATTTCCAGAAAAACCAATATAATTCATTCAGCTGTTGAAGATATGGACTTTTGGCATGTCATATTTGCACTCCTAATCTCATTTTCAAAAGCAGAGTACTACCGCTATCTGGAAGAGGAACTTGTCAATTCCATTTATCTACTCATATCAATGACAAAGGCTTTCTACTATTATTGGATGAATATCCACAAACACCAGAGGAAAATCCTTGAGCAGATGGTCCTCTTTTCGTCAATATGTTGTTTACCCTGCGAATGAGGAGAATCCTTGCTAATGCGGACTATTCTCTTGTAAGAATTCTTTTGTGCATTCTCTAGGCTCGTTTGTGGGTGGTGGGTTTTTTCTGGCCCTCAGACATAGACCTGGTTTTCTTTCCCCAAGATACTCCGTAGTCGCCTTGGCTCTCCTATTTTTTGTTAAATGTATATTGCCTCGGTTTGCCTATCAAAAAAAAAAAATGTTGTTCACCCTGGTTTTGGTCTGTCTGCTTGAAGTTTTCCAGTGATTTCATAGTACTCTTCCAGTTTTCCAGTGAGTTCATAGTGCTCTTCCATTCCTGTGTCATAAGTAAAACCAAATTCTAATCATAGACCAAAGATTACTCTCCAAAAGCAATGCATTTCCATTCCTATTCAAGTGCCTCTGAAGCTACTAATCCAGATCATTTTTTCACTTATTAAAGGTTCATTTTTACCTTACAATTTACTTTGGTGGTGTTTTTTTTTTACTCCAATTATTTCTAGTGAAAGGTGATCCTTTTCATCCCTTATTTGGACTTCATCAGAAAAAACTACAAGAATGTTGGGAACTTTGAGGTTTTGCTACCAAGTTTCGCATATGTAACTACCCTTATAGAAGGATCAGTATCAGGTTAGAAAGCAAATAAAGTCAATGTACTTGCTGTTGTCCTCCATGAAGCTTCATGTTTATTATAACCCCAAATGATGGTTGCTTCCATTTTTCCTAGGAGGCAGTGGTGGTGGAGGAAGAGAGGAGGGATTGTAACTCGAGCATGCCATCAACAGAAATAAGATGGAGAGACTAGCTTTAATTCATAAATTAAATGCACTCAAGGATTTTTCTTCAAGCCCACATTCAGGATTATGCTTAGACCCTACTAAACTGTTAGGATTTAGCACATTAGCGGCAAAAATTTCGTATTTTGTGATTGCAATAATAGATAAATTGATGGGGGTAGACTTGAACCCAGGACCTCTGGTTAATTAGAACTTTGATACCAAGTTACAGAATAAGGAGTAGGAGTAAAGAAAGTGTTTCATTTATTTATTTTTGTATTATTTAGTAATTAGAAAATGATAAAGTGAAGTAGTAAATATTATGTAGAAATAAGGAGACTCGTAATTCTGCTAAATAAATTAGGACATTTGATTGATTATTTTCTTCTTTGAAAATATTAAGTCTCTTTATTTTTAGGACATTTGTAATCTGGATAATTTACTGTTTTTTAATTCTGATTTGCTGGAATTCATTCTATTTCGGTGGTTTGGTATGACAGCCCTTATTTGATATATTAGGATGTAAAATCTTTTTAATAAACAAGGAGATTTTACGATTTCTTCTTATTATATACTGCATACTATAATAGCCGTATTACTCAAATTACAGTCATACATTTACAACTAATTTTAATAGTGAATAGGAAGTGGGAAGATCTTTTTTCTGGAGACTTGGGATCCCTTGAACTTTATAAAGAACCGAAAACTACTGAGCCCTTTTCCATCTTTACATTCTTGGAAATGTCTTTAGAAGGTTGGTGAAACCTATCCATTACTTATTCATCCAATGGGATATTGAATTGATGGTTTCTCTCTGCCTGATGGTAGCATGGAAAAAATGGAAGTCCACTACTTTGTGAATGTTCCTCGTAATGTTTTTTCGAGATATTAATATAGTTACTGAATAATGGATGATAATTACTATAGATTATATCTGAGAGGATAGAACCATAAGAGTCTATCACATAAAGGAGTGAAGATTGGTTAGTTTTGAAGTATTGCTGATTCGAATATTTTCCTGGTAGCTTTAAGAAAATGTCCACCAACAAAATCCCATGGGCAAAATTTCTGAGAACTATAATTACTTCATTAGGGTAGTTTAAACTGTGAGAAAGACATTAAAGCAAATTACAATAATCCATTTGATCCTATTTTGTGGAAGTTCTGAAAATATTATGAAGAATTTTTACACCATTAATTATGGTGTGCATCTTCTGAAGACTAGTGATTTGAATCCACCTGACAAGTTTATACCTCCTGTATAGATATTGTTTTTTTTTTTTTTTTCTGAAATCTAAACATAATGATTTGATGCTCCATTTCATCTCAGAGAAAACATTGGAAAAGAAATGAAAACTTATTGGTCATATAAAGATGGTTCCAGTTTAGGCAGTGATTTATAATGTTAGCAGTTTTTCTTTACCTACAATGAAAAACTCTTCCAAAAAAAGAAATCCTCTGCCAGTGAAACTTCTTAAGAAAATAAACAAAATTTCCTTTTATAACTAGTCATACAGATATTTACTTTTGACACCTGTTTATTAATTTGATTATTGTTTCTTATTTTCTTACAAGGGCCTATGGATTCCAGTGATTGTGTGACTGGAGAATTGAACTGTTATGTTTTCTCTTTCTCCTCGCAGGAGTTCCTAAGTTTATCTTGATCTCGGTACATGATTACAATCTACCACAATTTTTACTTGAATCTGGGTACTTCACGGGAAAGAGGAAAGCAGAATCAGAGGTTCTTTCCAAATATCCAAACTCAGGTAATTTATTACTTGCCTTTTGAGTCTTTGGTAATGTTCATAAATACTTCAAGATACATACCACAGAACTAAATAGCATCAGTTTAGTAGTCCCCTGTGGTGCAGAATCTGGTAAAGTAGGCATCAAGCAAGGGAGTTATTATGGCTACGTTTGGTTCTCAAAAAATGCTAGGGAAAGATAATGAGGAAAAGTGGAAAATGAAGAAAAAATAATAGAGTTAAATCTCACATATTATGTTTTACTTGCTTCTTCAAAACATTTTTTGTTTATTTTAAACTCATCAATGTAAAGATTAGATAATGTAAGAAACTGCAAGTTTCTAAGTAATGTTCTTTACGTTTTTAATGTTGTTTAAAATTTTTTATTAGACAACCAAACATGAGAAAATCGTTAACATTTTTTTTCTTTCTTTAGGCTCCGTTTAGAACCTAGAAAGTACTAGGGAAAGAAAAAAAATATTAAGGAAAATTATTTTTCTTATGTTTGGTTCCATTGTGGAAAATATAAAAGAAAATCAAATATAATACAAAATCCTCAAAATTTTACATATTTTAAAATTTCATAGTCTTTATATAAGAGAGAGAAACAAATAAAATGAGTTTGAATAAACATATAGAATTAATTTACCCATCAAATCAAATGAGTTTGAAGAAACAAATAAAATTAGTTTAAATTTCATACTATTTGTTTACCCATAAAAAAAAAATAGAATTAATTTATTAAGTTTAAACCTATTTTTTATTTTCCTCAAAATTTGATTTCCTTCTACTTTTCTTCTCTATTTTCTTTCATTTGTACTTTTCGGGTTCCAAATGGAGCCCAACCTAAAGCAAATCATAGCCTGATAGGCAGTGTGGATGATGTAGACTTTCTCAAAAGCTAGGATTTGCTTCATGTTGCTCATCAAACTTCTTTCTTTTCTCAATATCTTTTCCACTCTTCACCATTTTCTCTGTCCTTCTCTGTATTTGAACTTCCCCAGATTGTTGTACTAGACCAAACTACATATATATAGGAAAGGGTGGATGGCTTTGAGATTCCTCTGGATTTGATAGGCGAACCGCTGGAGAAATTCCTTCAAGCTGCGGAAAACTTTACGAAACCTCTGAGTTCTCTTCCAGCATCTGATCTTCTTCTAGCCCCGCCTGTAAGCGTTGATGATGTTGCACTTGCAGCAGTAAGCGCGATCACAGATGATGATTTCTTCGGCATTTTCACAATTGAACAGATCAAGGAAGCTGCAGCAAAAGTGAGTGCCTGATTAGCTTCTCTATACATGATTTTACTGAGATGCTGTTATATATATCTGTGGGTTAAAATACCCAAAATGTCTTTTGGCATGGTTTGAAACAAACTATCAGAGAAGATTATGAATTTACAGAAAATCACTTGCTAGAAAACTGGTATTGACTCCAACATGGTTCCTATATGCTTCAGCATTCTCAGCTGTTTGAATACCATCTCCTATATTCACTAGATTTGTAGATTTGGAAATCATCACTTGATCAATATGAATCACAAGACTAACTCACTATATAATTTAGTTAAGTTTCTTTACTAGCATATTGTATATCGTTTGATCTGCGATTTCTTGAGCAATGAGTCTAAATAAAGTAAAATTATGAAGAATAAGTAATTCATTATTGTGAATCTCTGAGAACTAGGATTTTAGGAGAGTTGGTTGTTTAATATGACATCATATATCCAGGTTTGGCAGGAGGTTTGAGACACCCATTTGCAATTTGAATATTTGATCCCCGTTTGTGTATATGAAAGTAGTATTAGACAGTTTAGTTCGTTAAACTCTCGTGTGGAGTATGAGGCTACACATAGGAAAGGGTGTGAAACATGATATTCATATTAAACTTAAATCCTACAAGTTTTAGCTTTTAGGAGAGTTGGTTGTTTTAACATGGTATCATATCAAGGTTTAGCAGGGGGTTTAAGACACCTCTTTGCAGTTTGAATATGTGATCCCCATTTGTGTATGTGAAATTCCATAATGGATTTCGTTTGGTTTGTTCGATTCTCTATGTGTGGGTATGTGACCGCACATAGGAAAGGGTGTATTCATATTAAACTAAAATCCTACAAGTGTGAACTTTTAGGAGAGCTGGTTGTTTAACATGGTATCATATCGAGGAGTTTAGCGGGGCAGAGACACTACACCCAGATTTGAATCTTGACCCCCATTGTATATTTAAAGTCATAATCAACTTGGTTTGGTTTGTTCGACTCTTCACGTGTGGGTATGAGGCCGCACACAAGAAAGGGTGTGAAGCATGATATTCATGTTAAATATCAAAATCCTACAAGTTTGAGCTTCTGGGAGAGCCAAGTTTAATATGATATCATATCCGGGTTTGGCAGGGCGTTTGAGTCATCCCTTTGCAATTGGCATATTTAATTTTTATTTGTGTATTTGAAAGTCTATAATGGACTTCATTTGGTTTGTTCGACTCTTCACGTATGGGTACGGGGCCACACACAAGAAAGGGTGTGA
The DNA here is from genome assembly GCA_016808115.1 of Tetrastigma voinierianum. Lineage (NCBI taxonomy): Eukaryota > Viridiplantae > Streptophyta > Magnoliopsida > Vitales > Vitaceae > Tetrastigma > Tetrastigma voinierianum. The sequence goes on from JAEQBH010004950.1 coordinate 105,686, forward strand.
AACATGATATTTATATTAAACCTAAATCCTATAAACTTGAACTTTCAGGAGAGTTGATCGCTGAACAAAAATTCTCATGTTTAGCTGTCTTATGAAAAATAAAAAATATAATATAATTAAAACTATTTAGAAATGGACGTATTTGCAGAGGGATTAATCTTTATATCAATAAATTAAAATAAGTGAAATGAGTTTTGGTAACATATATAAATTATTTATTTATTTTAAATATTTTTTCCTACTTTTCTTTTTTTCCCTCAAAATTTTGAGAAATCAAACATAACCTTAAAACAATTCTACATCTAAAATTTTAAAAATATTTTCAATAGTGCTTTCACCATTTCAATTTCATATAAATTGCTATAAAATACTAGTATATTATTTGCAAAACAATTAAGCATTACTAAATATAGCTGCATTATAAGTATATAGTTATTTATGATAAAGTTAATTAAATAAATGGTGTTTCAATTTTTTTATTTTTTCTATTTTTGTGTTATAATTTTATTTTTATTCATTCAAGTGCTTAAACTTTTTTATTTTTTCTATTTTGGTGTCTCAATTTTATTTTTGTTCAATTAAGTGTTTAAATTTTTAATTTTTGTTCAAGTATGACCAATCAAAATCAAAGTTTATTAAGATATTTGAATAAACAAAAATTGTATCCAAATAATATTCTTATCATATAAAAATGATGACATTACTTAAATGATCTTTAACAAAGTGAAATGATAATATTAACATATGGATAAAAATAAAAATTTTAAATATTCTGAATAATTTTAATATCTAATATTTTATTTTAATTATTCACATATATGTTTTTCATATAATACTTAGAAAACAAGTAAAAATAATAGAAGATGATTAAAAATTTGTTTTTAAAATTGTTATATTTTATTTTTAAGATTTTATTTTAATTTTTTATCAATTATATTGTAGTAATTTTATCAATTTCTTTTTAATTACAAATAAATAGTAAAACACAAAGTGAAAATGATTATATTTATTATGAGTGATATAAATGGATGTTAAGTAAAAACTGCAAAATTATCACCGATATTAATAGTACATTGAATATCGTTGATGTATATGGAGTTACGAATGTGGAGTTCTGCAGATGTGTAGGTTACGTATTTATATGCTCGTTAATGTATTAAATGTATTAAACCTATAAATAGGGGGCGCTGTATGAGTCACAATACACATGAAGGAATAAGAAATCCTCATGTTTATTCTTACATCTCTCCATCTCTTATTATTTATTTTATAATACGTTATCATTGCTGAGTGCATTGGATTCAAGAAATATATTGAAGGTATATTGGAGGTGTGTTCATATGCAACTATATATCTTTTTATTTACAATATTATTATCTTATCTAATATTTTCCTTATATACATAAATAGTATTATTATGTGAATGCTTTGTGAGGTGGAATTTGTGGGCTGCTTGATATCACGGGAAAGAATTTCTTGTCTCATGGATACTAGTACTAAATCCATCCTAGATGCAAAATGGTCTTGGAAATACAATTAAAGAAAAGAATACAACATCAGATTCGAGAAAAAGCCAAAGCGATGATTTTAACCGTCGTCACGCTCATGAAGGATTGAAAATTTGAATACCACCTCAGCTGTAAAGGATCAAACATTACATGGGCAGGTTGAAGAAGAGTATGAACATCGGAAGGCGAGTAATTCTCCCCGAAGCTCGCTATATTTGGATGCGTTTGAGGCCATGAAGATTTTAAATACATGGCGAGTGGTACTCTTCGGCAATATTTAGAATCGAGTTCTTAATTACGATTATGGCAGAGAAAAATTAACGATGAGATATATTGACCATTCTCCCTTTTCATCCATCCAATGTGCTCGTATCTTCGACAATATAGTGAAAAACTTTAGGAAATAATGCGAATTGATTTAAGTGTCTTCTTGTGGCGAACAAAACAATAAGCTTTTGATGAAAAATCATGAGGCTCGTCCAATTGGTTCGGCTCCATTCGCTGAAGTGAATGCAACAACATATCACCCTTATAATGGACAAAGTCGGTCGCGGTGTGGTAGGTGGTAGCGGTCATGAGTAGTCGTGGACATGGGCGAGGGCGTGGTGTAATGGATTTTAATTCTGATCGGCAACCCGAAGAATGTGTCGAATATCAAAAGGGGAGAATCGTGAAAGGACAACAAAGTGGTGAAAATAGCGAAAATGGTGACAAATTTATGCTATCGTTGCGGCATGAAGGTCATTGGTCACGTGCGCATGATGCGCTAAAACGTTTGATTTGATCTGCAGAATCGCTGAAAAGAAAGATAAAAGCGGTAGAGACAAATTTTGTTTTCTGGGATGAGAGTGCGCCAGCCGCGCTGCAGTCATGACCTTAATGATATGACTCATCTGGATGTTGCTGAATTCTTTATTCAGCCTAAAGCGAATATTGAGCACTTGTTTGGTGATGAAAATCTCCAAAAATAAAATATTTCCCGTTTATATTTATGTATTTGGGTCTATTATATGAAGTCGTCGTACTCTTGAATAATGAAAGTTGTTTTTTTGTTATGTGTTAACACGTTTTCTTATTATATATCTTGTTTTCATGAAGAATGTAGAGCTAAATGCGGAGGGATCCTCGTCGGTGAAACTGATGATATGTGTCTCGCGGATAGTGCATCAACGCATACTATACTTAAGGATAAAAATTATTTTATTTTTAATAATGCAAGGATCGGATGTAGATACAATGTCGGAGTAGTGCAAAATTGATTGAGGGCTCGGAAGAGCTAATATATATTGTGCAGGAGGAACAAAGATTCATATTGATGATGCATTATATTCTAGAAAGTCTCGAAAAGAAATTTAATTGAGTTTAAAGATATTTGTGAAATGGATATCATATTGGACTACGAATAGGAACAACAACGGTATTTATATATTACCAGCGTTGTCTGGGGTAAGAAAATATATTGGAAAAATTACCCGTTTTTCCTCTAGTTTGTACTACACAAACATAAGCACAATTGAGGCATGCCACTGTGGCAGAAGTTTGCGAGTGAAATAATTTTATTGTTTGGCATATTAGATTGGGACATCTGGGTCTATAATGATGCGGAGAATCATTTAAAAATTCAGTGGGCATTCAAGAAAAATAAAAGATTTTCTATCGATGATTTTAGTATCTTGCTTCATTCTCGAAAGTTAATTATAAGGCCATCACCAACAAAAATAAGGAGCGAGAACCCTTGCATTTTTACAGTATACAAGGGGATATATGGGCCTATTCATGCACCATGTACCATTTCGATATTTTATGATTATGATTGATGCATCAGCGAGATGGTCACATGCATTTGTTATCAGCGCGTAACCAAGCATTTACTTTAGATTGCTTGCTCAAATGAACCGATTCTGGGCTCATTTTCCAGTTATCGATTAAGTCGATTCGTCTTGATAATCTTTGGAGAATTTACTTCGACTTTTAATGATTATTGTATGTCTATTTGAATGCCGTTAGACATCACGTAGCATATGTTCATACAAAAGCGGTCTTAACGGAATGAATTTGTCGCTGCAATTGATTGCAAGGCCATTACTAGCGAGGGCGAAGCTCCTGACCGCGGGGGCCATGCTATTTGCATGCGGCAACAGCGGTCGTATTAGACCAACGAATTATCATGAGTTCTCTCCTTTACAATTGGTTTTTGGTCGAGAACCAAATATTTCCCATCTAAGGATTTTTGGGTGTGCGGTATATGTTCCGATTACTCCACCACAACGCACTAAGATGGGTCCCTAAAGAAGATTGGGAATATGTTGGATATGAATCTCCATCGATAATCAAATATTTAGAGACATCCAGCTGGAATTACATTTCGTTTCTTTGATTGTCATTTTGATGGTCGATTTTCGACTTTAAAGAAGAAAATAGCGAGTTGGAAAAATTATTAGTTGGAATCAGCGTTATCGTTGTCTCATCTTGACCCTCGCCTGAAAGGAATGTGGGCGCGAGTTCAAAGATTATTCATTTGCAAAATTTAGCCGTCAAGCGCGGATGCATTTACTAATCCGAAGGAGTAACTACATCTTACATACGAAATTGCTAATGCTCGATTAAATTGATGTCTGTGGACAATGCATTGCTAATAATGACCTAAAGCATGATGAAAGCATTAGTCGACAGTTAGTTCCAAGATAAAAATCCTCGGAAAGAAATGGATCAAGGATCAAGTTAGGAATTGATGGCTCTGAAGAGTCCCAGTTGTAATTCGAGAAGAAATTCAGTACACGAAACTTGTGACAATCGGAGATCTCAATAAACTATGTCTAGCGGCGAGGTGGAATCGGAATAAAATCGGCGTCGATGATATATTTACTTTTATAATGTGGCACTCAACATTGTGTGACAATGAGGACCAGGCAAAGTACGTCGAGGAATGTAGGCAGGAGAGATGATTGGCAAAATGGAAAGATGCAATTGAAGCAGAATTGAATTCTCTTTCAAAACACGAAGTTTTTGGTCCTATTGTACTTACACCTGATGGTGTCAAACCTGTAGGATACAAATGGGTATTTGTGCGAAAACGAGAAGCGACAAATAAAGTTGTCAGGTATAAGGCGCGATTAGTTGCACAAGGATTCTCTCAAAGACTGACAGTGATTATGAAGCGTATTCCCCTGTGATGGATGCAGCTACTTACCGATATTGTTAACGCAAGCGATCGCAGAAAAACTTAGTATGTTTAATGGATGTAGATTCTGGCTTATTTATATGGACCATATGTTGTGACATTTACGTAGAAAATCGGAAGGATTAAGAATTGCACCGCAACACATAATTCCAGTCCTCGAGAACTGCCAGGTAATTATGCTGAATCTCTATATGGGTTGAAACAATGGAGCCCGCATGTGGTATAATCGTCTTAGTAGATATTTATTGCGAAAAGGTATAAGAATGATCCCCTTTGCCCATGTGTGTTATTAAAGATGCGGATCGAGTTTATTTATAATTGCGGTTAATGTTGATATGACACGAATATTATTGGAACTACGAATGAGCTTTTCGAAGCGGTAGTCAACTTAAAGAAAGAATTTGAGATGAAAAATGCGAAGCAAAACTTTGCCTTGGTTCATGATTGAACACTTAGAGAATGAAATTTTTGTTAATCAATCGCTTATATATCAAGGTGTTGAAGCGATTCTATATGGATAATGCCCATCCATTAGAGCACTCCAATAGTTGTAAGGTCATTAGATGTGAATAAAGATCATTCGGAGCCTAGGATGGATGATGAAGAACTTCTTGAGTCTGAGTACCATATCTTGGGTGCTATTGGAGCACTAATGTATCTTCACAAGTCATACACAGCTTTGATATATCGTTTTACGTAAAAATTTATTAGCAAGATATAGTTCTTGTCAACAAGAAGACATTGGAATGGAGTTAAACATATATTGAGGTATCTTGAAGTACGATGGATGTGAGCCTATATTATCCCAATGTACCTGAGCGAAGATAATTGGTTATGCGGATGGGGGATATATGTCGACCCTCATAATGCTCGATCACAAATAGATAATTGTTCACATGTGGTGATCTGACCATTTCATGGCGTTCTCTGGCTCAATCAATTACGACCACATCTTCTAATCATGGAGATCTTGGCAATTCATGAAGCAGAGTCGGGAATGTTTTGGTTAAGATCACATGTACATCCTTATTTGAGGTCATGTGGTTTGTCTTTTTTAGCAAGGAGGTCACGACCTTGTATGAAGATAATCATTGCATGCATTGTTCAATTAAAAATTGGGTACATTAAAGGGGATAGAACAAAACATATATCACAAAAATTATTTTTCACTCATGATTTACAAAAGAAGGATGATATTAATGTTCAATCAATTTGTTCAACTAATAATCTAGCAGATTTATTCACCAAGGCTCTACCTACTGCAACATTTGAAAGGCTAGTTCATAGCATTGGAATGCGCGAACTCGGAAGATTTAAAGTGATGTTTAGAAGAGGGAGTAATTTTTATCTTTGTACTCTTTTTTCCTTCACCATGGTTTTTGTCGCGCTGGGTTTCTGATAAGGTTTTTAATGAGCGATATCATGGACATCTAAGGGGAGTATTATGAACAATGTTGCTGGATGTCCATAAACTCTCCTATTAATCTCGATATTAATAGGTACATTGAATATACGTTGATGTATACTGATTGACTCATGTTGGAGTTACGAATGTGTAGGTTACGTATTTATATACACATTAATGTATTCATGTGTATTAAACCACATAAATAGGAGCCTTTGTATGAGTCTGTCTGCATGAAGGAATAAGAAATCCCTCCCATGTTTCTTCTATATCTCTCGCTCTCTTGTTCTTCTATTTTATAATAATATTGTCATTTCATCTTATTAAATGTCATTTAAGTAATTTTATTATTTTATATGATGTGGAATGTTATTTGATTTTAGTTTTTCTTAATTCAAATATCTTAATAAATTTTTATTAGTTAAGAAACACTCGTTTGAACAAAAACCAAAAATTTAAATATTTGATTAAATAAAAATAAAGTTGAGACATCAAAATAGAAAAAAAATTAAAAGGTTTAGATACTAGATTGAACATAAATAAAGTTGAGACACAAAAATATAAAAAATAAAAAAGTTCAGACACTTAATTGAACAAAAATAAAGTTGACGCACTAAAATAGAAAAAATAAAAATGTTTAGACACTTATATGAACAAAAATGAAGTTCAAACACTAAAATAAAAAAAAAATTGAAAAGTTAAGACACTATATATGTAATTAACCCTTATGATAATTATGGGTTTTCTTGAGTCAACTTTTACACATCTTGACTAATCCCATAGGCATTGAAGTTAACAGTAGAGTAAACCTCCAATTGGTCTGAGCATATTCGAACCGATGACCATTGGAAAGTCAACTTTTACGCATCTTGACTAATCTCATAGACCCTAAAGTTAATGACCGAGTAAACTTCCAATAGCTCTAAGCATATTCAAACCAAAAACACATCGACGTTACTATTTCATAACCGAAAACACACACAAGCACAAACATACAAACTTTCTTGTAAAGATTTTTTTTGAGAGAATTACCAATCAAATGTTTTTTTTTTTTAAATCCAATTAAAAAAAACGTTTTATTTTTCTTCAAAAACACTTTTTTTCTTTTTTGATTAAAAAATGTTTTTAAAAACAGTATGAGACAGACTTGTCATCACTTATGGATTGCCTCCTTCGTGATGTACAAAGTGACGCTAAGAAGATCATTTGCTCAAGTTGAGTGTTTGGGTTATGGGTATGGGCGTCTGTGTGGGTTGACCCGACCTAGACCCATTAGATGTGTCCTTGTCAAGGAACTCGTCTCTTCCTAGAGATGTGAATCAGGGCCTACAAAAACAGGATTTTGATTCATGGTTTTGGTTAGATTCTTTGAGAAACAGAGACGTTACTTTGCATAAAGATTCTCCTAACGAGACTCGTTTGTGATTCATCCTAAACATCAGAAAAGGGTGTTCGTACTATGAAATTTTGATTGGAAATAGTGAATGAAATTAATGACATTCAAGGAATAACTCTTTGTTCATAATTCTATGAATTTTAGTTATATGAAATTAAAGAAATTCAATGAATAATTTAATTCGGAATTCTAAGGGTTTGGGAAGCCAAAATTGTTTGACATTCCAAAAGGTCGGGTCTCTCCTTTATAAAGGTTGTCGGGTATTTCAGTAGGGAGTTTGAAAAAGATCAACGAGTTTCGAGTTTTCCTTATTTTGTCATTTTGTTGGTGATAGTGCAAATACATCATCAGTTTGTCGGAGTGGCGGTAATGTGCTTTTGTCGATCATTCGACAACAGTTTTATCTTGGGAGACATACGCTTTGGGAATCTCAAAACACCAGTGGAGAAGGCGAATTTGTCTTAAGGAAATTGTGAATTTCACAAGACTTGATTGTTCTTTACTTTGGTTTTATTTCTCATTCACTCTCTATTACTTAACTTTTGGTTATTTGTGTTGTTCGGGCTAACCATTTTTATGCAAGTGCAAATTTTTCTAATAGATTCCAATGATTTATTTCTTGATTGGAGCATTGAAGACATCGACTCTAGGCTTTGAACAAGTACCTACTTCGTTTCGCGAATGGGTTTACATTGAGGAATGGTGAAAGCGAAAGATGATCAGGAAGCCAGAGGTGATGTATGTAACAAAATTGGTACAATAGAAGAAGTATGGTTATTTCTTCCATTCGACCGTTAGGGCTCGTTTGGAACCGAAAAATATTAGGAAAAGAAAAAAAAAAACCAAAAAAATTATTTTCTCCATGTTTGGTTTTCTATAGAAAATGTAAAAAGAAAATAAAAAATAATCAAATTTCTCAAAATTTTTATATATATTTTAATTTATTAGTCTTTATATAATAGAGAGAAACAAATAAAATGAGTTTGAATAAACATATAAAATTGATTTATTAAATTTAAATATATCTTTTATTTTTCTGTCAATTTTCTTTTAAAATATTGATTTAATTCTTAGCCAAATATAGCAGGTCAGTTATGCTGTGGTTGCGAAGTATGCACAAACATGAGATCTTCAGGCATCCTCGAGGTGATGGAGGCGTGTGGGCGCTTAGTTGCTAGAAAAGATTTCTTTTCTCTTTGGCTATTCTCTAAAACTGGTCGATTCCATCTAGGGTTGTATTATCTTACTCTATTTATAGAGTACAAACCTAGAATCTTGTAAGCCCAGTTTGGGCCTCCACACCTTAGAGACCCCGAATCCGTGTGTGAACCCATTTAGTGTTTTAATAGCTTGAGCAACGTATAGCAAAAATCCAATAATCTCCCACTTGCTATAAAAACAAGTATGGGTTAACTGCTTTGTAGGCAGAGTGATATCGCTGACTCGCCATTTATCCTGAAATTTGGTTGGGGATCCTCACAGTTATCATTAATCAAGGCTCGATAATTACCAAGCAATTATCTAATCGATAACGTCCACTAGAAGCCCGAGTGAACTCAGAATTAATAATATTAAATATCCCAATATTATTTTCTCCTTTCTGCAAATATCAATAATTAATTGATAAGATTTTCTATCTTTCAATCAATTATTTATTCTCTTGATTATCGGTTTCTCTAATGGATAAATGCCTTGTGATGACTTCATAACATCAATCTTGAAACATATTAAGAGAGGATATTCATACAAATTCCATATTGTTTTATTTCATAAATACCTACTTGATTAAATAATCTTACTCCCAAATCGTAGATATTGAGTCGTTCAAATAGACCTTACTTATTGATAACTCAAGAACAATAATCATTTAAATATCTATCTATAATAAACTCGAGGATTGAGAGAAGAATAATAGCAGAAATATTGCTTGAAGTTATTTCCTTTTACAAAAATTTAACTTTAAATAAATCTCACTTTAGTCCTATCAATGCAAACATAATTTGCACCAATATTTTATAATAACCAAGGCAGTTATTTCATAAATATTACCCAGTCCCAAATAAATGACTTTGTTTTAATGACTATGATCTTATTCATTAATTATGAGAACCTATGATCATGTCTTCTATGAGCGTATTCATATGATTATATACTCTACAGTGTCCAGGACCTTATACGCAAAATATCAGTGTGCACAATAATATGAAGATACCACATTTCTATCTCTAGACAATGGGTCTGAAAAGCTACTTATAGAACTTGATCCTCTTTAAGATCTAACTGTTTTTCCTTCTTAGAACTTCACAGCCATCTCTTCGGACTATAAATTGCTTACCCCATAGGCAAATGTGCAAGCCCTTTCCAAATTAATTGGTACCACAGCATCAATTAGACAAGAATTCCCTCTCTCCTTGATTAGAATCTTAGCTAACACAGGATTGAGATTATTCTTCTCAATTGAGGTGAAACCTCTCAGAATGAAATTGGTAGATCGGTAGGAGGATCTTATTCCTTAGGAACACACTCCTATATCACTCAGAGGAATATAAAGTCGAAAAGTTAGAACTTCACCAGTGATATACTAGAGTGATTCAAAGAGTGCATTTGTTCAAATAATATCAGTGCAATTTACCCCCAAGTGACCACTCTTTGCTATAAGGTATTTCATCTATGTGTCACTCAGAGGGATTCCTGAAAATTAGAGCAATGATACAGTCCTTTATGGGTACCACACACTAATATTTCGAACTGTTCAATGTAGGAGTATGCAGTTTAATCTCAGAATTTTCATACCCCAGAAACAACATTAATATGTACAAACAATCCCAACAAATACTTCCCGGAGGGAGCAACCTTCTATTACTGAATTACAAATGACAATGACTAGTTGATCAAACAAATTAATTGAAATTGTAATCAAAACTAAAGAAAAATGATTTCCAGAAAAATTTCTAGATTCCATTGAAGTTCAAACAAAAATGAAGCAGTATAATTAAAGTGCTCATTTCGAGTCCCAGTTTAGATCCCACTACTCTAATCTAAAACAAATAAAACTCTAATCTAAAAAAGGAAATAAAAAAAAAAAAGATAAAAAGAAAAAGTAAAAATATATACAAAGGAGATTTGGCTCCTCCCGAAAAGCAAAGCACAAAGATCGGCCCGAAAATGTGGTGATAGTGATTGTGTAAAAGTTGGTAACAAAGTGCAGACGTGATGTAGTATCACGAAATCAGTTCGCGTGGTGAAGTGGCTAGTCAAGTGTCGTTCCCACGAAGAGAAGCGTCATGAATCGGCAATTGACCTAGACAATATTTAGATCGATCTTATAGTGATTATGACTAATTAACTAATTTAAGGAAACAATGTTAGAATTTTGATTTAAAGTAATGATAGAGAAAACTAGGGCTTTGCTATGCTACACATTGGATTTTAACTAGATAAGCATTTATTTAATATTTCATATGATTTATGTTAGTGGGTTGATCGTGCCTACAAGAGATTCTCTCTCGAGATATATCTGCCTATCTTGCCAGTGGGGAAAATTGCATGTTTGCTTCGACCCCTTGACTCCGAGATGCATAAATGTACAAACCTAGTGCTGCTGGAACCACTGGAATATCTCTATTCACGATTCGACCAAGTGTTGCTTTACCCATGTCCTATGGAGTCATCTTCTCTGGTCGGACTCTAGCAATAGCATGCCATAATTGGCCAAATAATAACATGTGATTAAATTCAGGAGTAAAGCAACCATACAAATTCATACTAATATTAAATAAACCACAATTAATGTTTTAATCCATATCGATGCGGTTAGGGTTGATAAAACCCTGGAAAAAGGATTAGTTCATAGTGATTTTCATTCTGGGGATGAAGATTTTTAGTATCAAGCAGATCGGGAAAGAAATACGGAAGATTACGTCTTCCACGTCTCTCGAATCCGTCTCATGATCTCTCTCTCTATCAGTTTGTCCTTCTCTTTAATCACGACTCTGAATCATATTTCCCTCGAAAATGCTTCCTTTATATCTCGGGATGCGGGCCCATCGTTTGGCCCCGAATTTCATTTTGCGCTCCCAGTGAAAAACCTCGCTACCATGGTGTACCGAGGCTAATGGAGTCCTCCTTCTTTGGTTATTCTGACGTAGGGCCTCCAACATTCTACTTGTGAAGAGGCTGCCAAGTAGCGTGGAGTGCCATCGTTACTTAGTACTGAGCTCCTACACTTCTCATTGTATTCTCTGCTTAAGGTCTTTTCTTCTGTTATTTAGCTTCCCTTTTTATTCCAATATCGTCGTGTCTTATAAAACATTATAGTATGGGATGCTTGAAATGTGTGAATATGAATGTGAATCATGCAATTGAGCTATAAAAACACATGAAATTCTTGAAATGCATGCATAACTCACTCCGATCAGCCAGTGAGTATAGCTCACCCTTTGCGGACTAGTGCAACGGTGGGCCAGGGAGGGACGAGTAACCTCAAGGGTTTCAGGCACATCATCCTCCGACATACATGGGAGGAGGGACTCGATATTCAGGACATCCTTGGCCATTGAAAGAAAGTAGGCGACACCGCGAACATCAGGGACATGGGTTGCAGTGCTGCCAGAAAAGGAGAATCAATCTTCTTCTAATTAGAAGAAGTAGAACTTCTATTCACGAGTTTTAGACACGGCGCGATTATCGAAGTGCAGCCAGTCGGGGCTTTACTCGGCAGGATAGATGGCATGTTATTTCTACCATCGGCCTGACATGGCGGGATTGCCCTCGAGAGCGAGATCAGGGGTTTTAGGACATCTGAGTCCCGATCATCGATGGGGCGAGCGGCGCGAGTTTGTTCATACGCCCGGTGTGGGTTAAAGGGACGTGTGGTCGGTCGCGCCTGGCGCTAATACGCTGCTCTGGGCGGGCGAAAGGCCGGGGTGGCGGTGGTCGAGGTTGAGGACAAAGCTCACCGGGCAGGGCTGGGACCCGGGGTGTGTACGCGCCATCACACCCGCAGGCCCATTTCAGTTGATCGGTCGGTGATAAATTATATTTAAGTTATCTCACCTATGGGCAAGGATATTGTTTGATTCTGGTGCATCACATTCTTTTGTTGCTGCATCTAGTGTGGGTGTTTTAGGCTTAGAGGTGGAGACCTTGGAAGAGTCGTTTCATGTGAGTTCTCCCCTAGGGACTAGGGTGAGGATTGATCTGATATGTCGGGTTGTAAGTTAGAGATCTCAAGGATTTTGCTCATGGTGGACCGGATGATGGTTTATGTCTCGGTTTTGATGTCATTCTTGGCATGGATTGGTTGGCGGCTGCCAGGGTAGTCATTGATTGTGATAGTAGGAGGATTACCCAATTACACGGGACTGATGTCATGTGACTTTCAAGGTGAAGCATGATGAATCTGGCTTGGGTACCTGACTCGGATGGAGTGGACAGTTGATGGGTTGGCTATCAAGCCTTACCCTAGAGGATGGTGTGATTTGAGTCTACACACCAGTGGTTTACAGAGTATGAGATCTCTTTTCGGGATGAGCTATCGGGGATTACGCCCGCCTGAGGATGTAGACTTTGTTATTGAGTTACACCCTGGTACGTCGCCCAATTCTATGACTCCTCATAGGATGGCACCAGTTGAGTTGAAGGAACTCAAGGTCCAACTACAGAAATTGTTGGACAAGGGTTTTATTAGACCGAGCACTTCACCATGCGACACTCCAATTCTGTTTGCTAAGAAGAAGGACAAGACTCTTTGACTATGCATTGACTATCGACAGTTGAACAGAGTTACGATCAAGAATCGGTATCCATTATAGAGGATTGATGACTTGTTTGATCCCGGTTGAAAGGGTGTTGATCTACTCCCGAATGAACCTTCAAATGCCAGGTTATCATCAGTTGAGGGTTAGGGAGTCTGATATCCCTAAGACAGCGTTTAGGACGCGGTATGGGCATTTCGAGTTTACAGTGATGCCTTTCGATTTGACAAATGTTCCAACGACATTCATGGATCTCATCGTAGTGTATTTTAGCCACTATTTGATCGAGTTTGTTGTGGTCTTTGTTGGCTGAAATCTTGATCACTCGATCGAGGAGGAGCATGAGGATCATTTTGGATTGTTCTCCGGGCACTCGGAGACCATCGAGTTGTATAATGAGTTAAAGTCACGGTTTGGCTTGCGGGGTGAAATTTTGGGACAGCCGTGTCGAAGCCGAATATTGTCGATGAACCCTAAGAGGTTGGGGTTGTTATGAGTTAGGAGAAATTTGAAGTGAGTCTTCGAGATCTGTGATTTGCATTTGCGAGTGCACTCACAGGGAGGTTCATTGAAGATTCTCCTGAACAAGTAGGACCTATCTTTAGAATTGACTGGAAAATTCGGTTGGAGTGAAATGACACAATGTGAGAAGGCATTTCGGGAGATGAAAAATGGCCCACTTCAGCTCCTATTCTAATAGTCCCCGGAACAGGGACCAGAGGTATACGATTGTATTGTGATACCTCTAAGAGACGAGGGCAGGATGTGTCTTACAATGCGATTCGGAGGTTGTAGCTTATGGTTGGGAGCGACTAAGAATCATGGCGGGAATTACCCTACACACGACCTAGAGTTGGCGACCATTGTCTTTGCCTTAAAGATTTGGCGCCGCTACCTGTATGGTGAACAATTTGAAGTATTTTTAGACCACAAGAGTTGAAGTATATTTTCACACAGCAGGACCTCAACATGAGGCGACGCAGATGGATAGAGTATCTAGAGGATTATGACTTCACTTTGCATTACCATCATGGTAAGGCAAATATTGTGGCTGATGCGCTCAGTCGGAAGTCACGGGGAGTACTGGATAGTGTTGCTGATGTGACCAAATCATATATATACAAATTTATGTCACCATTACCATAGGACTATATGTTAATCCCAGTAAAGCGCGAAACTTATTCATACCAAACACCTTGTATGCTTGTAAGAAAAATGGTTGTCAATGAATTCGTAAAGATTTAGTTTAGTCTTATCTTTGTAAGTGCCACGAATTAGTACAAGTAATCAAAGTGGACCTATAAGTGGGATATCGTTCCCACAGAGAGATTGAAAGAATTTAAAATTCAACTACTTGACTTCATAACCACTATTTGAACTTTCATTTCATATAAATTTCAGTAACCGAACTAAGAATTCTACTATCTAAATTTCTACATCTATAATAAAGGAAAATTTGAACTCCTAAGCTTATAAACTAAGTGGAACCGGATTATTCTTTGGAAGTGGACAGGATTTCAACTGGCTGTGAAATTATCAATTCCTGCATCATAATCTAATTCGATTCTATCATAAATTGGAATATGAATTTGTCAAAGATGTGAGATAGTATAGTTTAGATTTCTCCTTTAACCATACTTTTCACTGATTAGAGAGTCATATTCATTTCTTATTCATGTTTCCTAATGTCCAGTGCCTTAATCAATTTCTTTATAAGATAGAATTATTTTCTTTTCCAATACTTCATACTTATTTCTTATGACTGCAGATTTCTTGCTTCCTAAGACAGGGTCATTGCCAAAATTCTATAAGATGAATGATGTCTCATCCTTAAAATCTTAAAGAGTTCTCCCTTTCCTTGATTAAATCTATTCTAACACAGGATCAAGATCATTCCTCCAGACCAAGGAGAGATCTCTAATTGATTAAATTGATAGATCACTCAACTAATTCTCAAACCATGAGTAAATTGATGATTTATCTAAGTAATCTTTTAGAGCTCATTAGTTCTTCAATATTAGTCTAGCATACCCCCAAGTAATGCCGCATGCTCTCATAAATCTCCATCTCTGTATCACTCAAAGGGTCTCTTGAAAATCAGAGCCAGAAAACAGTCATTTTATGGGTATTAGTTACTAATATTGGGAACAATTCACTTCATGAACATCACCATTCAAATAAATTCAAGATTCTCAACCCATGAAATTTTCTTTTAATTGTGCAGAAAAGACCATAACTAACATCAGATCTTTCCCAGCGGAAGTTGTGTTTCTCGATAGCTAGATCATAGTGAACAAATCTTGATTGGAAAATTTCCTTATGCTTGCAATCAGCGAAAGAAATGAATTCCAGCTTTTGTCTAGATTTCATTGGATTCTGACAGTAATCGAAGATGAATTTCAACAATTTATTCAACTACAAACTTAGACAATTCACTTTTTCAAATCGATGCGTAATTAAAATTCTACACTAAATCTAGTCTACGAAGAAAAGAAAGGAAAGAAAGAAAAGAAAAATAAAAGAAAAGTATAATACAAAAGAGTCCTCAGCTCCCCAGATGTCCTCATTTTTCCTCTCGACTCCCTAAACTACTTTACTTTCGTCCAATTGTTTCTATTTATAGAGTGTTGACCAATTTTCAGACACGGTTACCAAGGACTAAACTAAAATCCTAGCAGCAGCTAAAATTGTTGACCAATTTTCGGACACGATTACCAAGGACTAAGCTAGTCTGCTTATGAGTGCCAAAACTTGTTGACCAATTTTCAGACATGGTTACCAAGGACTAAACTAAAATTCCTAGCAACAATGCTAAAAACTTGTTGAGACCAAATGATGTATATATGAAAATATGGCCAAGGGAGTGAATGTGGTAAATACTCAAAAACTGATTAGAAACAAAAGTAAGTGTACTCAAAAACTGAAATGAAAAGTATTACCAACACTCAACCGCTTTCCGCAAGTGTACGGATCATACAAGTAATAAAGTGGACTCTAAAAGTCTAGATATCATACCTACGAGGATTGGAGGTTCTCTCTAATTGGAATTTGATCACCTCGATTACAAGGGCTCTTCACTATTTAGGCAACCAATAGGATGTGGAATAAAATCAATTTAATTGAAATAAAAACTAATTTAAAACTAATCCTAAAATCTTCCAAATAAAAATCTACTTAATTCTAAAAGGTATGAAGAGAGGCACTAGGGATGGGGATAATTATTTACAAAACAGTTTGCATTTCCTTGAAAGCACAACATTTGTGAGTTGAATGCTAGATTTGTCCAAGAGCAATGTAGTATAGCTTGGATTTCTCCATACACCATACATTTCAATTAGAGATCTATGTTTCGCTGAGAGACATGAGTCTAATTAGTTGCTTATATCGACCCTCTTTAAGATTTGATTGTTTTCTTTCAATACTTCACAACAACCATTTTCTTATGGCCCGAAAAATTATTGCCCCCATAGACGGGATTATGCAAGCCTTACTCCAATCTAGTGGTATCTGCGTCCTTTAAAATCAGTATTTTCCCTATCTTCTTGATTAGATCTTTGCTAACACGAGATCAAGATCATTCTATCAATTTGAGGTGAGACCTCTAAACATTAAACTCATACATCATCTAATTAATCCTCACACCATGAGTAAATTAGTGATTTATCAAAGTAATCTTTTAGAGTTCATTAGTTCCATAATATTAGTCTAACATACCTTAACTTACTGCTCTTTACTCTTAGGAATCTCTATCTCTGTGTCACTTAGAGGGCCTCCTGGAAATCAGAGCAAAATACAACTCTTTTTTTTGGTATAAGCTACTAATATTCCGAACAACTAATTATATGAACAATACCAATTATATAAATTCAGTATTCAAACCCACAAAATAATTGAGAATCTGCCGTCACAGTGTTCAGCAATTAATCCCAACCCCTAAGGTGTTTAATGTTCAATCTTGGATTCCAATCATCGACAATCAAACAAAAGTAAGAAAAATGAAGAAAGAAATCAGAGACAAGGATTGAGATAAAAAAATCAAATTTTAAGCTTCAATCTTTGTCGTCCCGATAATAAAATATGAATCTATGTTATACAACACTGAAATCTCTTCAATAGAAATAAAAAACTACTCTAAGATCTATTTAAAATCAAAATCTGCAGCAAAACTAAGAAAAATGGGCAATTTAGAGAGAGAAACCCCTTGAGAGGTGTTCTCCACCTTCCGTTATGTAAAACCTAAAACAGTAATAATAGTCCTAGGGTAAAATGAGCGAAACAAGCGAAAATATCCTATTTTGCTTTTTTGGTTTTCAGTATTTATGTCATAGCACGATTTTAACGTGCGACATAGTTTTCTATGTTGCGACATAGTTTCTCTTTTGTAGCAAAAAACTATGTCGCGACATAGTTTTCTATGTTGTGACATAGTTTCTCTGTTGCAGTAGAAAACCATGTCTTGACATTGTTTTCTATGTCGCGACATAATTTCTTTGTTGCAACAGAAAACTTTGTTTCGACATAGTTTTCTGCTGTGCGGCAGAAAACTTTATCCAACTTGTCGGGGCCATAACTTTTTCGTTTTAACTCGGATTTGGGTGTGTGAGATGTCGTTGGAAAGCTCTTTGAATGTAGAATGTAAGTATGAGTATATTTGAACCATTTGATACTCCATATGATACAGAAAAAATTATCTTCTCAATGACGCACTATGAGACATCCGGTTAACTCTCTTTTTGGAAACATTTTGCATATTTTCTTACTAAATCACTTGCTTTCCATAAAAAATCTTGCAAAACAAAATTTAGAGGAAATGTTATGAGTTTTACATGAATATGGATATAAAATGCTCAAAATAGCTTGTGAAATGAACTCAAACCATAGATGAGTTTTACATTCATCATAGAGCCCCAGAAGTTTGGGCCCTAAATTCGAGGCTACATTGTAGATCCCCAAAAATTTTGGCTCAGATTGCATTCTTTGTCGCGACTTGAAAGTTTTGTCATGACAGAGTTTTCAGTCTTCATCGCAGGTCTTTGTTGCAGCATGTAGTCGTCTGTCGCGACCTGTTCCTTGTGCTCCTTCTTGGATTCCATCGCGATAGAGTTTCCTTGGTCTTGACAGTATTCTTTTCTTCAGCATATTCATTCTGTCGCGACAAAGTTTCTTCTATCACGACATATCTTTCTTTGTCTCCTTAACAATCTGTCTTGCAAAGTCTGTTGTTCTACCCGTTCTATGTCGCGACAATCTTATGTGTTGTTCCTTGAATAGTTATGTCGCGACATCGACAATTTGTTGCAATAGAGTTTCTATGCAGCTTCTTCAAATTGGTGTCGCGACCCAGTTTTTATGTCGCGACAACATTTATGTTTTGGTTCTTATTTACGCTTACTTATTTCTTGTATTATCAAAATTTACGCCAGCGACCTAGAAAGTTTGTCGCTGACGAGTTTGTCACCACTTAGCTTTGATTTCTTGTTGTAGCTTCATTTTACAGTGTTGCGACGCAGCCTGCAATTGTTATCGATGTTTGTTGTCGCGACCCAGTTTGTTATGGCGCGACTTGACTTATCTTCCTTGTGTTGGAATCTTTGTCGCGACATAGAAAAGTTTATCACGACCTTGTTATCTATGTTCAGCTGATCTCTGTGTCGCGACCTTAGGATCCCTATCGCGACATCGAAACATCTCTTCAGCTTAAAGTATGTCGCAACATTGGATTCTTTTGTTGCAACCAGGTCGGTTCACTAAGTAAGCATCACATGTCGCGACCTCGTTTATCTGTCACGACCATATTTTCTTCTTCTTTTGGCGTCGCGACTTACATCACCTTGTCATGATAGAAATTCTTCTTCGAAGCTCTTCTTCTGTCTCAACAAGTTTTTTCATGTTGCCATAATCAGTGTCGCGACATAAGAGGATTTTGTCGTGACAGAGATTTTACCTTATGTTCTTCATTATGTCGCAACATAAACTTTTCTGTCTCAGTATTCTTCCTATATTGCTTTTTAATTTCTTGTCGTGATAAAAGATACCTTGTAGCGATAGAGTTTCTGCCTTCTTCTTGTTTCATTTGTAGCGATATGAGCTTCTTTGTTGCGACAATTTCTTCCTTGTGTTGACATCCTGTTGAAAACTTTGTCGCAACATAAACTTTCTTTGTCTCAGCTGACTAGTTATATTCTTCCCATTTTTATGTCATGACAAAGTTGTGCTGTCGCGTGAGCTCATCATCATCTCGGACCTTTGTGTTAATGAGAAGTGTGCTCGTGGCCAGGGTTCCTTTGCCATTTACTTGGAAGTTTGTTGTGACACACAAAACTCTGTCACGACAAAGACTGCTGCAATTGCTCTTTTTCTCTTATTTCCTGTTGTAATTTCCTCATTTTTTAATTAAAACCTGCAAAACACAAAGTTGGTAAATATTCCATAATTTGGCATTAAAACTTATTTGAAGATACTAAAAATAAGCTATAAAAATGGATTAAAAATAGATGAGTTTAAGACTCATCAAATTCCCCCAAACTTAAAGTTTTGCTTGTCCCTCAGCAAAGAGAAGAAAATTTTGTTTGTCCTCAAACAATTTAGCTTTATTTTTAGGGACATTTTTCTATTTTATATTTCAATCCTTTTTGAATCCATAACTTGAATTGAAACTAGTTAGTTGCTAGCATGGCTTCAAATTTAGTTTTCACTTCAGAATTAGGAAAAAATTTCAATTACTGACATAAAACAAACTAATGATTTCTGAAATGCAAACAATTGATCAATTAATCTGTCTGTGAGAGTGTGTGGTGATCTTCTTTCTTCTTCATAGCAAAATTAGCTAATCTTCTAGGGTTTTACATGGTTACAACAAAATTAGTTCTTCAAAGTCCCATATGCTTGTTTTTCATATTAGTATCCACTAATGTAGGCAAGTACAACCTTCAAGATCAATTAGGTTTTTTAGGCTTGTAAAGTTTGGCTTGGGTAATTGGGTGGATAATTGGAGAATTTAGGTTAAAAATTACCCTGTTCAATCTTCAATTGCATCTTGCCTCTATCCTTCATCCCTTTCTTTCCTGCGATGTCGAGAAAAATATTCCCAGAGCAGTCTTGATGGATCATACTCCATACTCTCATCTTGGTAATTTTATTTTCCACTGTCATTCTTATCAATTCAGTCCCTTTAGATAGAAGCCCTTTTTGCTTTTCTTTTACTTGTCAAAGATTTTTAGGAATGGTGCAATGTTCTTTCTTTTTAGGCTTTCTCAAACAGTCCTTTGGATTATTTCTGGTGTCACTTGGAAATGAATCCTTAGGCTCTTTCTGCCCACCGGCTTGGTCGGTTGCCTTATTTGTATCTCAGTTTTCAAAAGAGGCATTAGTTTTATGCGAAACACAAGCTTGTGTTTGCTTGGAAGTTTTAAAGGTCGAGAAAATTTCTTTCATGCAAATTCAAAATCCTTTTGTTTTCTGACATGAAATGAAGCATCTGATCTTCGAATGATTAAGTTCTTTTCGACACGATAATCTCCTCTATTGTCCTCTGTGCTTTGTTGTTCTTGGAACTGAGGTGGCGTAAGCTTACTAGTAGTGCATCGAGTCTAGTCCCTTCTTGTGCTCCTCCACCATATGAAAATTTTCTGGTTCCTCGATGCTAGTGTATAGTGTTAGCAAGTTGGGGTTAGGCTTGAAGTGATAACTTCTTTGCTCATTCATATACTTGGTCTCCTCAACTTGGTAGGGCTCTTCTTCAACTAGTCCTTCAGCACTTCTTCTAATTCTTTCTTCTACTACTCCCACTTCATGTGCAGTTTGCATTTTTCTTTCATTGTTTCCCAGTTTGTTCATAACTGCATCCAGCTTTGCTTCTATGGTTGTCATTCTATCAAGTCCAATAAGACTCTCAGTCTGTTGCTACTCCCTGAAGCTTCAGATGGAGCCTTGTAGTTGCATTTGGCAAGGTCTTCAATCAGTTGCCTTGCCTCCTCTGCATTTCTTCTTTTAAAAGCTCCACGGCAGGATGCATCAATTATACCCTTGGAGGCATAATTCATAGCATGATAGAAAATATCCATCTGAGTGGTCAAATCTAATCCATGCATAGGACATCTTTTGACAATCTCTTGAATCTCCCATACGATGTAAAGGCTCTCATCTTCCCCACCTTTAAGACAATTATTTCTCATATTCTCGGCGGTGGCCCCAGAGAGGAAGAATATGCTCATATGAGCCTCCGATTCTTCCCCGAGTGTTCATGATCTCTTTGTGTGAATGAAACCATGTTGTTGCCACATCTCTCAATGAAAGGGAGTTGCGGCTTGATTACTTTTGGTCTCACCCCGTTCGACGGCTATGTTGGCCGTCCTCATGAATCTTCCCATATGCTCATTGGGATCTTGGAGAATTGACTTGTGGCTGGTGTTCTTTGCACCATAATGTCGATGCTAGTTTCAATTCAAAATTGTTTGCTTCGATTGTAGGTTGTCTTACTACAAAGTACTCTTGGATAATAGGCCTCCAGAGTCATATAGTATTGGGCCTCAGTTTCTCTGCTTAGTATTCTTCTTCTTTTGGAATGGCACTGCTGATCTTTCTCTTTGATTTGCCATGTTTTGGATTCCACAGCAGTGATCCTTCTCGGATTTTGCATTGTTCTCTCGATTTCGGTGTCTAGAGGCGTAGATCCTTGGTCTTCCTATGCATTTAAAATCTTCGAGAGAAAGTAGAATCTGTTTAAGATCAAATGGAGTCAGTGGTATAAAAAATTATATATCTATTTATGCTTCCAAAAATATCAGTGGCACTGATGCATTTATTTAAAGCTGTTTTCTTGATTTTCTAAATTTTGTAAAACGAAAAATGTCCAAATTAGCATTTATCTCTTTTTTCAGAATAATGATTTTTAAATTCATTCGATCTCCGGCAGCGGCACCAAAAAACTTGATGTGACCAAATCATATATATACAAATTTATGTCACCATTACCACAAGACCTTATGCTAATCCCAATAAAGGCGGTAGAAACTTGTTGAACAAAATAACTTGTATGCTTATAAGAAAAATGAATTGTCAATGAATTCATTAAGATTTGGTTGGTCTTAATATTGCAAGTGCAGGTCATACAAGTAATAAAAGAAGTGAACTATAAAGTCGGGTCTCGTTCCCCGCAGTGATTGAAAATAATTTAAAATTCAACTACCCCAACTACTCAAGTTCCACACTATTTGAACTTTCATTTCATAGAAATTTCAATAATTGAACTAAGAATTCTACTATCTAAATTTCTACATCTATAATAAAGGAAAAATTTTAACTCTGACATAAGGCGGAATTTGAGCAGGAGAAATGAAGTGAACTTCTTTGGGATTTCAGCATTTGCAGAGAGTATCTAATTCTTGCATCATAATTTAATTTGATTCTGTCATAAATTGGAATCTTAATTTTTTCATAGAGGCGAGATAATATGGTTGAATTTCTCCTTTAACCATACTTCCTTTGAATAGAGAGTCATATTCATTTTTATTCATGTTTCTAATCGATTACTTGCAGTAGAATTTCACTTTATAAGATGCAGGTATTTTTCTTTTCCAATACTTCATACTTATTTCTTATGACTGCAGATTTCTTGCTTCCCAATACAGGGTCATTGCCATATTTCTACAAGATGAATGATGTCTCATCCTTAAAAGCTTAAAGAGTTCTCTCTTTCCTTGATTAGATCTATACACAGGATCAAGATCATTCCTCCAGACCAAGGAGAGATCTTTAATTGATTAAATTGATAGATCACTCAACTAATTATCAAACCATGAGTAAATTGAAGATTTATCTAAGTAATCTTTCAGAGCTCATTAGTTATTCAATATTAGTTCAAGATACCCCAAGTAATGTCTCATGCTCTCAGAATTTCCATCTCCGTATCACCGTAGGCCTCCTAGAAATGTGAGCTTTAAAACAAATTCTTTTATGGGTATTAGTTACTAATATTGGGAACAATTCTCTTCATGAACATCACCATTCAAATAAATTCAAGATTCCCAACCCAGGAAATTTTCTTCTAATTGTGTAGAAAATACCATAACTAACATCATATCTTTCCCAACGGAAATTGTGTTTCTCGATAACTGGATCACAGTGAACACTTAAATACTGATTAAGAAAATTTCACTGTAAATGCAATCAACTGAAAGAAATGAATTCTAGCTTTTGTCTTGATTTCATTGGATTCAAATAGTAATCGGAAATGACTTTCAACAATTTAATTCAACTTCAAACTCGTAACAATTCAATCGCTTCGTATCCAATAAATGAATTAAAAATTTACGCCAAATCTAGTCTACTTAAAAAAAGAAAAGAAAAGAAAGAAAGAAAACAAAAATAAAAGAAAAATAAAATACAAAAGAGTCCCCGCCTCCCTGTGATGCCCTCGCTTCTCAATTCCCTGACTACTTACTTTCCAATTGTTTTCTATTTATAGAGCTCCTAGAAGTTCTCCTGGGGCCTAAATCTGTTACATCAGGATCCTTAAAAATTCCGCTCGTGATTGCATTATCTCGTCACAATTGCCCCCGCAGGTTCTTCGATTCCGTCGCTGGCTGCAGTTTCCCGGGTCGTGATGCGATTCTTTCTTCAAGATATTCAATCTATCAGCTTACGCATCTTTCGCCTCCTTAACAACCTATTCTGCAAAGTCCGCTGTTTCACCCGCTCTATGTCGCGACAATCTTTATGTGGTTCCGGAATAGTTAGCGTCGCGGACATCAACAATTTTGTCATGGCTGCAGTTTCTATGCAACTTCTTCAATCGCGTCACAAATGCTTTTATGTCGCACTAAATATTTTTTGTTTTCGTTCTTGTCGAGAACAATCGCTTCTTTGTATTGTCGTAATTTATGTCGATGTCGCCATTGCAGTTTTGTCGCCACTTAACTCGATTTCTATCGCGTTTCATTTTGATGTCAGCGATGGCCTTCGGGTGTTATCGATGTTCACAATACAACCCGCTTTGTTATGTCGCGACCAGACTTCTTCCTTGTGTCGAATCTTCACGCACATAGAAAGTCCTGGCACGACCTTGTTTATCCGCGGTTCGGGCCTAATTCGTCGCGACCTTAAGATCCCTATCGCGACATTGAAACATCTTTTCAGCTTGAAGTATGTCGCAACATTAGTTTCTTTTGTTGCAACTAGGTCAGGTCACTAAGTAAGCATCACATGTTACGACCTCGTTTATATGTCATGACCAGAGTTTCTTCTTCTTTTGGTGTCACGACTTACGTCACCTTGTCGCGACAAAAATTCTTCTTCGAAGCTCTTCTTCTATCTCAACAAGCTTTTCCATGTTGCCATAATCAGTGTCGCGATAGAAGGGGATTATGTCGTGACAGAGATTTTTCCTTATGTTCTTCATTATGTCGTGACATAAACTTTTATGTCGCAGTATTCTTCCTATATTGCTTTTTAATTTCTTGTCGTGACATAAGATAAATTCTCATAGACAGAGTTTCGCTTCTTCTTCCTGCTTTCATTGAAAGTGATAAGAGTTTTTGTTAGCCACCTCTTCCTCAGGTTTCGACATCCTGGCTGAAAACTTCAAGGTAACATAAATCCTCTTTGTCTTAACCGACCGTTATATTCTTCCCATTTTATGTCGCGACACGCCGTTTTGTCGCGATGCAGCTCATTCACAATATCATACCTTTGTGTTGCGACAAGGAAATTATTGTCGCGGATCGTAGTTCCTTCATATTTGCTTTTAGACACGCTTGTCGCGTAATTCGTAAAGTCCTGGTCGTGACAAAGACTGCCAGAATTATTGCTTCTCTTCTTTTTGCTAGAAATCTCTTTCTTTTGAATTAACTTTCGCAAAAATACAAAGTTGGTAATTATTCCATAATTTGACATTAAAACAAACTGGCATTCTAAAATAAGGCTTCTAAAAATGAATTAAAATATGAGTTTAAACTCATCACGCTCGAGAGCTGCGTATGCTCCAGATCAGGACGCTTCACTTTAGTACAAGAACGTGCTCGGGAGCATTAGGATTTCCCTGCGGCTACGCCATCGCAGCGCTGAGGCGCGACGAGTCTCAAGCGCAGTCGCAAAGATGTCGCCCATCAACGTACGCCAGCACGAGTGACGCATAGCCATCCACACCATGTAGCGCCCCGCATATGCGTACGGGTCATGGTCTCGCCGACCGAGAAATGGTGAGAGGAGATCCTCGAAGAGTTCACCGCCTCGATTTTCTACGATCCAGTGGTACGAAATGTAATCGAGATCTTCGCACAGTATTATTGTAGAAGGGATGAAGCGACACATCGAGATTTTATTCGACTAAGTCTCACGTGTCGCCAAAAAGGTCGAAAGCATAAAAAAGCCGGCCAGGTCGCTTTATCCATCGGAGGTAGCCGAGCCGAAGTGGGAAGATGTCACGATGGATTTGCGGACCCAATTTCGCGACACTGACACCGCAGGCATGACGCCGTATGGATTACAAGGGACCTGCTCACTATGCCTAAGACACTTTCTGGGCCGTTGCATGACCTTCACACTCGTAGGAATTCCTAACGGCTATATATTCGGAGATTATCCATACATGCAGTCCCATTTCTATCGTGATTCCGACAGGATCCCGTTTATTTACACTTCGAAGAAATCTAAAAGGCTATGGGGTGGACAATCGACCATGAGCAATTTATCGCTTCATCCATGTATTGTGATGGTCACTTCTGAGAGGACCATAAAGGTTTTAGAGGACATGCTGCGAGCCTAAGAGAGGAGTGGTCAGATTCAGCAAATGAGGGAAGCTAGCGCCAAGGTATATCGAACCCTTCGAGATACTCGAGAGGGTGGGTACAATTTGCATATCGGTTGGCGCTACCACTGAGTTTATCAAGTGTCCATGAGGTGTTCCAAGGCTCCATGTCTTCGGCGTATACCTGCATCCAACCATGTAGTGGTTCGGGGAAGAGACATCACGATACCTGATGACCTTCGATGAGGGACCAGTGTGTATCTTGGATAGCCGGGATCAAGTTTTGTGACGAAAGACCGTGAGGCTAGTGAAGGTGTTGTGGCAACATCGAGGAGTGGAGGAGGCAACTTGGGAACGCAAGGACACGATGCGAGCCATCTATCCTTTCCTATTCGAGGATGAAGGTGCGTTGTCTAATATTGAAAGTCTAATATTGGAAATAGAATGACAATTGCATACGCATGTGATTTGATGTGTATATGTGTGGAAATTTCGGGATGAAATTCTTTTAAGGGGAAAAATGTAAAACCCGGGAAAATTAGTAATTTTGAAGAAAAAATGGAAAAAAATAATAATAATAATTGCCAGAATTGTTCAAGGAAGCTTAGAAATTTCTCTTAGATCCTGATGACGAAACGGATCAGGCTTGGATTCATCTCTCACAAATCCAATGACTCAAAAGTTTTCACGACTCGAGACAATGAAATATTTTACGATTGGGTGATAAGTCACAATGATTCAAGGACTTAGTAGATTTTTACAAAAAATCTCCGGTTAGAAATGGTTTGAGCTAAGTTCATTAAAATAAATTGAACTCGAAAAACAAATTATTTCGGGCAGAACTGACCGACGAGAGATGGACACATGGCGCAATGTGAGCCATGTATCCAAACTTAAGGGAAAAAAAGAAGAAAATAAACGGATTAAATAAGGAGAAAAGTCAAAGAGGGCCACATTTTTGGGCAAAAAGGGGCAATGTGCGTGAGAGTGGGGGAGAAAATAATTTTAGAGAGAGAAACTCACCTTATCTCTAAGATCTATGTGGAACCTGGGCCGCTGGTTTTCACTGAAAGCAAGAGATAAAGTCACCCACGATCGAGAGCTACGTGCGGGTACTGTAATTCGAGTTTCAGAAAACTCCACGAGGTAGTGGAATTCTTCCTACTTTGATTATTTTGAAATTTAAAGGCCATTTAATGGTAATACGTTTCTTCTGGCAAACCGGTCATGGTGTTTTGGGCCCTAAGATTGGGATTGAATATTGAAAATTTTGGGATTAGTTCTGGGCAGTCTTGAACTATGTTGAGATTTGGTTTTGATCCCAGGACCGATGTCTTCGGGTTTTGTTGAGTGTTTTGGAATCATAGTTATTCGGTGATGAATGGAACCAAAATTGCTCCGTGGGTAAATAAGGGACCGAAAGATGCCATGTTTTTACGGGTCCGAGAGGGACCATTTTTGCGGTGATTGTCGCTTGATTTAATATCATGCTATGCGTGAAAAATAATAATAAAAAGAAATCATGTTGATATGTTCATGTGATGGATTTGAATTATATAAGAAAAAAAAAATATAATTATTAATGTGATGATAATGTTGCATGTAGCTCTCATTTGCATGTAACATGTTATAGTATGAAATGGAATACTCACTCTCATATGCACTGACATCACACAAGCTCGTGTGTGTGCATGGTATTGATTATTTACCACTATCTTCGTGAATGTGTAGTGAACTCGAAAATTGGGACAACGTCCAAAATTTAGACTCACTGGGTACAAATAATAATAATAAATTTCGTGTGTTTGGGTAAAGCAAGATGGGGCAAATCCCCCCCTCGCCAGGGTGAAAGACCCAAATTTTATTCTTGGTCAGACATATGTATCCAGCGATGAAAGTTCGCGAAAGTGCCGGAAGGCATGCTAAGCCTACGGTGAGACCTCAAAAATTCGCGACCCAAATAAACACACTGATTAGATAAATTAAAATGAATATCGGAGGGTCGCCCAATGGGTTATTAATGGGTGAACACCAATGACTGGTTTTCATACATTTGCATTTGCATGTGTGGTGAGCTCTGGCCATGACGCGGTTATGGGTATGAGAAGTCTCATCTCATGCATGACATGAAATGTTCTATAGCATTGCATTTTCTCAGATGGAATGTGGTTTGATGCATGTATGCTACTGTATGTGCATTTAGGTGGGGAGAGTTCAGAGGATAATTTTTCTATCGGGCCATTGCTCCCTTTCAGGTACAAGGAGATTCGTGTTCACAAGGTCGTGGATTATATGAGGCCGACATGTGGCTCAGTTACAATTTTGTAAAAGTGTTTTATAAAGGATTTTTATAAATTCTCTTTTAGACTGTATAAATAATGCAGGTATGTAATTAAGGTAAGTGGGTCGTGATCGGACCCCTACGGATTGTAATTATTCATTTTCTTTTCATATTTTAGATTTAAATATTAATGAATGGGTCCCAATGAAGGGACGTATGGAAGAGGTATCGAGTAACTCGATGTCCATAGGTAGTCGGCACCGGGTCCCAGATCACACTTAGCGTTAGACAACTTTAAGATAGAAATTACAAGCTGATCAAGTCACAATGAGACCCCTAAATCAAGGCCACATGTTGGGCATAAGTTAGGCAGATCTCCCAAAGTGAAAGACCTAGCACCCGCAGCTAGGACATGATCACCGCAGTGAAAGCCCTAAATGTCAAGGGCAAAATGCTCATTAGTCATAGCTTGACATGATCACCAAACAAAGTCTCGTAGAAATGTCAACAAGGGAAAATTCTAATAGTTGGCGGGGTTGACATGATCATCGACTCGTGAAAGCCCGTGAAAATTGTCGAAAAGGCGTGCGACATCCTCACATGAGAAAACCCGAAATTCTCAGCCTACAAATGTATTAAACACACGGATTTTAATAAATAAATAAGTGGTTATAAAACAAAAGCTTTTGTTTTGGAAAAATGGTCATTGATGGAACATAAATGACGATTTTCACACTTGGCATATGCATGTGTGAGGGAGCCTGCGGAGGACTCTGGCACGTGGATGTGGTGAGTCACATTCTCATCCATGGCATGTAAACATTCGAAAGGTGAATGTGCATGTTTTTACTTAAATGTGTGAATGGAAATGCATGTGCACTTAGCGGAGTAAACCCTCAGGAATTATTCTCTACTGGGCATTGTTCACCTGGCCGCTGGACCCCCTTCAGTACAGGAGGTAATAGGAGACGTATGTTCGACGAGGTCATGATTATGAAGGAGGCCGATGAGCCTCGATATTACCTTTGTAAAAGTGTTTATAAAAGAATTATAACTAAATTCTTTAGACTGGCCCAAATAGTCGTGTATGTGTAATTATGGTAAGAGTATCTTGATCGACTCTTACATTGTAATTAAGCGTTTTTTTTCAAATTTTAGATTTAAATGTGAATGGAATGAGTCTCGATAAAGGGATGTATATCAGATATGCATGGACCGTCATCATTTACTGCTGAGACTCGACGGGTTATGGTTATATTGTTATACAGGTTGTATGTTGAGCAGAGCTCCTCGAACAAGGGAGACTCTACCCGATTTTTGTTAAAATCTGGATCCCGATAAATGGGACACATAGTGTGGTATCAAAGTCATCCAAATCCACAGAATTCCGCAGTTAATCTAAGTTGTCAACGACCCTGCTTTCAGCCGATATTATTTATTTCTTTGGTGCGTTTTATACTCGGGGAACCTTTTCTTATATTTTTTTATTATATATAGAAAATTTACAATTTTGAAATTAAAGTTTAATTACTCCTTTCAATTAAAAATCACATTTTTAAGAATGAGACATGTGGCACCAAAACGACGACTAAATTATGAAAAACAAATAAAAACATATATATATATATATATATATATATATATATATATATATATATATATATATATATATATATATATATATATATATATATGGAATAACCACTTCAAGTGGCAACATGTATGAGGAAAGAAATTAAGGGCTTTGTTTGCTCGCTTTTACTTTTTTT
This sequence comes from Tetrastigma voinierianum, assembly GCA_016808115.1. Classification (NCBI taxonomy): domain Eukaryota; kingdom Viridiplantae; phylum Streptophyta; class Magnoliopsida; order Vitales; family Vitaceae; genus Tetrastigma; species Tetrastigma voinierianum. The sequence continues at coordinate 135,727 of JAEQBH010004950.1, forward strand.
TCTGTTATAACATTGAAAACTGCTTGCTTCCATTTTCGTGTTCGTAAACACCAAAGAGGCTCTGTGCCTTGTTTGATTCATGTTTTTAAACCTAATTCCTATTCTCAAAAGTAAGAAGAACAAGGGAAACAAAGAGAATAGTTTGTTTCCCAGTTTATTTTTATTTTTTTTTGGAAAATCACAAAGAACGTAGAAAACACTATAAGCCTGCTTGTCTCCTATTTAGAAACCATATTTGAGAACAAAGATTTGAAACATAAAGAACACCATTTCAAGTTCTTCAAACTATTATAATGATGAATTTAAGAGCTATGGTTTTGTAGAACAAAAATAAAACCGGGAACCAAAAGCCTATTTGGTTACCAGATGAAACATCAATAGAACAGCTGGAAAACGAGAGAACATTTTTCGCATTTTCTAAAAAACTCTCTTTGCCTTTAAATTTATTTTTTTTTTTTTTTTTTTTTTTTGTGTTTTACAAAACAAAACAAAACCGGAAATCAAACATGTTTTCCATGTTTTTCTTATTTTTGAAAAACAAAAACAAATTTCAAAAATTATAAACAAATGATGCCCTAATGTTCGACCTACTTTCCCAGACATGTGCAATACTACCTATTCTTCCTATATTCAACTAAACTCGCTTAGGATTATCGCTACGCGTCCTAATTGCCGTTTCACTTTTTAAATTAAATTTACATCTTTCATTTTTCTAGTACTGAGTAAAATTTGTAAAATTTTAAGAGTTTCAAGCCATTTTTTAGATTATCACATGCATGGGTCTTAGAATTTTCTTATTTCTTTCATTTTAAGAATCTTTTAATTTTTTTTTTTTTGTTTCTTTCTTACCCAGATATCTAAAAGCCAGAGCTACTCTGCTGACTTTTATCAGAATATCAGATTGAATTAAGTTCCTGCTTGATATTCAGGTACTTATTTTTCAAATTTTTAGAAATAAAATCGATTAATTGATTTGTATTAGCAGACGTAAATTGTTTGGGTCGAGGAATTGCCTAATATCTTTGTCATGGGTGTTTTGAGAAGCCATGAATGTACACATTAGGCATGAAATCTGTGGGTTGCAGAGGGGTAGCAATATGCATTTATCTCCTATCTTGAGTTATCTAGCACAATCCATAGAGCTACTTGGAATGGGACAAACACATTTTGGGTTCTGAGACCTAGAAAGGAAGGTCGAGCCTGTGACCTAGAAATAAGGCGCTTCCAACCATGAAGAACTAGGTTTGACCTGAACAAAGGATGGACCCCAAGCCCTCTATGGAAGATCGCACTCCCTCGAGCGGTAGCTTGGCTCTCTTAAGAACAAGATCCTGCCATGGCAACTCCCGAGTCACCACCCTTCGCCACCACTGAGGAAGATCAGACTCCCCTGACTAGCGAAAAGTTTAAGAGTTGGTTTTCATTACCCCCACTGACTTAGGACACATGTCACCATGGTATCATAGATGGTCCCCTACTATAGTCATGGACGAAGTGGTGTTAAGCCTTGTTATGTGGGTGATTGTAAGAGTTTAACAAACCATTCGTACCTAAAACAATGTTTTAAAATCGGACTGACCGCCGTGGCCCGGACGGCCGGAACTATCGATCGCCATGAAAACCTATCCGCTCAATAAAAAACCGCTTTGCATTGAACTGTCATCCCACCGAATCCCAGCCGGCTCTGACTAAGGAACCTGATGAACCGGCCGGCTTCAAATGAACCTGACCTGGCTCACCCGCCACAATTTTTTTTTTTTTTTTTTTTTTTTTGGTTAAAATGAAATCGCTTGATGCTTTTACATCGAAACTACGTCGTTTTGCTAGATTGTGTTTTCTGTAGGGTTAAGGCTCTAGAATCAAAAATTCAATTAAATAATGCAGCAGGTCGTTGATCAATATAAAGATAGTTACAAGGAACCACTCTACTACGTATTGTCATTGTGGGATTATTTTAGATATTAACAAAATTATATATTACTACTAATTAAGTATATATTTATATAAATGTTTTATTCCATTTAATATGTTTTTATATATCAACATTATATATATTTTTAAAGGAATTCTAAAATATTTATCATATAAAAGTAATAAATATCTAAATATTATTAATTATATATTTTAAAATATAAATAATATATTTATCATAATAATTCGGCTCAACCACTCGTCACCCACCGCTCCGACCAAAGGAATCAGGAACCTAGCAATCTTTCCTGCCTAACAATTCCGGGTCCTGCTTTTAAAACATCACTAAAAAGACAAATGTGTACTAAGTGAAGAAGATCAAAAATTTTATAGGTTAATATGCTCACTACTCGCTTTTCTCTTCGCCCTAAAGCTTAAGGAAGCTTGTCTAGGTCATCAATGGACACGCTTTCTCTTCTTAAGGCTCTCCCAATCAATGTTATAAAACTGTAATTCGTTGATTGAACTAAAAAGTTAATACGAGTATCTTAAATATCTATTTTATCTCCTATATTTGTTTAGTTTTTAGTATTTATAAGGAGATAAATAATTTTCATAACGCTTTATTTGTAGCTACCCCTGTTCCCATTCGACCCGAATGGCGAGTCCAACCAAAACCTCGGTGGACGCCCGCTTATTTATTTCCATTTTTTCGTGTTAAATTTTCTTTAAAATTACCATGATCTAATCCTCGCCGATCTGGTCGGCTGGATCCGACCCGAGTCCCACATCTTACTGCCATTTATCCATCAAACACTTATCATACTGGCCTTCGCTAAGTGGTTGTTTACCTTCGGGGTGTCCAATCATTTACAAATTCAATGGCACCAGAAATCATAAACATTGAACAAATATATTGATAGCAAAGGTATCTACGCCTTAGAATGATATACAAAAATCAAAACATTTCTCTTTAGAGTCACAATCCATTTGTTCACAAATATTCCATGTTCAAAAGGTCGATATGATATAATGGTATAGGATTTATACCGCAATCCTTCGCTTTACGACTCGCGCCACATCTTGTCTTCCTTCCCGTTCACTTAAACCTACGTACAGATAAAATCTATAATGCTAAGCATTTTCATGCTTAGTGTTCGCGCTTCTATTCCAATATTCAATGTAACTGGCATGCATTTAACATAAACCCATGCCTATTATATCAATATATACTCATGCTATTCATTTCCAGACGCTTTCAATTTACGAATCATTTACCATATCACAATGTATATTCAATGCAACAATTCATTTCACAATTCAATTTATGAGATTTAAGTATATACATAAAAATCCCATTTACACTCGCCAACGCTGGTTATTTCACCACTATTCGACTGATTTCCGACTCCGATTCCGCTTTAATGAATCCCGCCCCATTATCATTCAGAATGTGCTCACACATTTAACACCCGTCTCCCATCACGACGGATGTCGTTTGCGCACCTTTGACATGTGGTATCACTTAAATGCCATATTCCATCATGACGGATGCCGACAGCGCATCCCGCCTGGCAAACATTTCTTCACGTCATATCGCCATCACGACGATGCCGATCGCGCATCCCGCCGCTGACACCGATACCAAAAAGCTTCGTGATGTATGCCACCGCATCCGCCAGCTATTCATTCGATATATCATTCACCTCATACATTTAAGGACGGATTCCGCTTGATGAACTCGCCCTATCATTCACATTCATTCAGCTAAATATCACATTTCAATTCCATATTCACTTATTATCTTTTCAAAGATATACTAATCTATGTACTTATTTCATATACTCATTCACGTATTCATTTTATATACGGCCTCAGATTCATTCTCTATACTTACTGGGTGAATTACCAAAATACTTTAAATAAGAATAGAGTCAGAGAACAAACAAAGAACACACCGTTCGCCATTCAGCCTTCATCTCGCCCTAGGTTAAAGGACATCAATTGGCCCCAGTCACTAACATTCACGCCACTTAGTGGATAAACAATTGTTAAACAATTTTAGAGGAATTACAAATTTATTTTGGCACGCCTGGGTTAAGACACTGTCTGCTCAACGCCGCCACGCTGATTCACTTTTCGCCTGGGCGCGAGGTACTGCATTTTTCACTTAGGTCTAAATTCCTCTGATTGAACTCATTATTCATTTCTTAGGGTCCCTAACAACACCTGCATGAATACGGACTTAACGGTGCAAAAATATGCAAAAACAGGCGTACCGAAAGTAGCGTACTGCTACCACTTCACCGCATCAGCACTTCGCTTGTCCATCGCTAACGGCATCGTATAATATTGGGTGGTACCGCACCGATTGCCCATCAGATCATGGTACCGGTACCACCTTCTAAGACTGCACCACCTAATGGTTTTTGCCCAAAATTGCCGATTGCATTTTCACACATTTTTCTTCCACAAATCTTCCAATCTATTCCATCTCAAAATCCACCATGGAATCTACCCAAAACAACTCCAAAGTGGCGAATCACGAAAACCCTTTTCTCTCAAGTTAGGCTTTTCACCCAAATCCAAATCAAAAGGAATGAGGTTGAAGCTGATTTTTCTACCTAACCCTTTCAAATCTCCTCTCGTGATGTTTGCTTGTCTCATAGGAGTAAGAAATGGAAGCAAGCCAACCAAAGCCACTCCTCCTTGCAAACCCCATTTCTTCTCCCTTTCTCCTCTCTCTCCTTTCTCCAAAACGTGATTTGCTCATAAGGAGCCCTAAGACCACATTTTTGCCTTTATAACTCCTTTTAAGTGTAAGGCCTTGGTTCGCCTACACACTTATTATACTTTTCTCATTTTCCACCTTGTCTAAGCTACTTATTCTTAAGGCCATGTTTGGCTCAAAACCCATTATTTCATTTAAGTCTCCTATTATTCCACTTTGTCATTCATTTATCATAAATTCACTTTGACATTTTATTTTGCACAATCGACCAGTCCTCATTTTACAAATTTCCACATCTCTGGCTATTTTTCACTGGTTATTTCCGCCGTATCAATTTTTCATTTTAGCATATAATATTAAATCATATGCTCACACTTCTAACTGATATTTCACAATTTGTCAATTTATCGCTTTCTTAAAAACCTAAGTTTATTATAATTCACCTTAATATATAATAAAATTATTATAAAAATTCCAGGGTATTTTTGGGGCGTTACACTATTTTCTCAATTTTGTGATTAGATCAACCATTGAGCATAAATGAGCAAAAATAGGCCTAAAAATCAAATTCAAAATTCAACAACAGCTACTATATTTCAACATTTTTAGTTGTAGAATGATCTCCCATGGCTCCGATCTTTACATGGATGGATAATAGACTTCTCAAGCTTTCCGAAAAGGCCTTATTCACTTAACTTTGACTTCAAATGATCAAGTTATGACTTTTAGAAGTTGAAGGAAGAAGATAATAGTGCTCAAAAGTTGACCAACTGGAACATTTTACGTATTCAATCTTTACCATCAACTCTAAAGTATTATCTATGGCCATATCCATAATCTACACTCTCTAAGTTTTCTATAGAGACCAAGTTTGTGCCAATCAGAGTTCGGACGAGAAATTTATGCCATTGGGAAGTGAAGAGAAGTTGCAAAAGGAGCAACCCATGCCGTAGGAAAGGATTGTAAGTGGCTTTCACACCGCAAAGGTGGATATACTCATAAGTGGACCAAGAGCGTAATTTTTTTCCATACGCAATGCTAGATCCGCCATGCTACAATGTGGATGTTAAGGCTCCCGTTACAGTAAACTCCATCTCCTTTCTCCGTTTTTTGGCCGTGATAAAAAGAAACTTATTTCAGTGGCATTTTGAAGGGAGTCTCTAAGGTGCCTAGAGCTGGGCAAGAAGAATACCCTTGGGTGGAAACACCCAGCAAATCTCTCGAGGAAATCGGACATTCGCCATGAACAAATATGAAGAAGAAGAAGATTTGAAGAGGAATAAATGGGGTTTCATCTACACTCTTCTCCTTTTTTTCTTGGTCTTCTTCATTTTCTATGGTTGTATTTCTCATCTCCATAAGCTAATCTCATTTTCAGTATTTTGATGTAGTCTAAATAATGAACCAAGGAAAAACTGTAAATAATGCAAAACGATGTATCATTGTCGCAGAAAATGGTAAACCTGTGGGTTTCTAGATCTGATGACGTACGCGATTACGCCGCTGAGTTTGTCTCTGAAACCAGGTACGCCATCACTTCGTCAATCTCCGACACACTCATATATTTCGCTGCCTGAGCGAATCACAGGATGACACGTGGCATAAGGGGGGGCGCAGGCTGCGTGGCACTAGGATGGGGACACTTGGCACAGGCGGGCTAAGTGTCATGCCCTCAAACATTGCATGAAGTGGGTGGATGCATGGAAACACAAGGACTAGTAATGGCTATGTCAAACTAAATTTCGAGAAGGTGTCCTACACCAAACCAAAGTCAGTTTGGTGGTGGGTAGAAAATTCGGGGCCAGGAGTAGAGAGGAGAGGAAAGAAAATAAATAAAGAAAGAAAGGAAGCAAGCAAAGAAGTAGGTTCTTCTCCTACTTGGGATATCCTTGTCTAGGGGCCACTCAATGGCCATGGAGCTTAGCCCTAAATAATGGGTTTATTCAAACAGCTAATAACCGTGGTGTGTTTTTCGTACCGATGCCAAAAACTATATCTGGCAGTTGAACCCGCCGAGTTTATGTATAGTATGCTTGATTTGTGTGCTATTGTTTGTTTAGAAATCTAGGAAAATTCTCTAGTTTGTACGTGTTATATCTTCATCGATAACATGCTTTTCGTATGAGATATGGTAGCATTGTATGCCGATATTATGGTATGGAAACTGAAAGAAAACCACGGTATGTCTTATTTTCATTGATAACATGCAGTTTTTGTGTGAAAACAAAGGTTGGTAATGCATATTGTTTCCTCGAGTTGGAAATCCGAAAATTTCTAGTTTGCATGTGTTATATTCTTAATTGATAACATGCTGTTTTATATGAGAAATGGTAGCAAATTATTGATATTTTATGGTAAGGAAATCCAAAGAAAACCGGCCATGTCTTATTTTTCAGTTGATAACATGCGCTTTTGGTGTGAAAACAGTGTTGGTAATGCATATTATTTCTTGAGTTGGAAATATGGAAAAATTTCTAGTTTGCATGTGTTTTCATTCTCGATTGATAACATGTTGTTCAGATGAGAAACAGAAGTAATGCATGTTAATATTTTTTGGTAAGGAACTGAAAGAAAACCCGCTTGCATGTCTTATTTTCATCGATACCACAGCTTTTTTGATGTGAAAACAAGTTGTTGGTACGCATATTGTTTCCCGGTTGGAAACTGGAAAGAAATTCTAGTTGCATGGTTTACTTCCTAGTCATTAACATGCGCTTTTTTGTGAAAAATGATACATGCATGCATACAAATGAGTAAATATGATGTAGTAGTTTTTGTATCTCATGCATGGGGACATCGCAGATATTGGGTGGAATGCATGGTGTGTTTTGAATAAGCGGTTTTTCTCTCGAAGGTTGTCCACTACATTTTATCGAGTCCGCCCAAGTAAAATACATCGAAGGGTAGTCCATAGTAATATCGAAAGTTGGTCCAAAATGAAAAAAATATCTGAGGGTGGTCCAACATTTTACTCCGAGTCTATCCAAACTAACTTCACGCAGAACTAAAAAACCTTTGTTTTAGAAATGATTTTCATACATGGAAAAACGCATGTGCGAGGGAGTCGCTGAGGACTCGAGGCATGGGGGCATGACATGTGACATTCATAGACATCCCTGCATTTTACGTGGAATGTGTGTGGAAATTGCGAACATGGTATTGCATGTGCAACTTAGGTGGGGGAGTAGCCTCAGAGGCACTCACCATCGGGCGTTGCTCACTCCCGGGCCGTGGGAAAACCATTTCAGGTACCAGAGGTACAATCGAGACGAGTTCACACAGACCCCGCCGGAAGAAAAGGCCGAAACGCATTGTTTTCAGACTTCATTTTGTCAGAAACCCAGGCTTTGTAATATAGATACGTACTCAAATGATATATACAAATTTCGCTAATTATTACCAAAGACTAACTAATCCCAAGTAAAGGCACTAAAACTTGTTAAGACCAAACATATATTGTATGCTCATAAGAAGAATAATTTTGTCACTAAATTCAATTAAAAATTTACTGTCTTAAAAACTCCGCAAGGGCAATGTGTCGTGATAAGTAATAAAGTGGACCTATAAGTTCTGGACATCATTCTAATAAGATTGAAAGGAATTTAAACATCAACTACTCCCAACTACTCAAGTTCTACACTATTCAACGTCGCTTAGATGAAAATTTAATAATCTAATAAGAATTTTAATAACTAGAATTCAAGCATCTAATATAAAAGGAAAAATTAAATTCTAAATGTAAACCGGATCAACTAGTTAGATTATTGTCAAGTAGACACTGGATTTCACCGTTAGAAATTATCAATTTTCGTATCATAATCTCATTTTATTTCTCGAGTCAGAACTCAATTTTGCCAAGAGGCAAGGTAAAGGTAGCTCGATTCTCCCTTCTAACCATACTTTTCACTTAGTAGAGATTCATGTTCATTCCTGAAACATGATTCTAATCAATTACTTGTAATTAGAATTTCTCTATAAGATCTGGGTATTTTTCTTTTCCAATACTTCAAACTCATTTCTTATGACTGCAGATTTCGCTTTCCCAAGATAGTAAGGCCAGTAAGATTCGTTTCAACAAGAATGATAGTTCCTTATCCTTAAGATCCGAAGAGTTTTCTTTCCCGATTTAGACATGCTAACACTGGATCAAGATCATTCTTCCGCACTAAGGAGATCTCTAATTGATTAAATTGATATATCACTCAACCCACTCTCAAACCATGAGAAAATTGAGGATTTATCTACAAATCCTTTCGTAGCTCATTAGTTCTTTCAATATTAGCCTAACATACCCCCAAGTAACCGATCTAGGCTCAAGAATTTCCATCTCTGTGTCACTCGTAGGGCCTCTCGAAAAATCGAGAGCGTATAACAGCCCTTTCATGGGTATAAGCTACATTAAAATTTGGGAACAATTAATTTCAAGAACACCATTCAAAACAAATTCAACATTCAACTCATGAAATTTTCTTCTCACGTAAGCGTAAAAGACCATAACTAACATCATATCTTTCCAATGGAAGTCAGGTTCTCGAAACCGGATTACATATATTGAAATATCGATCGTGAAATTCCACTGTAACTACAATCAATCTAAGAAAATGAGTTCCAAATGTTTGGCCTGTAGTTCATCAATTCAAACAAAGAATCGTGAAATGACTTCAAGATTAAATTTCAACTTCAAAACTTCAACACTATTGCTTTCAAATCCAAGAACGAATCAAAAATCTCACGTTAACGCTTAATCTAAGAAGAAAAGAAAATAAAAATAAAAAATAAAAAGAAAAGAAAAATATAATACAAAAGAAGCCTCAACTCCTGTGTACTTTCGTCTGCCGTTGTTAATCGATTACCTCGCTTCCGTGATTCGTTTTCTATTTATAGAGCCCTAGAAAGTTTGGGCCTTAAAATTAAGGCTATGTGTGAACTCTCATGATTTCGGGCCTAGATCGTCGGCCGCGACCTGTCGGGTCGCCGACAGTTTTCGTTTTTATCGCAGTATGTAGTCGCTCATCGCGACTTGAACATCTTGTGTTCCTTTTTGCTTCGGCCATGGCAATGCATTCTGTTGCAACAATCTTCTTCCAAGATGGAACTCGTCGCGGACAGCCTTCATACGACAATATTTCGTGTATTCTTCAAATACCATGTCACAACATCGATAATCATGTCGTACGCTTCGCAGCTTCGCGGTTGGTGTCACTGATCGGTGTTTTTATGTCGCGACCGCATCTCTCGTCAAAGCTACGTTGCAACACCGTCTCAGACATCTCGCATTTCAAGGCACCTAAAAAGCTCCATCGCCTCGAGTCGACTTCATATGCCTTGTTCCTGGCTGTCGCATACGGCTTCTTAGTGTTCACAAATATTTGTTGTCACAAGAAGATAACCTCGCGGTTTAGCTTACTCATTTCGTCGCGAATTCGCTTTGTTGCACGCGACAGGATTTCAGAGATTTGTGTGGAAACCCCATCGCGACCTAAAAGCTTCGATCGTGGACTCAAAAAGTCTATCGCGACCCAAAAAGTCCATCGCGAATCTGAAGTTCCGCCGCCACTTAGCCTGCTTCCTCAAGGTGCCTTCATTTTTATGTTGAGACCTGGACTTTTGTGTTGGGGATGTTTTGCATGTCGCGACCCCAAATATGTTATGTCGCCACAACACTTTTCTGCATGCAGCATATTTTCTTATCGCGACCTAGTTTTTCGTATCGCGACATAACTATTCTGCCTTCACCGAATTTGTTTGCTATGCACTCCATATTTCTATCGCGACAGACTTTTCTCGTGTTCACCGATTTCTATGTCATAGACCAAGATCTCTCGTCGCGACATCAAAACACCTTTTAAGCCAAGTAATTTTAAATATTGACCTCCCATCGCAACCGTGCCGCCTCATCCATTACACCCTCACGCGACTCCAGTTTTCACACGCCAAACTTCTTCTTCAAAGATCTTTCGTCTCTCAACAAAATTTTCCATCTTGCAGAAGTCAGTGTCATGACAGACGAGGGTTCTATCGCGACAGATAATCTGCCTTTAGTTCAGCATTATGTCGCAACATAATCTATCTTGTTCCCAGCTGACTTGCATATGTTTTTCCCATTCTTTGTTGCGACCGGCCGCCTTCTATCGCGGACTCGCCAATTGTCAACAACGATTATGGTGCCGCGACACTCCGCTTCTTTGGTAATTGCTTGGAAGTTTGTCGCGACACAAATTTCTCGCCATTACATGTATCGCCGTTTTCGCTTCTTTCTTTCTTTCGTTTGAAATCTCCTTTTGAATTAACTCCTGAAACACAAAGCTTGAAATATTCCATAATTCTGGCATTAAAACATTCGAAAAATACTAAAACAAGCCAGAAAAATGGATTAAAAAAAATGAGTTTAAGACTCATCAAATATATGGAACAAAATGTCAGGATTTAATTTATCACCATTAACATGATTCAGGACTTAATTTGGAGGTTGAGAAACAATAATTAGGTTAGACCATGAATGGAATGTCGAGTCACCATATAATAGAGATATTTGTGGGTTATATGTGTCTCTGATGGATTTCAATTACTTAATACATCCGGTTATGATGGTTTGAGGTAGAGATTCATTAGAACCCTTTTCCACTCGTAGATTGTTATTTCTCGAGGAAGAATAACATGTACTTGTGTGGAATCGCCTTTAATATATGATTCAGGCATCATCGGGACAATTTGAATATCACCATAGAATTTGTTACATGAAATCAAAAAAACTCTAGGCTTTCTAGTAGTTACATTTTATCTTTGCATATTAGAGACTTTAGTTTAGTTTGTTTTCTATTTCAACTTCTCACATTTGTGTTATCGAAATAAAATTAGGACTATTCTAATTTCGGTAGTTAGTAACCTAATCCTCAGGATCTATTACCTTATTTATCACTTATTACTGAGATGACAAAGGCAAATTTATAACACAAAGATACGCATTTTATTTAACACATTTTGTAAGACCCGGGAAAAACCTAGAAATTTGAATTTTTGCTAGGAATGACAAAATGGTAATTTTTCCAAAATTCTTTGTAGATCTCGGATGACAAAACGGACTTCACCGTAGGAATTGTCTCGCAAAATCTATTCACCCAAGTGAATTTCGTCGACCCGAGACAATCGTATTTTCAAGGACTTTATACATAAGGGCTATGCAAATTTCCTAAACTAGATATTTAGAAAAATCTTGAAAAATGTCAAATATTTAAAGAATGTCCATTTAAGATAGATGTAACTGAAACCAGAACGAAATAAATTGTTTCGGCTTAAAACTGAGTTTAAAAAATTGTGACACTCGGGCGCGACATAAGCCACGCGGTCCACACTATAAATAAACTTAAAATATCTAACATGCCAAAAAGATCTCATTTTCGTCTAAGAGAAAACCCAGGATAGAGAGAGAAAGAGAGAGGAAAGAAAGCAACCTTTCTTCGACGATTTCACGGTTTTGCTTGGCCGAACTCCTAAGCAGGCCGAGAGTTAAAGTCACGGCTAACGGGAGCTACATGCTGGTACCTAGAATCACAAGATTTCGTCAAGGTCCAAGGTCTGGTGTTTTACAAAATCAGAAAAAGGTGATGTCCCAGCACCACGCCACTGGGAGGTAGGGTTTTTATCCTACTCGCTTAATTTCCGTCTAAGTATATATGTGTGTGTGTGTCAAAGTTGAGAATGATGTCCAATTTTTTTCCTTCGAATCTCATGATTGTGTTTTGGCCATAAGTTTGCCATCCCTCATCTGAATTTAGTGATTTGAATTGATGGATAAGCTAGACTAATAGGAGAACATATCGCCTTGAAATAGGTCTATCCAAATTCTGACACCTTTGGACTCAGAAATGCATTCAAAGTGAAGCTATGTTTAGGTAGTTTTCCTGTTCTATTTTGAGACCCCATGACTGTATTTTGGCCATAACTTCTCCATTACGATCTCGAATAAGAGTGATTCTACTTCTCCGATCAACTGCACTTAGGAATATATTTTATCATAATAGTCCATCCAAATTCTCGACTTTCGACTGTAAATGCATTCAAAGGTGAGCTATGTTCGTATAGTTTCCGGGTTATGTTCAAACCGAGTAGTCACGCTTGTTTAGACAGATTCGCATTTTTAGCGGATCCAGACGGTGGATTCCATGGAGAAGAACTACAAACTCGTATTCTTCAAATGTGAGAAGAACCAAGTATCACTATGGATTAAGACTCTCAAATCGAGTGTCACAACCTGTTTCCAATGTGGCAGAGTAAACCGACTGGGCTTTGAATGAAAATGTCATAACTTCTTCAGTCCGAACCCGTTTTCTCGAGTGTTTTCGACTCTATGGAAAGCCCATCAGTCAAGAACTCCAGCCGTATTCCCGTGGAGGGTAATTGGTATCCACAACCTTCTGAAAGTTGGTGCTTTGTACCAAGGTGCGTGGGACACAGGGTCATCTGCTTTGTTCGCTTCTTAAACTTCGTATCACCATATCTTCAAGGTCCGAAATTTGTTCGGGGTGTTCTAGGACTCTATGGAAAGACCATCGACAAGACTCTTTCCATAAATTATGGAAGGTAGCGGGTGTCCACAAACTTTATGAAAATCTATGTTTTTGCCTATAGTGTGCGTGTTATTTGGTCGAATGATGTGAATAGCCTGTTTTGACATGACCATTGTATCGAATGTCAGAAGTTATCAGACAGGGTATGAATTTCCAAGAGTTAGCCTAATGAAGGATATATGACATTACTTGTTTAGTCATGTATTGATGAATGCTAATATGCACGATACTACGATATCTATAAAGATTAGTATGAAATATACTAACTTATATGTTTATATATTTGCATGGTACTTGACATGAAGTACGAATGATTAATGTTCCATGGAAGGTGCATCATACATGTAACATGAGAACATGCAAGGAATTATACTGCATATGCACAGGGACATCAAAGATTATGTTGGGTGTGTGTGCATGGGGGTTGGTCATCCATTGGTCTTTGATGAATCAGAGCGTAGTTTCGCATTGACGACACGTCTAACAATGTCTCACGATTTAAAACATAAAAAAGAAATATAACCATGTCGGGCTGAGCAAGAAGGGGACCGTTAACCCCCGGTGAAAAAGCCTGGGAACATGGGTGTAAGAGACCCGCTGTGATCCAAAAAGTTCTGTATGGGTAAGAGATCCACTAAAGGTGAGTCGAAAAGTTCCATGTCTAAAGAAGACACTAGCCATGTTTATTACATAGACTTGGTCAGGTGGATGAGCCTGGATCGACTCGGATTAGTTGCCCATTGGCACTTGCATTTGGGTAATCGTGAGCCTAAGTGGCCTGACATGGGTCATTGGTAATACAAGTGACGGTTTTCACACTTGGCATATGTACGTGGAGAGTCTGCAGTGACCGATCTCAAGTACGACACATTTCACGATGACATATGGCATTCATGTGCATATTTTACTTAGATGTGTGTTCGTTGTGCAACCATTGAATGTGCACTTAGACGGAGTAACCTCTTGTAGGAGTCATCCTCTATCGGGCTTGGCCACCCCGCCGTGGAGACCCCTTTCGTGTACATGTTCGGGCAGTGTGTTTGAACTGCATACGGGACCGTAAGAGCACGCGGCTGATATGTACTTTGTTTTGTTTTGTTTTGTTTTGTTTTGTTTTTGTCTTGTATTATATTCGAAAGGGTAATCCAAAACATGTATACTCAAGGTATAAAAGGACCGTTAAATGGACTGTTGGATAAATAGTCCGTCATATATTTCAGATATTTATGAATTACATATTAGGAACGGGTCCCAATATATGAGACAATGAGTGTGACATCGGACACCCGATATTTATTGGTTTCCGCAGTCGACGTGTCACAACGGACCCGGGATAAAGGGTGGTCACACCCAGACGTAGCCAGAAACGACGACCTAGGAAGCTTGAAATGTTGCATCCACAAGTATGGTCTTTATGCTAGCCTGCCCCGCCTAGGTATCAAGAGTCTAGTCCCGCAGTACCGAGGGCCGATGGGCACGGGTCTAGATCATGCATTATCAGGTGTCATGTGTTTTGTGCTAAACATGCTATGTGATATGTATGATTTCTACGAATAATATGTACGGTAGATTGTGTAACACTAAGGTTAGAAAACATAACCTGGGTTCGAAACAAATGAACATTGTATTAGATCGTATTACGCACCACTAAGGAAAAGGGATGAATCCGTGTAGTTCATGATGTTAAAGTATATTAAGGGTTGGCACGCATAACGGCTGCAGTCGGGATAGAAATTCTGAGAACTCTATCAGTTATCCGACACGCTGAGATGGCTAAGAGAGAAAAGGAAGCCAGATGGTGGGTAGATTAACAACCCACGACCACTGGGCCTGACTACCGCACTTCCATAAAGGCCGGCATCATGGTGACCGCACCCCCATGTGCGTGTGTGGTCACGCCACCACCGCACGTCGGTGCAATCGGGGAACCAAGGCCGGCAACCCGTGGCTCGAGGCATATGATCCTCTAGCCCCTGGGCGGGCGAGGAGACCTCGATGGTGGCGTAATCGCTTCCAACTAGTCGAAGGATACGGTGCTGCTGGGGAGGAAGGGAGAATCAATCTTCTTCTGGCTCTAGGAAGAATCAAAAGACTTATGCTTCATATGGATTTCAGTGATGGGGCCACTGCTATCAAGGCCAAGGCCGAGTCAAGGCTTCTAGCCAGATGGGGCAGATGACATGCTACAATTGCCATCAGCCTGGGCACATGAGATGGGATTGTCCATAGAGGTAGGGATCTCGAAATTATGGGACAACGCAGTCCTAGTCATTACACTGGGACAGCGCTGATTACGCTTTGTCTTCTCACCCTAGTGTGCAAAAAGCAAAATCAAGGTACCGCACAGCCTCGACTGCTACAGATAGAGCCGTAGAGGCCAGTGGTAATACCGAGGGTCGAGGCTAAGACTCAGCCCCAGACTTCGTGACCCAGGCGTGTCTACGTTATATACCAGATTGAGCTCAGAGATCACTTCAACATACAGGTACTACTCATTCACACTTTGATAAAAGTGTTGTTTAAATTAAAAGATCGTATTCATGTTTATCGATGCATAATGTGAGAAAAGTTCGCTAGAGGTCAAACCTCGAAAAGTCAGGCGTGAATTCCCTCCCTATGAACTAAGGTGAGTGTTGATCAGATATGTCGAGATTGTGAGTTAGAGATCTCGAGATTCGTCACGTGGACCTTTCTGCAATGGACATATCATATTTTGATGTCAATCTTGGCATTGATCGTTAACTATGACACGGTCATTACCATCAGGATCGTAGAAGGGTTACCCGCCACACACGTGACTGCGGATTTTGTTCGCTTCGTGGGGATAAGCATGATGCTTTACCCCAGCCGTACGACTTCTAGATGGCACTCCGAGCAAATTGATGGTTGAGCAGCGTGCTCCACTCGATGATGAGGTGAGATGTGATCCGAGTCTACCTCGTGGCTATGAGTACGAGGATGTTTTTCTCTCGATGAGCTACCCGGATTACCTCCGCATGTGGATGTACTTCATTATCGAGTTACACTGTATACGTCATCTCTATGACTTCGCATAGGATGGCATTGGTTGAGTTGTAGGAACTCAAGGTCCAGATACAGGATTTTTTGGATAAGGGTTTCATTAGACCGAGCACTTCATCTTGTGTGGAGCCCTCCAGCTTCAAGCTTACAAGAAGAAAGACAAGACCTTCACCATGATTGACTAATGATACAACAGGTTACGACAAGAATCTGTATCCATTACTAAGGATTGATGATTTGTCTGGACACTCCGAGATGGGCACAGGTCTATTCCAAGATAGATCTCCGTACCGGTTATCATCATTTGAGAGTTAGGGAGGCCGACATCCCTAAGACGTCAGACGCTGTACGGGCATTTCGAAGCCATACGATGTTTTCTGGATTAACGAATGCGCCAAAGAAGATTCATGGATCTCATGGCTGTGGTGTTCTGAACCCTATTTGGGGACGCTTTGTCAGAGTCTTTAGTTTTATGACATCTGGAGCATACTCATCTCGAGGAGGAGCATGAGGATCCCTTGAGGATTGTTCTCCAGGCTTTGTAAGAATGATTGTAATGTATGCCAAATTCAAAGAAGTGTGAAATTGGGCCGATGAGGTGTGAGACTTGGGACACGTAGTACATCTGGGCTTCGTGTCTTAAGGACCCGAGAAGGTCGAGGCGCTTATGAGTTGGGAGGCATCAAGTCGGGCCAGGGATACGCGATTTCTAGACTCCAGCCGGATATTACAAAGAGGTTTATCGAGACTTCTCCGCTTTAGTCAAGACTTATGACTCCGATCAATCTCGAAGGAGGTCAAGTATGATGGGATCGACCTCGTGTGAGAGGGCATTCCAGAATTAAAAAGGAGGCTTACTTCAAATTTTATCTCTGATAGTCCCGCATAGGGGACAAGAGGTACACAAAGGCACGTGATGCCCGGCGACAGACTGATGTGTTCGAAGGCAAACCGAGAGTCAGAGTTTATGGTTCACGACAGTTGAAGAACCACGAGCGGAATTACCCGACACATGACATGGAGTTAGTAGCTATAGTCTTCGCCTTAAAGATATTGCGCCACTATTTGTATGGTGAGTAATTCGAGGTATTTTTAGACCACAAAAGTCTTAAGTATATCTTTACACAATGGGACCTCAACATGAGGCAACGCAAATGGATGGAGTATCGGAGGATTATGACTTCACTTTGCACTACCATCCGTAAGGCAATGCTGGTCGATGCCCTCAATCTAAGTCACTGAGAGCATCAAGCAAGAAGCCATGAGTGGCAGATGCTCGAGGTCATGGGACAATTTAGCCTACGCACTGGGCTGATCGTGCCTCGTGGTGTTTTGGGGAGCTTAGCACAAGACCTTCCTATCGAAAGCAGAGTGATTGGAGTCCTGCTGTAAGGACTCCTGCAGATACTGGTTTATCAGAACCGAGTACTGTGCATGTACAAAGGACGAGGGTCGGGTCATCGATACGATGGTAGTCTTCGCCAGGGGATCTGATTGTTTCCCAAATTTTTCTGTCGAGCTGAAAGGAGATCCCTGTGGAGTTCTATTGCTCTCGTTTTGCAATGCATCCAAGTAGTACGAAGATGTATCAAGATCTATGTCACTAGTATTACCTAGAAACTGACGAAGAGATGTTTGATTTTGTGGCGACGATGTCTCATGTGTCAACAGATAAAGGCTACATCAGAGGCCGCAGGGGTACCCACCCATTCGAGGCAGAGGAAGTGATATTATCATGGATTTTGTTACTCACTTGCCACGACATCGAGGCGAGGTGTGGGTGATAAAGTGGACCCACTTACTAAGTCGATAATATCTTTCTGCAAATTGCATGATGACCTTCACACCGAGGAATTCTCGCAGTTGTACATACGGTAGAGATCGCCTAGTTACATGGAGTACCGTTGTCTAATGTGACGAACCGATCCCAATTTTACGCCACTTTCGAAGAGTTTCCAAAGAGCCATGGGGACACCTACGATGATGAACAACGCCACCCACGTACTGCATGGTCGGGCCGAGAGGACCATACAGTTATAGAGGACATGTCGCGAGCATGCGTCCCGATCTTATGGGTAGCCGGGAAGAGCATTTTCCCTTGGTCAGTCTACCTATAAATAACATTTATCAGTAGTATACGATGGCACCCTATGAGACATTATATAGATGCCACATCGATCTCCTGGGCTTGTCGACGAGGTGGGGAGCAGAGCCCACCACCGGTCCGTAGTTGATTGTGAGTCACCTCCGAGAAGCGTGGATTCGACATGGAAGCTGCCTTCTCACGCCAAAGCCCATAGAAGAGTTACGCCTACTGCATCTACCTACTCCACCTCTTAGAGCCTGAGGGGTGATCATGTCTTCTCAAGGTGATGCCTAAGAGAGGAGGGTCGTGTTTGGCGTTTATGAAAGCTATCGCTCGAGATATATCGGGCCCTCTTCGAGGTACTCGAGAGAGAGTATATTGCCACCGGCTATAATTACCACCGAGTTTATTGAGTGTTCACGACGTATTCCATATCTCAATGTTCCAAAACTACACTCCAGATCCGACTCATGTAATGGATCGGGGCGAAGCCATATTGATACGTATGGGACCTCTGAGGAGGGACTAGTGCGCATCATGGATAAATACTGAGATCGTTTCATGACGCAAGACTTCGAGGCTAGTGAAGGTGTTATGACAATACCAAGGAGTGGAGGAGGCAACATGGGAGCGTGAGAACACGGCTGCGATCGCTTTATCCCTTCTTATTCGAGACGAAGGTATTCTTTAGTCATTGCAAAGATTCATCGACTGTTGCATATGCATGTGATTGCATATGGTTAATGCAGGTGAATTTTGGGGACTAAATTTTTTATAAGGGGAGAATGTAAGACTCGGGAAAAACCTAGAAATTTGAATTTTTGCTAGGAAGGGCAAAATGGTAATTTTATCAAAATTCTTTCCAGATCTCGGATGACAAAACGGACTTTACAGTTAGAATTGTCTCGTGAAATCTAGTCACCAAGGTGAATTTCGTTGAATTCCAAGACAATCGGATTTTCACGAATTTCGAGACGAAGGTGCTGGATGACCAAAACGAGATTTTTAGAAAAATCCTAAAAAAAATGTCAAATATTTAAATAATGTCCATTTAAGATAGATGGAACTGAAACCGAGACGAAACAAATTGTTTCGGGACGAGAATAGAATCAAATAAGTTTGACACATGGCGCAACGTGAGCCACATGTCCACACTATAAATAGCCTAAAATATCTAATAGATACTGTAATTCATTTTGGTTTAAGAAAAAATGTGATATATATATATAGAGTGAGAGAGAGAGAGAGAGAGAGAGAGAGAGAGAGAGAGAGAGAGAAAAGGAAAGCAAACCTTTCTCCCGTGATTTCACGGGGTTTTTCCGGTCAGAACTCAGCAGGCCAAGAGTTAAAGTTACTCTACGCGACGAGAGCTATGCATGGGTACTGGAATCACAAGATTTCTCCAAGGTCCAAGGTTCGGGTTTTCATGAAAACCGAGAAAAAGGCGGTGTCCCGAGTAATCACGCTAATTGAGATAGGGTTTTTATCCTACTCGATTTAATTTCTATCTAAGGGCATGTGTGTGTGTGTGTCAAAGTGGAGAATGTTGTCCAGTTTTTTTTCCTTCGACCCCATGACTGTGTTTTGGCCATAACTTGGCTATCCCTCATTAGAATTGAGTGTTTCCAATTGTTGGGTAAATTAGACTTATAGGAGAACATATCTCCTTGATATACGTCTATCCAAATTCGATCCTCGACCTCGAAATGCATTCAAAGCGGAGCTATGCCCGTAGGTTTCTGCTCGCCAGACCCCATGATTGTGTTTTGGCCATAACTTGGTCATCTCTCATTTGAATTGAGTGATTCCAATTTCAGGATAAACTAGACTTATAGGAGAACATATTCCATCGAAATAGGTCTATCCAAATTCCGACACCTTTAGACTCAGAATTGCATTCAAAGGGGAGCAATGTTCAGACAGTTTATGGTTATGTTTGAAAACTGAGTAGTCCCGGTTGTTTAGGACATATTTTGAGTTTCGTTGATCCGATTTGGGTGATTCCAGTTGGAGAAGAACCCTAAGAACCGTATCTTCAAATGGGTACAAAGAATTAGTGTCAAATTATGGATTAAGACCCCTTAAATCGGGTATCACAGACTGTTTCCAGTGTAAGAAGAGTAAACTGACCATATCTTTCGCGTCTGAACTCTGTTTAGGGTGTTCTTAGACTCTATGGAAATCTCATTTAGTCAAGATTCTTTCCATGTGCCTGTGGAAGGCAGTGGGTGTCCACAACCTTGCTGAAAATCTATGTTTTGCACCCGCGTGCCGCTATTTGTCAGGTCAATGTGAATAGTCGTAGTTTTGACATGACCATCACATATGTCAGAGGCTATTTTATTGGGTATGAATTGCCATGAGTTAGCCTAAGGAAGGCTATATGACATAACTTGTTTAGTCATGTATTGATGAATGCTAATATGCATGATACTACGATATCTATAAAGATTAGCATGAAATGCATGGGACTTATATGCTTTGCGGATATATGTCGTATGGTACTTGACATGAAGTACGATTGATTAGAATGTTCCATGTGGAAGGTGCATCATACATGTAACATGAGAATACGTGAAGGGCATTAGCATTGCATATGCAATGTGACATCGCATGATGTCGGGTGTGTGTGCATAGTGGGTCATCCATCATCATTCTCGATGAATGGGTAGTGAGCTTGCAATTTCTTGACAACGTCCAATAAATGTCTCACGGCTTAAAACATAAAAAAGAAATATAAATACGTGTGTCATGAGCAAGAAGGGACCGTTAATCCTGTGAAAAGCTTGGAACATGGGTATAAGAAACCCGCAAAGGTAATCCGAAAAGTTATGTATGGGTGTGTAAGAGGATTCACGCTGAGCCGAAAAAGTTCTATTGCCCAAAGGCACTCACGGCCATGTTTATCACATAGACTTTGCTGTGGTGGATGTGGAGATGAGATTGACTCGATTGGTCAGCCATCGGGTACTTGCATTGGGTAATCGTGAGCCATGGTTCGACATATGGGTCATTGGTAATACCAGTGACGGTTTTCACACTTGGCATATGCATTTGTGAGAGAGTCGGTGAGTGACTCTGCGTGATCCTGGCATGATGACATTTCACGCATGATACATATGACATTCATATAGACATTTTACTTGAATGTGTGTTTGTTGTGCTTGGCCATTGCATGTGCACTTAGATCGGGAGTAGCACTCCTGTAGGAGTCATCCTCTATCGGGCCTTGCCAATTGTCATGGGACCCCTTTCGTGTATATAGGTTCTGCAGAAGCTGACATGCATACGGGATTCAGATGAGGTATGATGGTTTCCGACACGCCTCTTTGTTTTTTTTTTTTGTTTTTGTCTTGTATTATATTCAAGCATAACCAAAACATATATACCCTTTTGTTGTATAAAAGGACTGTTTAATAGACTGTTGGTTAAATAGTCTATCATATATTTTTGTATATTTGTGAATTAAATATGTAGGAATGGGTTTCAATATATGAGACAAATGAGTGTGATATCGGGACACCCGATATTTACAGGTTTCTGCAGGTTGACGGGTCGTCAACTGGACCCCTGGGGTAGGGGTGTCACACATTTTGAGCCTATCTAGTTTTTGACAAATGTGTACTAAGTGAAGAAGATCAATAAAAATTTGTGAGGGTTAATACTCTTCACTACTCCCCTTCTCTTTGGGTCAGAAATGAAAGCTTAAGGAAGTTTGTCTAAGTCATCAATGGACATGCTTTCTCTTCTTAAGGTTCTCCCAACCAATGTTTTAAAAACTGGACTGGTGACTGAACAAAAAAAGTTACTGATTCACAATTTAGGGATCAAACCGAACCTAATCGGATTAATTCGGGATCGAAAAGGTTACCGATCGATTTTTCTATCGATCAGACTAACCGATTCGATCCGTTTTTTAAAACACTACTCCCAACAATACAAACATGGATTAAAACCAAAACCCCAATTCCTAAAACAACAAAGATATGACAATTGTCATTATCATAAACCGAGCTACAAACACCAAGAACTTTTACTTTATCATCACAACTATCTTTCTTTGTAAATCTCTTCAAGTCTCATCCTAAACCCCAAAGATTAACTTTTGAACAAAAAGCTAATTAAAAAACCCAAACTTATATCTCGTAAATCTTCTGTCCAGATTCCTAGAAATCGTTTTCCTCTCTCCCTTTATTTTTTTGGTTTTATTTTTTTTTTTTTTTTGCATTTCTCTCTTTTTTTTTTTTTTTAATTTAGAGTCAAGAGGGAAAAGGATAAATAATAAATCCCACCTTGTTGTAAAACTATCCTGAAAATGTCTCTAATAAAACAATTCTTAAAATGTTGGAATATGAACCTATAATACAACATGGAAAAACTAGAGTTTGAGTTCGGCCCATTGAGCTATCCTGGCCCACTCGAAATTAGGGTCGAATTGGGCTACTATTTTATTGGCCCGAAAAAACCCAACCAAATTTGACTCGAACCGACCCACTCGAAATTAGGGTCGAGCTAGACTGTTATTATAGAAAAAAAAAAAGGAGCCATATTTATCCCCACCCATCCGTCCAAATTATCAACTTTAGGAGAAACCATTATTTTCTTATATTTATTTTTAATTTTTATATTATTTTTATCCCCCAACCCAATACGAATTTGGCTTTAATGAAAAGAAAGGCTATAACCGTTAGGTTTTAGGTGGGTGTTACTCATAGCATTTGTTTAAGTGGAACTTTATTAGATAATTCTTAATCACATTTGATAAAAATAATGACATTGTTTTCACGTAAAATAATCATTTTTCACAAGATACATGTAAAACCCTAAAAGGACAAAATGTATTTTTATGAAATATTTGGTTAAAAATATCAAATAATTCGAAATTTGTGATTCTTAACCTTTCCCATGTTATTTTTTAAAATAATTTCTTTTTTTTGACAAAATACTTTTTCATTTTATATATTTACATTACCCTTAAAAGAAAAATTATGTTTGCAAGAAAATAAGAAAAGTATTTTTTATCAAAAATCATGCAAAAATATGATGGTGGGTTAAATTTTCGATATTGTGCTCTCAAAAGGTATTTTAGTCAAATCATCATATTTTTGTCTATAATAAGTTATTTTTCAAGAAAAAAATAGGGTAAGAATTAGATTTACAAATTTTTGGATTATTTTTATTTTATTTTACAAAATTTCTCTCGTTTTATCGTTTTTGCTGGATTATTTTACGTTTTGGCGTCAAAATGCAGATATCTTTTCTACTGTTTGGCTTTATAAGAAGCCAATTGCATTCTAATACTGAATTAATGTAAAAATAAAGAGCAACTAACAAGTAACAAACAAAAAGGACTTGTTTATTCACAAGAATAAAATTACACTTAACGACCGAGTTAAAATCTAAAAGGGCGATTTGATTAAATCACCATTCTAAAACATGAATTTCGAAAATCTAATTTTTATCAATTTTACTATCGATGTGGTACAAAAATAAGTGCTCATGCGCCCATTAGTCGCCCAAGAAAGAGACCACCCAACGAAACATTCAGCTCACCCGCTAAAACCCCAAAGGAGAGGTATGTCCATCGCAAAGATTCGCTCCTCGTAAGGCCAAATTTGCACAAGGGTCCAACCCGTCGCCCAAAGACCGATTATCAGTCTCTCATAGGTACGTAAAATAGAATAATCCATGATAATATATTATTCGCAAATCAAATCTGATCCCCCAAGGAAGGAAGAGATTATCCCAAATAAACCGCTCCTTTCTATATCCTTTACCAAATCGATAATCGATAATAACAAAAATATCTCATCCAATGGGAACGAATTATAGTCACCATCCAATCGGGGTCGAACATCTACTATAAATACAAGGTCACCCCATCTGAAAGGGTAATGCAAGAACTAACGCCAATACCGATACACACATATATGCAAATTACATTCGCCTCTAAGCAAACATCTTTTCTCCTGGCGAAGAAATCGACTTGCAAGATCGGAGCGGCCACCCGCTGCCTCTTGCCGACCCCCATTCTTTCGTTATAATGATCCTACTTGAACACTTTGCGCGATCCCAAGCTCATTGCAATCTAACCCATCACCATCCGTGTCCCACACCAACGACTTCACACGCTCCAAATTTCGGGCTCCGCTGAAAAAGCACTAATGTCGCTGGGCGCCGTCTCGTGAAATGACAGCTCTCAGAGGCGTATAACCGATTTCTCGCCATCGATGGTAATTCGAATTTTAACACAAAGCAGGAGCAACGCTAATCGTCCAAGGATGCAAGATCAACCAGCAACGCAGATATCACCTCTTGTTAAACAATGCGAGCCACGACGAGCAGGCACTCCACTACCAATCGTCAATGTAAGAGTTAAACAATCACCGACAGATGCGACGACTGACGGACGCTGACAGACCTGTGAAGGCTATGACATTCCCCTCATGAAGGACAATACAACATCGCACTCAAGGAGCCGGCAGCTGAATCCAATGATCCCGGGCATTTACCACATCTAGCCCCGAGGGGAAGGCAACGGCAACGCTGAGAGCACGTCAGAACGAAGAACTCCGCGCCACCTCACCCCCGGGAGCAGAGAACAATCATGGGAACAGAGGTTCAAGAGCCCCAACAAGAGCCTCTCAAATTCAAGGGAGGTAGTGAGGACACGCTCCCGACACTACGGATACTTTGGTACAACAAACTGGGTCACCCTACACAGCCGAGGTACTCCACTTCCCCCTTCCACCCAAGTTCGACGCCACAAAGGGCTGCCTCACTACACCAGTGGATCCCGTCGATCATCTCAACACTTTACAAACCGTGGAACCGTACGTACTAAGATCCGGCGCGATGCGTAGCTTTCGCTATCACCCCAAAGGGCCCCGCCGGCATGGTTCAATAGACTTCCACCGCTGCTAATCTCCCTCATTCGCAGAGCTATCCATTGCATCTGCCTCTCACTCTAATAAATGCGACGTGCTGCAGCCGGGTTATCATCTATCGACCATCGCAGGCTCGCAAGAAAGTTCCCGAGGTCTTATGTCCAACACCACGCCTAGTCTCTAAAGGTAGATATACTCCGACGAAGTTCATGATCACTGCTCATTGCCGGCTTTAGGGATTCGCAAAATGAAAGAATTGATGTTTTCCATCTCCAAAATCCTCAAACAAGTTACTACCGGCGTGCTCACAAAAGTTAGTAGAAGATATTAACTAAGTGAAGAAGTCTCATCCAAGTTAAGAGAGCTCTTCCACTCATAAAGAAAAACGACAGCATAAAAAGACGAGGACGAAGCCCCAACAAACAAAGCGACGAAGGATCTCCAAAGAAAATGAGAATGATCCCCAAAAAGGCGTGGGAACCCCGGAGATTGTCTCTTGGCCCGGCTGCAGAATCCGGGAAGACGACGACGCTTGTTAGCTTAGCGTTTTCACCCCAATGTACCTCGCATCACAAGTTCGCGAGGTACGAAACGAATCAGCTCTCGAGGTGGCCAACTC
>JAEQBH010004951.1:0-164021 GCA_016808115.1 Tetrastigma voinierianum
AAGCTATATGAGCTTAGTTGAGAATTGGATATAGAAAAATTAATTAAAATGGAAATTAAGTGCGTGAATATTTATGCGTCGGTTTGAAATGACTATGTGATGAAAAAGGAATTCAACTATCGGTTATTTCTTCAGGACTCCTGACAAAATGAATTAGACTGCGGAAAGAAGAAGAAATAGACTCCTTGAAATGGTTGGGTCTATATGATGGCAGTAATTGTCAATCCTTTTGGGGTGATGCACTGTCGCATACATTGCTCCTTATGAGTATTGCCTATGATCAGTTTCCCTACTCCATATGAGTTATGGACAAACGGAGAAAATACATTCGTGTTTTTAAGACCTTGAGGATGTCGTATATTACTTAATACCTATGACCACGCTGGTAAACTAGAGTGCCAGGAAAAATGTATCTTTATAAGATGCTCGGAACGTCGAAAGGGTATGTTTTATAGGTGAGCCTGATAATTGGGAGTCTCACGGAATTTGAATCACGAGATGTCACATTCTTAGAGAATGATTTTCCTCAACAAAGTGATATCAATAAAGACTTGTCTTTCCTACGAGACCATGGATTTTGGTAGTCGAAGACTCACTTCATTAGTGGGAGTATTTTAGGAAATATTTCAACTCCAAGTGCGAATGATAATTATCTTGATCAAAATAAGTAATCGAATAGGGTACTCAAACCTTAATGATCCTGGTCCACGTGGGAGCAATTTGAGGATAATAGAGGAATCTATTCTTCCAGAACCTAAATTACGACGTAGTGGTAGACAAGGCATTCCTGTGCGATCGTTTGACGTGAGGTGGTGAAGCCTTTTGGCCATTACTGCAGAGATGAAGATGAGCCAAGGAATGTCACGGAAGGAGGCTCTCGGGCCACTGATAAGGAAAAGCTGGACAAACGTGGAGGAAGAAATGGAGTCTATGAGATCAAATCAAGTTTGGGAACTTGTTGAAGTCTTCGAGAAGGCCTTAGGCCGTCCTGGGAATAAATGGGTTCTCAAAATGTGGCGTGGTGATGGCACGATTGATAAATATAAGGCTGGGCCTTTAGTAAGCGAAAGGCTACACACAGCGGGAAGGAATAGATTATGAAACTTTTTCTCCTGTTGTAGAGATTCTGGTCGTTTGATGATATTATCTATGTAGCAAGTATGGATCTTGAATTACATCAAATGGATGTAAAGGCGACATTTCGTGGTGATTTGAAGGAAATCTAAATGCGACACAGTAGGTTTTTTTTTTGTTGAGCTGACAGGTTTGTTATTAGAAAGGCCGAAAATAAAGTGAATATTTATTTAATAATTTGCTTTGGCCATATGTGGACTTTGAGTCTGCAGTATTTCTTGACGCCGTTGCAAACCTAGGCCTTAGTTAACAAACCTACGAGGCTGGCATGTAGATTTCCTCTTCTATCTGCATTGCGTGTTGTTCAATTGCTAAATAGACAATTGTGAGCTGCAGGAGAAAAGTTCTCATGTCTATTTCCTTCTTGTATTAATGGCCTTCGCTACTAGTCTAACCTGTTGTTGATGCCATGTCCCAATGGCCTTGCGTGCGGAGATCGACCCAGTTCCCCAGCTATCATTTCTTCCACTTTATCGGTTTAGAGGCCTGTTTCATGTGTAATGGTTCTACTTCAGCAACGACAATCTAAATGCTAGTAGGTGCGGAAAAACAATTCTGTATCAAGTATGGGCGACTAATGCTCTATTTGAATTGCTATTTGATATTATCATGCGGCCTTTACAAATCACTCAAAATGAGAGAGTATCGTGGTGTAAAGGCAGAATAACGATACGCTGATAATCGTGCTAAAAGTGAGAATTCACAGCCGCAATGTTAAGCATGCCCTACAGTATCTTCGCAAAGATATTTCTTTCACGAAGGCACTGAGTGCTATAAGCACTTACATCTAGTCTTAAAACACTTAGGTATCCTTTCAGTGAAAGCATTGCTAGGCACAGTAATGTGAGTGTTGACTGCACAATATAGGTAGCAGGCGGTCGTGGCCTATATCACATAGTTCTAAACGTGGGGCTCCTGTATCTTTAATTTATCTAGTGATTCTCAGCTAACTATATAAATATGCCTCGATGATTATCAAATGAACCAATACGAAGCGGAATATAATCATCTGTAAGCATTGATGAAATAATAAGCCCCATGCCTTGCTCACATTCATTGGACCCACGTATATTGAATGGACCAGTGCGAAAGTCTGCTGCGGTTTCGCTACCAAATGGTTTCTTGGTACTTTTGCCTGTGGCGATTACTCTCCTGATGACCAGATCTACTTTGTCATAATTAGGCGTAGCCGCAGTAACTAACCTATCTATTGATTTTGACCAATATGGCCAGGCATGCCATAAATTCATCAATCTCGGAGATTATGTGAAAGGCGTTAATAAATAGAATAACTCCAAATTACATGCATAATAATGGAGTATCCATGACAATAAAACCATTCAATACATAGCAGATCCATAATAGTAGTTCTAGAGACAATTCAATATTGTTTCTTATAGATACATATTAAAACCTAGTTTAACGAACCAACTAACTGAGAATTAAATTTCAACCATCTGCGAGCATAGAGAACATCATACAATGATAAAGTTCGTACCTACTTAAGACTAACTTTCATGTACCTATTCATGAGCTATGACTCTTGCATTTATTTTTCCCATAGATCATTTGCTCCTTAACCCAGTGACCATGAAACCACGAAGGTCTCTGCATCAGCCGCTACATGATTAGTTGCCTTTTTGTGGAGTCTGCAATCCTGAAGGATGTATATGTTAGAAAAGACGGAGACTGGCTACGCTAAGTTCACTAACTTTAGTATAGTGAATACCTTCTTAGGTTGAGGGCAGTCGTGCGAAAATGCCCTTTGGTGATACAATTAGGCACTTGATCTTTTGGCCATGTTTTCTTCTTGAGAGAAAGAGCGTTTTCCTTTCTTGTGTTGGTCGGCTACCATGTTTCTTCTTTGAAATGAGTTTTCTTAACTTTGTTTTTGTCTTGGAGACCATGATACTTAAACTTCGCCCCATAAGCTTTTCTTGAGCTAGATTCAGCCGTATACACATTTGTATTAAGTTTGGAAGGTTCAATAACTTTCTTCTTCTAGCTCAGATGGGCGCACCCTCATCCAGTGTTCGGATGTTTTCATTTGACAGGTCCAAATGCATCTTGCTCCCCGGGCGAGCGAGTGAATTACAGCTTGGACTTGTTGCTCGTGGTCAACATGTGATGTCCTTTAACTCACAAATCATATTTATCTCCGTAATCTTTTTCATTGAATGATCTGATTTCTTTGTAAGTGTCAATTGAGTCGTAGTGATCTGAGACACAGTTATGATCGCAACACCAAACTTATTCTTTAAGGACCACATGTCCATTGCGAGTCATAACTTACAGATTCTCGCATGATATCATTTCCCTCTGCTGAGCAACGTTATCGAACTAGAGGAATTCTTTCTCTTCGAGCTTCATAAGCCTCGGTCCCTTTATGTGACGTATTCCACCTTATCGGGCTCATCGATATAATATTAGTACCTCGAAACTGCTTGCTCTTCAGCCTATATTGAATCTTCCATGCTCCGTCTCGTAATTATCACCATTCGGCTTTTCACCTTTGTTAAGCTCGGCGATAATGTTTTGGATACGAAGACATTGTGTTTATTAGAAACACGAGTTCTATGGTAAGACATAAATTGCACGATGTGCAATGTTTCTGTCCATACACATATATCTACCTAGTCTCTAATTAATTGCATTGAAAATAACTTCGCATATAGGTTTTAGAATCAAAAGGTCACTATGTTTCAATCATCACTCTAAATCCCCTAATGCAGAGGCTACTCCACTCAGAAATCATTAGAGGCAAAATACTCTAAGACAATTATAAACATGCAATTTCAAGTACACATATTATCATAAATTCCCAATATAAATCATAAATGTGAAAACAAACTCCAAAATTCTTGAAAATAAATTGAATATTTATATTATATATATATAAAATATCAAACAACTACAAGTTAATGAAATATTAAACATCATAATATTTACAAACGTCTGAACTTAAGCGTGAGCTAATGAATCTATTATTTGGCTCTCTGAAACTCTATCTTGGGCTTATTCTTTTTCTACAGGAAGAAGGTGATATTTTAAGGTAGTAATTTCTGAGATCTAAGTTACTTTTCATATTAGACTTTTCAAGTAGACCCGATACAAACTTGGCAGACAACAAAGTTGTCTTTGTTTGTTTCCTTCATTTCTTATCTAATAAGAAATCTAGAATCTTTTAGTAATACATTTGAGTAAAGCATTTCTGAAATATTAATTCATCCAATTCAAACTCATATTTTAATTCTCTTGAATCAATTCTTGAACTTTTTCCTTGAAGATTATATAATTCTAAGATGTACAAAGTCTTCCTTAAAGCTATTTGGATTAGGTTGGAATTTTGAGCTCAGTCGGCTAATGACTTCCTAATCTTGCTGCGCATAAGTCGAGTATAGTTCGAGGTGTGCGAATGAGTCTAACCATTATTTTTTGTACTATGCAGAAAAACTCAATTAATTCACCCAAAATAATAATTGCACAAGAAGGAATGCACAAAATAATGTCCAACTAACTTAATTGTAAATCATATAATTTAATTTAAACAATTATTAGTATATTATTTTATCATATTTTGATAAAAATAACAATTAATGTAATTAAATGTGATCTTAAATTATATTGATCCTTTGAACATTATTACTTGGCTAAGCAAATTAAACAATAAGATTATCATTTAATTAATTTTGTATGTAAAACTATAAACATACAAATAATCACAATGACAATTAATTTAATATATATAGGAAATTTAATTCCCATATTCTTAAACAAAAATCAGTTGTAGTCGACATATATCATTATAAATTTCTCAAAAAGAAACCCGATGTAAAAGGACTAACAAATTCACACCTACCTTGGTGGTAGAGTACTTATGCTTACATGTGATGGTCACGGGTTTGAAACCCGTGGAATCCATTCTGTTTTTTTTTTTTTTTTTTTTTAAGGTCCAGCTCATGTTTTGCTTAATATTATTAAGGCGAATGACCCGGTCATAAGGACCTTGAGGTCAGCCCGTTTCCATATGGTTTGCTTAATATTAATAAGGCGAGCGGTAATCAAATTAAGTTTGCTCTTGATTAAACTTTATGGGGCTAAGTTTATAAGGCAATTGACCCAAATCATATTAGTAAGCCCGAATGTAGGCGAATCTCACATCGAAAACATAGTCAACAGGTGTATTTATCTTGTGACTCTGTTAAAACTCGGTTTGCTACCGGAAAAACCGGTTTTTTTATTTTTATTTATTTGTTTTGGCTTGAAGGAAAAAGCTGATGGAAATAATTCACCTGTTTTCCATGGTTACTATGCATAACTTTGTAGGCTGCTTGGAACCCAAGTCAAGTACAAAAAAAAAAAAAAAAACAACCACCCAGAAACAAAAAAAACGTTCATGATATACGAGAAAATATCAATGAAAAATAATTAAAAAATATTTTGTGAAACCCCTGCGGTTTCAACCATGAGAATCCTTTATAGTTTATCATGAATGCTTTGGAGAGTAAAGCTAATGAAAGAAGAAAATATCTTGGTCTTTTAATGCCTTTTTATAGACTTTCTGTTCCTGTTGAATCTTCTTATTATGACTATGATTTCTTCAGTGCAAATATGGCATTTAAATCAATACCAGAAAGCAAACAGGAAATGGCTATGGTGATTTAGAAGAGGAAATCTACATTCAGCAGCCTGTAGGTTTTGTTAATGAAGGCCAGCCTGTAGGTTTTGTTAACGAAGGCCAGCCTGTAGGTTTTGTTAACGAAGGACAAGAAAATAAAGTTTGTAGACTTTTGAAGTCCATATATGGCCTAAAGCAGTCTTCAAGACAATGGTATATTCGTTTCCATAATACGATCATATTAAATGGTTTTATTATGATTGACGAAGATCATTGTGTGTATAAAGATCCATGGACAAGTTTATAATTATGTCATTATATATTTGATGATATACTTATAAATTTGGTAATAGCAAAGAGGTAGCAAATGAAATTAAAGGATGGATTTATCATCCGGTTTAGAGATGAAAGATACAGATTTGAAGGCTTTGCTTATATTCTTGGAGTTAAGATCTCGGAGATCGTTGAAAAGAAATTATTGTCTCTGTCGCGAGAGTCGTGCATCGATAAGATCATGAGCGATTCCAAATTTTGACATTCCAAACCCAGCCGATACTCCCTATTGCTAAGGTGAAGGTCTTGGCAGAAGAATGTGCCTAAAACTCCTGAAGAAGAGTATGAAGAAAGTTCCTTTGTCTGAAGTGCGGTTGGAAGTCGATGTATGCCGAGTGTATGAGACCTGATGTTGTTTCTTTGTTGCGCAGGTAGTAGATGTCGGTCCCGACCCGGGACGATGCATTTGGACGGTTAAAAGTTACTAAGGTACCTAAAGGCGCTGCTTATTCATTGTGTTACGAAGGAAATGATCTCTGGGAATTAAAGGCTACATGATCTTTGATTGGGGAGGAGACCCAGATGAGAGAAAGTCTGCCTCTGGGTACATCTTCTTGCTGTGATGGCGGCTATATCATGGAGTAGTAAGCAATCACTGCTGCCTTGTCCCTGATGGAAGCTGAATTTGTGGCACCACGGCTGTGATGAGAAGCATTGGCTCAAAGTTTTTGATCACTTGGGAATTAAATCTTTAGAAAATGCTGATTCGGTCATAGTGAATTTGTGATGGTCGAATGACAATAGCATACACAAGGACCCTAGGCGTATCTGCAAACCAAACACATAGATATAAAGTATAATAACTTTAGCAAAAGACATGGATTTGCACCTGAAAAGGTGAACATAGAGTATATCCCTCGCGTAAATAGTTTGCAGATCCATAGCAAATCGATTCACATAGAGATATATTTATGAAGCATGTGAATCTCAAGGATTGCGTAGAATATGATATGTATTGTAATGTTTGACAATGTTCATGTTGTATTAATGTTCAAATAATAAATATATATGTTTATTCTGAGCTGCACACATATATGAGTGTTTATTTTAGTAATATATAGATTTGCCACAGAAAGTATGTCGGACGGATAAAGAAGATTAACCTCTCACACGGAGTAATCGCCTCTCATTAATTTTAGTAGTTGATGAGAGATGAGACAGATTTTAAGCTTATTATCTAAGTTGATAGTAGACGAAGCTTAAAATATGAATGTTAACCTTGTTAGCAAACAAGATGAGATCTTATTAAAGATTGTAAGTGAATTTATAAAAAAAATTCACTTTATCCGTTCATAAGCGCGATTCGGAAGTTCTAATGAACATGAAAGAAGTAGACAAGAGAACTCCAAGTTAGACATTAAGAATGTCCGAACCATTATCCATCGATTAATACATTACATAAAGACATACACTCCATGGAAAGGAGAAAATACCGTG
The DNA here is from genome assembly GCA_016808115.1 of Tetrastigma voinierianum. Classification (NCBI taxonomy): domain Eukaryota; kingdom Viridiplantae; phylum Streptophyta; class Magnoliopsida; order Vitales; family Vitaceae; genus Tetrastigma; species Tetrastigma voinierianum. Next base: position 7,523 of record JAEQBH010004951.1, read on the forward strand.
AGCACGTGTTTCATACCATGTGCAAATTATGACCAATATAGTAATCAAAGCTCGCATCTCACCTCATGAGACCTTTAAGGAATAAGAGCCTTATATTTATACCCTTATGACCTATTCTAATTCTAAGACTTAATTTAATACTGCTATTTTAGAAAGTGTTACCAAAGGACTATGAGAGATCTCGCCTAATCGGGCACTACTGGAAAAGCAAATTAAATTAAAAGCAGATTTGAGAAAAGGGCGAAGATCATTAAATGTATCACATTTTTGTTTGAATTATCGCATACCAATTATGAAAGTGTCTATAATTGTGAATACAAAGATAATGATATATAAGATCGAGATCGTTTGAGATTTGAATGTGATAAAACGATCCAGTGGTACCGCATACTTAAGTCTACTCATGATCTTTGTTTGTCGAGAAGATATATTCCTAAATGCATATAGCAAAGAGCTCTCAAGTGGCGCTTCCGGTCACAACACGCTATTTTTCTCGTATGATTTAAGAGTGTATATGGGCAAGAGATGATGTTCTTTATAAGATATTGAGAGAGCATGGATCCCATTTCGTGCGAGTGGGAGTATGTTGGATTTTAGGTAAAGTCGCTTCAAATGGGTCCATGACCCATGATCCATGACCCAACTTGTTTTTGAATATAAGGGCGTTTAAATGAAGCTAATCTGGAAGAGTTAATAAAATATATATATATATATATATATATATATATATATATATAAACCTCTCTCATCTTCTCTTTTAAGAGAATATACTGCACTCTCTAATCTCTACAAAAGAAAAAGAACTTTAGATTGTGGAAATGAGTGGCATTCATTTATGTAATGGTCGCTATTTGATCTAGTGAAGCAAACAAGATCTCCATATTCCGCTGTAATTCTTTCTCTGGTATGTATCCATTATCTCTATAATTTAATTCATCACAAACAATAAACTATTATTGATTGAAGCATAAGGATGAACAATTTGATCAACCTACCAAGTTCAGATGAAATTTAAGTAGAAATACATGAAATTGATTTAGTTCTGCATCACTAAGAGCCCCATCCATATCACGATCACAGAGGATAAATATCCTTTTTAGTGCCTTAATGCACTGGGGTTTTAAAGTCTGTGTCTCCTGATCAAACAATGGGGTCAGATCGCTTGTTGTCGCCCTGGGCAAGATCGAGCACGCAAAAGTTCCCCGAATTATCAAAGCAAGGGATTCCTCATACTGATCTACATGTTCGAGAAATTGTCAAGAGGCAATCAACCATGTTGGATTTGTGTCAAAAACCAGAGTTTCATCCTATGTTTCTTGAAGAAGCTTATGATAAGTGCAGAAATATTTGTGTAGAATATGCCAAGACCTTTTATCTAGGTAATAACTTTAGTACTTCTCTTCTAAGTTCTTTTCATCAACCATCAATACGTCCTGTTTGGTTATCCCCCTAAAATTTTGGGATTTTTTTTTTTTTTTTTTTTGTATTAGGATTTGAACCCATATGTTTTAATTCAAAAGTAAAATCTAATTTTTATTAATGTGAATCTCTCAGTCTCTGGATGAAACGCCCATAATGAAAGCCTCTCCCAGTTACATCAGGATGAAAATGCTCCAAGGGATAAGACAGTTGAGTGTGTTACCCATCTTTGAAAAGGGCATATCCAAACACTTTTCACTAATCCCTTGACACAACCCAAAACACCAGTATGAAGCAAGATAATCAAGCCTATATTTTAGAACCGCCAGTGTTTCGAATTAGTCATTGGAATGATACTCAAGACAATGGTCAATGAATGGCTTATTAGAATCATGTCAGACTTTAATAAGTACATATGATCCGGTCCTAATCCATTTACAAGTAAAGGAGCTTGAGTCGAGTAAGACAAAAGGGCGGACGACAGATCAAAATGACCACCTCGAGCATCAAATGGAAAAAAGGCAAGCGAGCCACCTCAAACAACCATCTCAGGCGTGAAGATGAAGTGAACAATGTATACATTATGGACCTTCTGGACAGGCGATGTGATCTAATTAATACAGGACAATTAATGTACAAATGAATGTGTATGTGTATTGTAAGAAAGTAAAATGACATTCATAAATGCCCTAATTACTAGCATTAAACATGTAACCCCAATCCAAAGTTGGTAAAAGAGGAGGACTTTTACGTGAGAAAAAAGAAGATTTTTAATCAACACTTACTTAGAAAGCCAAGACCTTTCTTAAAGAGTACTGCTGTGGAATGCTCACTTCCCTGGTCAATCAGTAACTTGTCCAACCAATGTAATCTACTCCTCCTGGGTTTGAACTCTGATCGCCTTAATGAACGAAAGACTATCAGAGCAAAGATGACTCTCACCAAATGCATGGCTTCCTTTCGTAGCCAACACCGCGGAGGAGAATGCCACCGTGCAATGTTGCCCGTTTTCTCACCTTTAACACTATCGCTCACCGTCTGCACGTCCCACCCACCACAAGCCTTTGCTAATATGAATCCACACAACTTCTTCACCGTGGCGCCACCTGCGGGATTCCGCATGGGGGATCTCTATAGGCAGAGCGAACGCTTCACTCCCCGCTGAGCCGGGACCGCCGGGCACTCTGACATCTGCATTCCTGGCCTGCCCGCCATCTCAACTAGAGGCCTCACAAGATTTTTCGTTAAGCCAAATTTGATGGCGATGAATCAAAGACTCTTCAACTATCCATGTACACGGCAGAACCATGATCTCCAAACAGGAAACACATCCGTGGTATTTTGATTCACGACGGCCCATCTTATCAAGACTTATCGCTCACTCTAAACTAGATAACGTCTTTTCCACTAATGTCTGGCAAATTCGCTCTCATACATGTTTTGTCGCGCCATGGCATTGAACCTCAATGATCAATGCCTGATGGAGGCTCAAGACCATCAAAGACTTCTAGTAAAGTACACTGGCCTTACTGGGCTAGATTCTATGGAGCCCTGCATACACCGCTATAGGTTTCATAGGCGCGGTTCACCCAAATATAGTTCACAATGATCACCTGATGAACTGCTCCAAAGATAAGAACGACGCTTTAAGGTTCACACTTCATATTAAAGAATCAAGAGGAATGTAATAATATGATTTTCTATTAAACAGGCGACTCAAGAATCCAGGGCAAAGGAAAAATTAAGAGAATCCAAGAATAGAGACGCTATACATGATTTATCACGGTCTCAGCTCACTTTATGGGCACCAAGTGGTGGATACAATGGCCATCAAAATTTCTGACGGCCAATTTATCGACAATGAGCAAGTAAGATTCAAAATCTACTTACGCCTTCTTCCACAACCATTTAATGCTTTCGCTTTCATATCGGAAACATTCAGCTACAGACCTCCTGAAGGAGAGACGCCAAGTCTCATTCAAGAGTACCACATGATTTCACACAAGATAAAACTTTGGCTTTCTATCTGATGCTTACCTGAATCACCTTATACGAATATGGAAAACTCCTAAGATAACAGAAACACCTGGGGTTATTTCACAACATTTTTCACCATTAACTGGTTATCATCGATAATGATATTTGTGTCTTAAGGTCAAATACTGTGGCAATACGTAGATTTTATAGCAGAGTCAACCCACACTCAGCCTTGGTGGAGTGCTTCGACCACATGGGCTCCATCATCTTTTCAATCCTCCTTTGCGTAGTCGCCCGTTCACGATGACGCCTCGTCTCGACTTCAGAAGTCGGGGTTTAAGATTTGATGAAGCACAGATGCCGGTAACTGTGCAAGGCAATGGACTCCCGCACTCGGGCCTATCAGATTCGACCGGCCTACAAGCCAAACAAATCAGTACAACTTTAATGATCCAATAAGCTTTGCGAAACAGACCCACTCACTTAGAGAAATCAGGCTAAACTTCTACTGCCTTGTTTACCGTCTGTCCATCGATGGTGAATAGACGAAAGCATCGAATTTCAACGCGCTATATCATCAGACTGGTCCACGCCATGAAGGCACTACCCTCGTCTTACCATAAGAGGTTGAGTTTCCTAACTCTACAAGGACAGGTCGACATCGTTGGAGGATCAGTCAAGGTAATTGACTCGCTTATGCACTTGACCCACAAGACTTTGAGCAATTAACTGTAACAAGAAATAACACTCAGGCTCACTGATCGCACGTGGGGAAACAAGAATCTGCGACTGTGCAATGCACTTGGTCGCCCGACAAAGCCTCGGCAAGTGAGCTCGGGGGGGCCCGTCCATGGAAGTGTCGCCCACTCTCTCTCCTTCAGTGAGCTCACGATGTTTCACCGGTCCTATGCCAACATGTCAAGAGTTTCATTCAACCGGGCTACACCTACCGAGTCAAAGATTCAGAGTCGACCTTAAAGATCGAGGTCGTTCCATCTCACCTCACAAGAGGCAGACAGCTGCTGTGATAAAGTCACCAGAGGCTGACTTCACATGAGATCCACTCCCATAATGGCTCTCCAACGTGGTTGTAGTTCCAAAAATATGGCAAGTGGCGTGTATGCATGGATTATACCAATTTGAATGACGCTTGCTCTAAAGACACCTTTCCTCGTCCTCCAAATCAACGTAGATTTAGATACAAAGCAAGTCACGAAGTTATCATTCTTCCGACGCCTACTTCCGCCTACTCGGGCTATAACGAATCGAATCACGTAGCGACGGTAAAATCATTTCATAACTACGTCGACATGTATTGTTATAAGGTGATGTTGTTTGGATTAAATAATGTCGAGGCCACCTATCAGCGCATGATGTCTCGGGTTTTTGAACCCTTACTAGGCAAAATTGTGGAGGCTTACATCCATGACATCATGGTGAAGTCTAAGTCACGAATAGATCACCTGGCTCACCTGTGGGAAGCGTTCTGCTTACTGCGGTAGCATCGGTTGCGGTTGAACCAAACTAAATGCTCGTTTGCGGTAAGCTCGGGTAATTTCTTGGGCTTCCTAGTTAGCCAAAGGGGGATAGAGATGACACTAGGATAGATCCGAGCTATTACTCAAATGAAGCCACCAACGATGAAAAAGGAAATACAACTTCTTATCGGGCGATTGGCAGCCCTAAACAGGTTTATCTTATGGTATTTAGACCATTTGCAGCCTTTCTTCAAAGCGTTAAAAGGAGCAGATATAAAGAATTTGGGGCCCGAATGCGAAGAGGCCTTTCAGGCCATTAAAGAGTACATTGCTTCCCCCCTGTCGCTCTCCCAACCAGTCGAAGGGGAAGAGCTCTATCTGTACCTGTCTTCCTTGGTGACGACAGTAAGCGCGGATTTAGTGAGGTTGGATTTTGATAAGAAGCGAACCGAGTTTATTTCGTCGTGAGGCGCTCTCTTGATGGAATCGAATTACTCAAAATGGTAGTAAAGAAACTCCAACAGTATTTTTAGGCTCACACCATAATAATGCTCACGGGCTCGCCGATCAAGGCCATACTCCGACAGTCGTCTGGGGGCTTTATAAAGTGGGCAATAGAGCTGACGGGTTTAGCAAAGAGTGTCGACCCTGAAAAAAAAAATAAAGGCGGTCTTGGTGACTTTGTTGTGGAGAGGTTGGAAACACATACCTAGGTGGTTGCAAACAAAAAGTGGGTGCTGGAGACGGATGGATCATCCCAGGCCCAAGGTGGAGGCATTGGAATAGTCTTAAGGACACATGATGGGTCGACTATTGCATAAGCAATCAAGCTCACTTTCACAGTCTCTAACAATGAAGCCGAATACAAAGCAGTCATATTGGGGCTAAGGGTGGCAAAGTGCCTCTCAATAGCAGCCATAGAGCTTCGGTGTGATTCCGAGCTAGTGGCCTTGCAGTTGCAGGGGGAATACGAGGTTAAGAATGAAAGAATGGAACATTATCTGCGGATAACCAAGCCCCTTCTGGATGGATTTAAGCGTATTCAGGTAACGCACGGTCCTAGGTCTAAAAATCAAATGGTGAACACTCGCTGTTTGTATGCCACATTATACCCGTGCAGCGTGGGCGAGTGTTATAGACGATAGTCCACAGACGGCCGGTCATGGCCCTGAGACTAGCGGAAGTAGAAGCGTCTTAGAATGACCCCCGTCGCGGAGTATCTAAGGAAGAGTTACGGCGAGTAGATCGAGGTGTTAAGGTGAAGCCTCGAGCAACAAGGTACTCCATCATGAACGGAGTGTTGTATCGGCGCTCATTCTCAGTGTGAGCCTGGGCCAGGGGGTCCCAGTTGATATCGTCGTCTGCGGGCCGTGTGTCTCGTTTCATGAGACTCATATGATAAGATGACCCGAAATAGGGCCCATCATCCCCTCGTCCATGCGGTTACAAAACCATACATTTCTATACAGTTCAGGTCATTACGTCACTCTAATACAAAACATATCTCCATCGTCTGATTCATGCCACAAACATAATCAAGTCCGCAATCCGATATGCCCATAAATCCAGAACTCTAGGGATGTCGATCTGCATATCTTAATGTCATAGGGAATCGGCGGGATAAAAACTCGTGGGACAATCTCTTCTAAAGATCTGCTCACCGCAGTGCCTCATGATCAACACCGAACGATAAGTAAAACACCGCAGTCTCTACTTTCGAATGTCTACATGTTATGGATGATAATGTTACACCCGTCCAGCGTCTCGAGCCCTGCTGACTCCCTCACGCATGCCTAAGCCAAGTGTGAGAAACATTGTTTTCAAAACAAAGGGTTTTTGTTTTTTAAAAAAAAAATACCAAATTTCCGATAAAATTCTATTGGACAACCCTCCGAGGCGAATTGCTGGATAACTCTCCGAAACAGTCATGGGTCATCCTCCGAGATGAACTGTTGGACAACTCTCGAGGCAATTCTTAGGAAAATATTCCCATGAAATTCATTTAACAATCATGTTTTTCATGTCGTACTCCTTCTACTGTTTTAGGTTGCCCCAATGCATATGAAATGCAATATGTCATTTCACAATAATATATATATATATATATTAACGAAATTCACATCGCATGTTATTCATATAAGCCATAACACACAACCTAATCGACTAGCACTAACCGACCCGATTGCCCAATGTCCTCCACAAGAACATAGCTGCAATCTTGACTCAATGGTCTTTCCATAGAGTCCAAGAACACCCAAAACGGATATCGGATGAAGAAGTTATGACCTTCCGAAGTTGGAGGTCACACATGAACAGGCAGTCCTACCCGGCCACCCTACCTTGATTGCCCCTTTCCGACCAGATCCAGTACCCAATGCCCTTCACAAGAATATGGCTAGAATATTGACTCAATGGGATTTTCATATAGTCTAAGAACACCCGAATCGAAGTTCGGACGAAGAATTTATGACCTTCCGAAATTGGAGGTCACACATGAATAAGGCGACCCTGCGGCCCGACCTCACAGGCCTACTGATTGCCTTTAGGCCAGCTCCAATTACCCAATGATCTTTACAGGCATATGGATGGAATCTTGACTCAATGGGATTTCCATAGAGTCTAAGAACACCCAAATCGAAGTTCGGACGAAGAAGTCATGACCTTCCAAAGTTGGAGGTCACACATGAATAGGCACCCCTACCTGGCCAGCCTACCTGACCTGCCCGATTGCCCCTTTCCGGCCAGCTCTAGTACCCAATGCCCTTCATAGGCATATGGATGGAATCCTAACTCAATGATATTTCTATAGAGTCCAAGAACACCCAAATCGGAGTTTGGACAAAGAAGTTATGACCTTCCGAAGTTGAAGGTCATGTATGACTCTAGGCCCGGACGGACCCGTGGGGTGATGACAGGGTAACCGAGGCCCGGGAGTGAACCCGGCCCCGAGGTAACCTAAGGCGGGGTGAACCCGAGTGGAGTAACAGGCAGAGTGAACCCAGTGAGACGGGCCAGACCCGGGTGACCCATCCGGGTAAACCCGACCCGAGGTGAACCAGTGCGGGGCGAGACGGCCCGGGGTGAACTCATCGGGGTGAACCATCCAGGGCAGCCCCTTCCTTTCATTTGTTCGGGGTAAGCGGACAATAACTTGGGCTCTGAGAGGTCCGATTTGAGTGAATTCCAAAACCCTAACATCAAGTTCACTGGATGTGGCTACAATTTACTGAAGGACTCACTAAAATCCCTTTATTTCCTACGTAAAAACTGATTAAAAGTGATTAATGTGTTACTACCACAATATGGCAACTTCCGTGGTTGAAACATAAGCAATTCTAATCCGCTTGAGAATGAGACAGCGACACCATTATTCATTTTAACTCACACATAAAAATGGCACACAAGGACAATCACTCAGTCCAAAAGTCAATCCCGGAATCTCCAGCACACTGTCCCAAGGTCTCTATGCGAAGCCCTTGTCGTGAGGATGAACTCTTCCCCCTTGCTTCGCCGGAAATCGATGATCCGATCGTCGGAAAATCTAGATAGAAGGTAGAGCCTCTCTCTCTCTCTCTCTAACTCTTCCTCTCAAATTTGGTTTGCCTTTCTCTCTCTCCTCCCCCTCTCTCCCAACCGGTTGGGAGAAGATAGAAGTCAAGTGAGATGTCCTCTAGCACTTACGTAATCAAATTCTCTTTGGCTCTTGCGGGTTTCCCTTATCCTCTTATCAAATCTGCCATGGATTTCCTCTATGACATGATGTCTGTGTATTTATAGCTATACTTGAGCTCATTGTTTGACTAGATCTCCACTCGACACGTGTCTCATCTTAAGCCACTCAATTGCGCCAAGTGTCCCACACTACTCTCGGTGCCTCGAAAAACGTGAAATTCCGACTGTCTCAGAATTCAACGAAATTCAATGTGGTAGCTAGATTTCGCGAGAGGATTCCAACAATGATGTCCGTTTTGTCATCCGAGATCTACAAAAAAAAAAAAAAAAATTCTAGGGTTTCACACTCAGGGTCGTACTTGAGGTGCTTACCCAAAGGAGAGGTTGAGAGGGTCATGGAGCAAGTGCACTAAGGCGTGTGTGGTACGCACATCGGAGGGCACACGTTATGCCACCAGATTGAAACTCAAGGTTACTATTGGCTGACAATGAAGCAGGAGTCAAAGGCGTTTGTGCGCAAGTGTGATGTATGCCAAAGGTTTAACAACGTCATCCGTATTCCCGGCCAGGGACAATGCTCCGCTGTGTGGTGTGGTGTAGCACCCCTTCAGGCCCAACCGGATCGAGGCGGGTCAGAGCCGGATCAGGATGTTCAGTTACCCACTCCAATCACTTTATCAAAATCATTTATCAAAAACGCGCGGAAGTGATTTCAATTTGGGAGTTTGGCGGGTCCCAAACCGAGTCTGGGTTGCTCTAATGTCACTCAATCACCTTATCAAAATCATTTATCAAAAACACGTCGTAGCGTTACACTTTAGTTGTCATAAAATCCTTTTCAAATATGCGGAAGCGTTTTAAAGGGGTAAGCCCATTCATTTCATTCATCGCAGTACAATTACTATAAAGGCATATCAAAGCATTTCAAGTAATTTTAAATAGATATTGAGTTGAAATTGTTTTTACAAAATATCAATCATTTCAAAAGAGATATGGGGTGATTGCTTATGTTGGAACATACTCACTTAATTCTTTCTTTATATTTCGGCCTTCACTTGATCTTGCTTTTAGCTCCTGTTAAGTAAATTGCCATAGATAAAACTCACCTGAAATTTACATACTTAGTGGAACTATACAATTCCATTCTTGGTTTCAGTTTAAATAAAATCATGCAGTTTTACTAAACTCTTGTCATTTCAATTTGCAATCATGTTTTTCAATTCCAATTTGTCATAATCTCAAATCAATTCAATTCGGTTTTGCCCTTAATAAATTTAACCTATGCTTTTGATATACAAGATATCGGAATCAAACATGATTCTGCATTTATGATAGGTATAAAATAGTTTTATAACACGATGGGTCTGCTAAGAACGTTATTTGGTTATTAAAAAAAAAATCAGTGAAGTGAGACACTCGCGTCTGAGTCCACCGGGCAGCGTCGAGATGACATCAATCTGTCGTTCATAGTCTTGCTATTTTGACCTATTGGTATACCAATCTATCCCTTCCTCTGAACCTAAGCGGTTAACATTCAATTAAGGGTGTTCCGTCTTTTATAGCAACATACGGTAATATGTACATTTGTATAAACGGTTCATTCAATACTCATGCAATTTTCATTTGCAAACATTTCCTAATTAATTTCTTCAAATCAAATTAAAACTAATTCAAATATGTTTTCTTATGCATTTAGAACAAATAGTTCAAATCTTGAAAGCGATTATAGGAAGATAGATAAACAAAATCGTCGCTTTGATTCGATCTTCGAATCTAGAGCTTCAATCTTTGACTTTTTTTCCTTGTCGACCCCTATTCAAATAATGACAATCACATATTAGTAAGTTATTCTAGGAGTTTTTGGTTGGGATTTATGTCTGGAATACCCCTTCACTTGAAATTTTTTTGAGACACAAACATAATTTGCTCATGCTTCCTTCAAGAATTTTTTCTCTACTGAGTTTATTTTTAGTAGGAATTAAATCATCTCCATTTAGATCACCCAAACTCAAATTACGACATTTTAATGCCAAGCGAGGTCGAGTATGCTGACTCACTTTCAGGTTACCTACTATTATTCCCAATTTCAGAGTGTAAATCATGATTAGTGTGATTCCTTCTACTCATTTGAATATATGGTTCTAAGGTTTCTTCTACAACTAGAATCATCCAATTTGGATTACCAAAACTCAAGTTATTGCGTTTTACATCTAGACTACTCCAATTTGCAAAGCATAATCAAACTATTCTTACACATAACTCCACTTTGACAAATTATGGGCACTTTGGGGTTACAATTTGCATACACTTCCTTCAATTAAATTATTCCCCTAGAATTATATTTTACCCAGAATTTTGAATCACTCAATTTGGATGAGTGAAACTCAACTTATGGCCAAAACACTATAACAATACCCAAAACAGAGCATTACTAGTGAGCTACTTGAGCTCACCTTTAAGCCCGTATTTGGGAGTCTTAGAGCTACAATTTGCTCCTGGTCCCTTCTATAAATTTGTAGACCTATCTCTTATGGTTCTTTAAGAATCACTTTATTTGGATGATTATAACTTAATCTATAGCCAAAACAAGAACAGGGGTCTTGACAAAATTTTGACAGCATTTCCTTTGAAAACCCAACATTTTCCCTTTTTACAAACACTCCTCCCAAACAATCCAAACCAATTTAAACAGTAAACAATCTCAAAATGAACTAAAACCATCAAGAACACTTTTATACCACATTTGGGGTTTTATTAAACCCAAACACAAGTAGAAGGGGGTTAGGGTTTGGTTTTTCTTACCTTAAATCCCTTTCAATCTTCAATGCCAAGCTTTCTTCTTCAACTTGATCTCTTAAACTCTTGCTTTAATGGAGCAAGAATCACAACCTCCTCACTTTGCAAGCTCTAGCTCTCCCTTCCTCTCTCTCTCAAACCGTTTTGCTCAAAATGATCTTCCAAGACCACTTTTGGTCTTAAATATCCCATGTCACATAAGGCCTTGTTTGGCCTTCTTTAAATCATTTGGGTTTAAGTTTTCCTAATTGCCCAAGCTTGCCCACTATTTGTCTCTATTTGCATTTAAATTTTCATTAATCACACTTAGACTTTTCTTCTTTCTAACTTATGACCCTTAGGTCCTTATTTCCCAATTTCCAATTTTTTTGCCCTTTTTCACTTGGGTTTATTTTCGGGTTCAATTAATTTCTCATTTTAGCATTTAATATTTGCATTTGGCTTTTAGCCATATAATAATTTAATCAACATTCATTTAAAAATTCCCAGAAAAATACCCAAAGTTGAAACAATTCATACTAAATATATAATAAAATTATAAAAAAAATTCTATGGTATTTTTGGGGCGTTACACTTGGCCTTTTATAAGTGGGGAATAGATGTTGTGGGTCCTCTGCCTTTGGCCATTGACCAGCGGAAGTTCATGTTGGTTGCTATTGATTACTTCACCAAGTAGGCGGAAGCGGAGGCCTATGCATAGATCAAGGCAACACAACTCATTCAATTTGTACAAAAAAACATAGCGTGCAGATTTAGGGTTTCTCATTCGCTCATCTCGAACAATGGGTGTGGTTCATCTACAAGGAGTTCCAGTAGTTCTATACTGAGATCAAGAATGTCTACTCGTCACCTCGGTATCCCCAATCCAATGGGCAAGCGGAGGTCACGAACAAAACACTACTCGGATACTTGAAAAAGCGCTTGATAACGATGAAAGGAAAGTGGGTGGACAAGTTACCAGTGGCCCTTTGGGGTTACCGAACAACTGCAAGGCAGCCCACCGGGGAGACCCTATAAGCCCTTACCTTTGGCGTCGAGGCGCGGATACCCATCGAGTCTGGACTAGAGCCACTTTCTGGCATTCGGCCACTGTAGGAACTCCTGTGATCCTAGGATGAGCTGAGAAGAAAGAGAACATCTTTCTTATTCAAATATGCACAGTACCAGCACCACGTTGCTCGACAAGTAGAGCGGCTCGTCAAGCCTAGGGCATTCAACAAAGTGGAACTAGTCCTTCGACGGACCTTCAAAGAAGGGGAATTGAAACCAAATTGAGAAGGACCCTAAGTCACCTTGGCTTGATGGATATAGGGTGCCTATAAGAATACGATCCTGCCAGGGGAGGTGGAGCCTCGAACTTTGGAATGCCCTATTTTAAAAGTATTTCCAGTAGCATTTTCACGTTTGTATCGTCTGTTATGAAAATGATAAGTTTTTTTTGCGAAATCGCTCACGCTATAAACTCTAATCATTGAGCTGAGTACTGGGCAGCTTCGAGATTATCTGCTGGTGTTTTCGTGCCCAGGCGACCTCCATGGATCAATTTGCATGAGATAAGCCTCGTACTCGGACAACCTCCTTGAGATGGTCTCCTTGAGATGCGCCTAGTACTCGAGCAATCTCAAATCTTTAAGTAGGCCCAGTGAACAGTCTCTGCTGGATGAGCAAGCTACTAAGCTTCCCGAAGATGGACATTGTAATCGAGCAATCTCATGATCATGTGGTATACTCCATAAACACAAAAAGCACAAAAGAAAGTCAAGTATGTTCAAAACTCATTGGGGTAATGTAGTTGTTCCATTAACCAATAAAAAGGTACTTGGGATCAAGGAACAAAATATTGGTAATTACGAATATATCGGTACTTGAATTTTACGGATATATCGGAAATATCGATAAAATATTGATGGATATTTTGACAAAAATATCGGTAAAGATAAAATTAACAAAAATATTATGAAATTCATGGAAATACTTTGTTGACATCTAAAAAAGACATAAATAAGCAAATATATACTTGTTGAAGACAAAATTCATTATAATTTATCGAGAAACTACATTACAATAGTCTTTTAAAACCAAAATGAAGACCGACGTGGCTCCATTACATTATTTGATGAAGGGATCTTATCTTAATGAAGGGATCTCATCTTAATGAAGACAATATTCATACCAAGACATGGTGTTATGATAATATTCATTGTAACTTCGAACATGTCATGCATAAATGTCTTGAAAAATATTGAGAAATCACAAAGAAAAAATAATTTGAGAGTCAAATGGAGCTTAGATGTGAATGGATGAGTTTGTAATGAAATTGTATGATTTTAAGGGTATTTATAGAATTTTTTGGAGTCAAAATAGTCATTGGATTGTTAAAAAACGGTTGTGATTTAATTCTAACCATTAGATTTGATTGGTTGAAACCTGACCATTGGATCATCATATATCCGTTGGAAATCAATATGAACCGTTAGATCAAGCTTTAGATTTAAAATCAACAGTTGGATAAAAAAAATAGCCATTGGATGCTTTTAAAAAAGTGGACGAAATATGGATTGTTAGATCAAAGCAGGAACCAATCTGGGCCGTCAGATCACTGGTCAAAAAGTCAAAATCTAGTCCACTGATAATTTGAAAAAATCTCCAAAATATCTCCGGTATTTTTCCAATATCATCGATATATCTTCGATATTTTGCCGATATTTTACCGATATTTTCTTAGAATTTCCAGTTCACGTACGCGTGATGTATACGCTCGATATTTCGCCGAAATATCGATATTTTTTTGATTTTTAGCTCAATCGACTTTCGGTTAGCAATATCGTGTCGGTACTGGCCGATATCTGATATTTTGGCGATATATTGGCCGATATTACTAATTTTTTGTTCCTTGCTTGGGATAGACCCCTAGGGTTGGTCACGGTGCTTTAGGAGGGGTAGAAGCCTCCTCCCGGATAATTATATCGGGGCCGGGTTGGACACTTCGGCATCCAGTGATGTACCTTCACCTAAGGGCATAAGGAGGATTTGGGCTTCCTCTGCCAGAGTGTTGGGTAAGACTGGGGCTCGGGCCCCTACATTAGTCGAAGTGTTGACTGTCTCGTTGTGCATTGGGACGGAAGGGGGTTCGGTTGGTTGGGCGGGACCGACTCTTTGCGATGACAGGGCGATCTCTTGAGGTCTTAGATCCCATCGCCTTCTGGCAGCTCTTCTCATTACATTTGATGATCAGTGCAATGTCTTATACTATTAGCCCTCAGCGAGCAACTTGGTAGTAGTCGGCTTTGCGACTCATGAAACATGCGGTTTCGACATCTAAAGGCATCCTTGGCTTCAAGCTGAATGGTGTGCTCTTGCCATAGGCGTTGGATCTCGGTTCGGTAGGACTCCATATCTGCCTAGTGGATACTTAGTTGCACGTTGTTAGCATGCTTTAAGTTAGCCACCTCTGTCTCTAGTTGCGAGACCTTTTTAATTTGGTGCCCTAGCACATCGTGTGCTCTAGTAACCTAGACAAGCTTCTGGAGCAGCACGACCACCTCCCTTTCTAAAGCAAGAGCCTTGGCTTCGTCCTGTGCTTTGGAGTACGGTTCCCGCGTATCATCCCGCGAGTGTGTGAAACACAGTTCAGGTCGGTGCTGCGGGCGTCATGATGCCAGCCTCATATAGGCCCCAAACGTGCTCATCTACATGTTAAATTCCATTTAGAAGAAGAAAAATTGAAAAGAGAGAGAGAAAAATAGGGGCAGACGAGTAAAGGTTCTGCATCTTGCCATTGAAAGGTGTTGAATCCCTCCCGAGAGGTGAGAACCTTCTAACTTGATCTTGGAGCCCCAAACCTCGTAACCAAGTCAAAGGCCACTTCCTCCTCGGGGTCTAATGTAAAACCCCGAAAAATTTAAAATTTTCTAAAAATATAAAATTAAATAATAAAGTACCAAAATGGCTTAGGGAAGCCTAGAAAATTCCTAGGCTCGGATAACCATTAGTTTATACAGTTAGTCAGATCTTCTTAACAGTAACTCGAAAAGTTTCTTTGAATTCCTAAATGATTGGGAATTCTTTATGAATTTTTGAAGTTGGGTATCCAATAACCCTAGGAACGAGATTTTCTTGAAAAACTCGAGAGTTAGGGAAAAACATGAGTTAGTTTAATTAAAGTAAAATGAAAAGAAAACAAACTAAACTATTCGGGTGGAAGTGAATCTGGGATAGGAACGAAATCGGGGCAAGAAGTGGGCCCCACACCCCACATCAAAAAGAAAGGAAAGAAAGAAAGAATAAAAGAAAGAAAAAAGAAAATAAGAGTTTTATCCCATTCTCGAGACGATGCGAGGGAGGCGTGAAGGAGAGTGAGTTAGAGAGAGAGTAAAACTACTCCTCCTTCTCTCTACGATCTACGAGATCTGGGTGGCCTAATCACAAGTCAAGATTTAAAGTTCATCTACTCGACGAGGGCTACGCTAGTAAAATTTAAAACACGTAGTTCTCACCGAAAATTCTCGGTTTGGAGGAGAAAGCCAGAGAGAGAAGCTCTACCTTCTCTATAAGATTTACGCGACGACAAATGGCCTGGTTTCTGCCAAGACTTAAATTCGAGTAAATCTGGCCAAGGGCAACGCGCGGGACACCGAAATCAAGAATTTTGGTCGGGGCATTCGAGCCGAAGTTCAAGAAGGCCATGGCCCTGGTCTCGACTCAAAAAGTTTCGGCTCTTCGCTCCAAGAGGTAGGGAACCTTCCTACCTGCTTACTTTATCTAAATATTGTTTTGGTCTTCGTTGGGTCTCTAAGGGGCTGTTTGGATTGTGTTCCCTAACACAAAAATCGATTTGCCGATTTGCGCTGTTTTGTTGTTGATTTTTGGGCTGAGTTCGGGGACGGTTTCTCAGGCCACATGTTTATGGGCTGAATTGTGGACTCAATTGGGGCTAGCCTTTGTTGCCGATGACAGGGCTGTTTCCAAGGCGAGTTTGCAGGAAAATAGCATGTACTAGAGCTCTCAAAGAAGCCCCGGGAACGCAATTGTATGGGTTCCACGCAGCTGCCCAGCTGCACTAGCCATGCGGAGGCCTCCAACTTCGGACGGCCATAACTTTCTCTCGTCCAACTCTACTCTTAGGTGTTCTTGACTCCCATGAAAGCCTTTATATAGAATCCATACATATAGTTTTGTTACAATTTGAGCTCATATTATGTCCGAAAATAACGAATACAGTAGCCCCCGTGTGTTTTTACAGCGTCAACAATTATTCATGCTCCTACCCAACTCTGACGGCCGTGATCTCCTCTCTGTCCGAACTCTATTCAAGTGTTCTTGACCCTATGGAACCACTATCTAGAATCTGGCTACATACCTATGAATAAATACTTGTACCCACGTATTTCTGGTACTTTAATTGTAGTGACTGGCGTGCAAAATTGTCAGTTGTGATGATGTGTGTGGCTCCAATACATTGAAATTAGTGTAAGCTTGTTTGCAATCATATGCATGTTGATATAATTATCCATGAGGCTTGGGAAATGCATGAGTTTATGTGATAATTGAGGCCATTGCATATTTGTTGTGAGGCTACTGTGGACTCGATATGTCACAATTAGACCTGTAGTTAAAGTATGTCATACTGAGTGGTAATGAATTTATATGTCAATGTGTGCGTGTATTGATATGTTGACATGAATTGTATGAATTAATTGGAATTTATGTGTTCATTGATATAACTTTCTAATTGATGCATGGGTTGAAATGCATGGGTTGAAATGCATGAGTAGGCATGCACATATAGCATTCTTTATATATGTAGCATGGTAATGGGAAATGGCATATTGTATTGCATTTGTACCATACCGCATGAAATGGGTGAGAGGCAGCTGGAAAAGACTGCATTGTGTTTGGTGTCGATGTTGGTTTCAGTCTAGGGACAAAGTCCTAAAAGGCCAAAATGGATTTATATCGGAGGGTTGTCCACATGAATTTATCGGAGGGTTGTCCACATGAATTTATCGAGGGAATGTCCAATGACTTATCGGAGGCTGTCCAAATTTAAATTTTATCGGAGGGTTGTCCACATGAATTTATCGGAGGGTTGTCCAATGAATTTTATCGGAGATTGTCCAATACTTTGAATAAAGTAGTTATCGGAGATTACCCAATACTTTGAGATAGCGATTTATCGGAGATTGTCCACAGCCATTAACAATACCATTCGTCGGAATATGTCCAGCTGTTTTTGAATGCAAATGAAAAAACCTTTTGTTTTGGGGAAACACTTTCACACACAAGGTCATGATGCTGAGAGAAGCTCATGAGGACTTAAGACAGCACTTATGGTAGCATCCTTGTCCATGACATGTAGGATTCCCCGTGCTTGGCTGTTTGACCATCAGCAACAGTGGGAAATAGCCCGTAATTGCCCCCATCGGGTGTTAGCTCACCCCGCCGCGACTCCCTTGAAAATGTTAACGCTATATGGTACGCTCACTAGAGTCGATATATTGAGAAGAAAGTTGGATCGTGGTTTTGACGGCATTTTGTAAAACATGTATTAAAATTTTAATTTTGATATATATGTTTCAGATAAGAGTTAATAAATTTAAACTCTTATGGACTATGGTTTTATAGTCATATGCTTATATGTTTGAGTATGGATAAATGGGCCCTACGTGGCCATTTTTACTCGTATGTGGACTCGGTATGGTCGTTGTATAATATTAGGATAGGTTGCCATTAAATTACACAGTCAGAGCTGGGGTAGAGCTCCCCGTATAAAGACTCGCCCGATTTCGCTAAAACTCGGTCCGGAAAAGAGGGACTCAATGGTGTGTATCAAGTTACCCGACATTCACTGACCTTCCACTTCGTTGATTCGGTTGTCAACTACCTGATCTGGGCGTCACATCTAATAGGCGAAAATGTGTGTTATAAAAAGTGAATACGCCATAAAGCAAGTACACACGTCACCCTAAGTAATAAATGAGTGGCGCATCGTCCCAACATGATTAGTCACACTTACCGAAATTAGAATAGTTCTAACTCTATTTGGATAATGCAAAGGGGAAGAGATTAAAATAGAAAACAAACTAAACTAAAGAAATCCTAAACTAAAGTCTCTAACATACAAAGGGAAAAAGTAATTACAAGAAAACCTAGGGTTTTGATTTCACCAAACAAATTCCTATGGTGAGATTTGAAATGGTCTCAATGATGCCTAAATTATATATTAATGGCGGATTTCACCTAAGCACATATTATTCTTTCTCTAGCAATAACAGTCTACCCTTAGACAAGGTTCTAATGCATCTCTACCTCAAACCATCATAACTAAGGATTCATTAAGTAATTGAAATCCATTAAGCCACATGTAACCCACAAATATCTCTATTCTATGGAGAAATATGATATTCTATTCATGGTCTAACCTAATTATTGTTTCTCAACCTCAAACTAGGTCAAAAATCATGTTAATAGTGATCAATCATCAACAAGCATTATGAATTGAATAAACATTCAATATATATATATATATATCAAAACATCAACGATTACAAATAAAAAATAAACACCATAGTTCATTGTTTGGACTACATCAAAACCCTAGAAAATGAGATTAGCTCATAGAGAAGGGAAATACAACAAAGGAAAAGAGAGAAAACATAAAGAGGAGAAGAAATAGCCTATATGGAAGATGAAACGCTCAATATCCACTTCAAATCTTCCTCTTCTTCCCCAAAGAGAGCTTTGCCCTAGGGTTTGAAACACAGGGAGCTTTCTCCTTGCGATATCCGAACTCCCTGCTCCCATATCACAGAACTCCTCTCACATTGCACCCCTTCTCCAGCCCTAATTTCCCCTTTTTATCACCCCTAAAATAGAGAGGGGGAGGAGATGGGCTTTGGCAAACTCATAGGCCCCAACATCCACGCTGTAGCATGGCGGATCTCATGATGCGTGTAAAAGTGGGTAGGGAGCGGCTACTAAACCTCAGTAAACCTTCTTCAAACATGGCTCATGCTCATGGTTGTGGGCGCTTAGGGGCGCAAGCGACGCTCAACTCCCAACTCAGCGCCTGCTTTGAGGGTGAGTGTGGCGCCTTCAAGTGGATTCGGGCGTGCTGATGCTCTTATGTGATCAGGGCTCTCTGAAGGCGGCGCTTTTCTCTGCCCTTCCACCCCTTCTTCCCTTCTTGCCTGCTCAACTCATCCCGGAAGACAACTCAATCCTCATCAGATTTTTCTTATCAAAAAAATGTTAATTTTTCTTTGAAATAAAAATAAAATGCCTAATTAGAATTTGGAAGGAGTTGTAGTGAGAGAACAAACAGGAGAAAAAAAAGCCAGTTAAGAGTGAAAGTGACTGAAGAAGAAGAAGAAAATTAGAGCTAATTCGGGCGAAGTGATCGCGAAAAGAAGAAGAGAGGATGGGTTCATCTTTGTACTAGAGCCACGATCTTTTGTGGTGGAGCCACTTTCTAACTGTATTTTAATTCATAAATAATTAATTAAAGATATTTTTATATGTTATTTACTTAAATACATTTTTATATTATCATATGATAATTTGAATGAGAACTTTTACTTATTTATCTAGTTGATTTATTTATTTATAATAAATTATTTATTTATAAATAAATAATAATAAATTCTTTATTCATAAATAAATAATAACAAATTCTTTATTTTTAAATAGTAAAAATAAATTATCTACTTTAATAAATAATAATGAATTATCTATTTATAAATAAATTAATAAAAAGTTATCTATTTGTATATAAACAACTATTACTATTATATATAAATAATAATGAATTATCTATTTATTGTTAATAATAAATCTCTTTCTATTATTGTTATAAAATTGAATATACTATAGGGTGTGCCTTACATAAAAAAGTCTGCGCTTCAAGTGCGCCTTGCGCCTCAAGGCTCCAAAAGGCCTTTGCTCCTTGGAGCTCCTTGTGCCTTTCACAACTATGTTCATGCTATAGAGTAAGCTCACACCGTAGCGTGAGTGGGCTCACGATTGAATGTGTGAAGAATTTCACCACGACATGAGTTGTTCTTCAACTTTGCAGTATCCTCTCATTTGCATCCTTCGGCTTCTTTCCTTCATAACTATTCATCAGACTCGAACATGCGATCTTGGTGTCTACGGAAAGCCCTCAGTCTACAGAATCTGTATACCAATGAAGTCTCAGAAAGGACATCAATACAGTAAAGGATCATGTGTTTTCTGCGACTACATGATGAATTTATTGATTTTTTCTTCGATTTCATTCATTTCTGCTTAAAGGTTGGCCTAATCACAAAATTGAGAAAAGAGAGCATTAGGACACTTACTTATATCATAAAACCTAAGCAATATGTGGGGATAAAATGAGTATTTAAGATACTCCTCACACCCTCAAACTTAAATCTTTGCTTGTCCTCGGCTTAAATACTTCCCCACACTATCTCTAATAAAACACTATGAGTGAGAGAAATGGTGCTAGCAACAAGTTAGGAGAATACCATGACAAAGTTCTATGGAAACAATATAGCCTACATGAGATTAGCTTATGGAGAAGGGAAATACAACAAAGGAAAAAAGAGAAAACATAAAGAGAATAAGAAATAGCCTATATGGAAGATGAAATGTTCAATCTCCTCTTCCAATCTTCCTCTTCTTCCCCGAAAGAGCTTTCTAGGAGTTTGGAAACCTAGAAATATACAACCACGTCAATTCCCTGCTCAAACTCTCTCTATGCACCACATCTCAGAGGCCCTGTTCCCATTTTTATGAGTCCCCAAAATAAAGAGAGAGATGGCTACGGCGAGCTCATGAACCTCGACATCCCATCTTTGTAGTGTGGCGGATCTGCTCTGGCAGTGGAAAAAAATGGGGGGCTCTTTGGAAGCCCTGTGAAGCAAAACCACGCTGAAGTGTGAAAAGCTCACATCGTAGCTTGAGTGGGCTCTCTGTTTGGAGCGGTGACAACACTCAACGCCCACGGTGTGAATGGGATCATCTTCATGGCGTGAATCCGTGCCTTCGGCAGTGGAATCGCGGCGCCAAGGCGTGGCGCTCACGTAGCATAAACGTGAGTTGTTCTTCAACACTTGTGTCCTCTCGTTTTCATCACTTCAGCTCCTTCCTTCATAAATTCTTCATTCAAATTCCGAATCCTTTGTGATCTTGGTGTGCACAAAGGCCTCGGAGTCACAGAATTTTGCTCCATACCAATGATCATAACGAGGACATCATATCAAAAGAGGATACGTGTTTTTGCAGTGCATGATGACACTGCTGATTACAGGACCCGATTTAAACAAATTTCGGCTCCAAAAGTTGGCTAATCAAAAATTGAAAAGGAAGCATTATGACACTTGTTATATCATTGGAAATACTAAAACCTATATGCAAAACATGGGATAAAATATAGGATACTCATCAAGGTCAGCGAGGTGGTGGTTCCTCGAAAACGGCGTGGATACGCCTCCGGGGTTTCCATAGAATAAGGGGATGGGGGGTCCACTACGGGGAGGGAGGATGCATACCCTAGGTACGGGGAGGTTCAAAATCCCTCCTCGGGGGCATTTCTCCTTCGGAGGACTGCGGGCCGAGCTAGAGTGAGGTGGAAAGTTCTAGCGGGATGAATCCTTCAACCGAGGAGCTACCCGAGGGACTTCACTTGCCTTGGGGATAGTTGGGGAGTCTCTAGGTGTAGGTGGACGAGTGCGGGGGTGGGACTCGTCGGGGGGGGTGCGAGGTTCCTTGGCCTCTCACCTCTCAGGGGTCATGTGGGAGTAGGTGGAAGAGCCCGATTAAAGCCGCTTGGAGACTTGAGGAGGCAGCGGGGAATTTGGAAGTCCCTTGCCTAGCTTAGAAGGTTGAGAACTCACAGCTAAAGCCATGATACGGATTAGCACTCGGATTAGATCCACTAGTTTTCCTCAGCCCAGAGTACCTGTGTGAACATGAGCATGTGTTAAAGCAGAGGTCAAAGAGATGAGGACGGAGCCTTTAAATGGAGCCACACGAGGCTTCGCTCTGGAGCTGTCGGCGGCTGGAAGGGGAACACCCTCGGCATGGGATCCTAAGCGACCCCGGGCGCAGAACACCGGCTGCGTTTCCTTGAGGCTTATTCTTGCTAGTTTTCGGCAGGTTAGTCACTAGGTTAAGCGGTTGGGCGTTGGCCACAAGGTAGTACCAGCCGAGCTTGTGCCACTTGCAGAAGTAGGCAAACAGCACCTCCTCCAAACCAAGCCTACGGTCGAGCCTCTTGTTCAGTATGCACACCAGGAGAACTTGGATGATGTTGGTGAACATAAGCGGGGTGGATGAGGTGTAGTAGGAAGCTGGTGAATTGGTGGGGGGCGGGGGAATCTCATTTCGATAATGTGGTTTCCAACCGGTGGGCGTGGTTCATCTACCCTGGTCCCGTAATGCGTACATGGCGAATTAGGGGCCCCAGGAAGGGCGACGACGCCGACTTGAGGGGAAGAATGGCCTCGAAAAGGCATGTGTGGGGTTCCTAGATGAAACTATGTTGTTGGAGTCCGCGCAAGAGAGAACTTCCTTAGATGCGGGTGGAGAGAGGGGTGGTTCTTCACCTACACCACCATCGATAAGACGTTTTCCATGAGCCATCCTATGAGTTCCTTTGAGCCATTCTAGGAAGACAAGCGAAGAAATCATCAAGCCCAGACAAAAAAAAAAAAAAAAAAAAAAGAACAAAACAAAACAAAAGAAAGGAAAGCAAAACAAAATGGAAAGAAAGGGAAGAAGCGAACAGGATTTTTCGAACTTACCAAGCAAGTTTTTGTTTCGATCTCGCGATGCGGGTAATAACGAAGCGAGCAGAACCTTGAAGAAAGAAAACTAGAGGTTAGCGCGGTAAAATGACACGAAAATCAGCGAGCGAGGTTACTTGAAGCGTGGGGCGGATGAAGCGATCGAGGGCGCATTTAATGTTTTGTGTTATCATTGTTAAGACCCG
Source organism: Tetrastigma voinierianum (assembly GCA_016808115.1). Lineage (NCBI taxonomy): Eukaryota > Viridiplantae > Streptophyta > Magnoliopsida > Vitales > Vitaceae > Tetrastigma > Tetrastigma voinierianum. The sequence goes on from JAEQBH010004951.1 coordinate 30,842, forward strand.
GTGCGAGTCCGGAAGCGACCCAGTATGAAGTAGCAGGTCTTAATAGGTGTGCATAAGGCTCGGGAGTGATGATGATTGCTATGATTTAACTATGCGACGACGCGTTCGAAAAACCAAAACTAAAAAATTGCCCCCATTCCCAACCCTAGAGGAGCGCAATGGCGCTAGAGGGCTAGTGAAATGGGATAAGCCCCAAGACATGTGCCGTGCAATTAACGTTTATTGGGAACCAAGCCTAGACCTGAGTGAGCACATATGATCCTATCCTAACTCATTTACAAGCAAAGAAGCCCGAGACAAGTAAGACAGAAAAGCGGACAACAGATCAAAATGACCACCTTGGGCATCAAATGAGAAAAAGGCAAGCGAGCCACCTCGGACAACCATCTCGAGCATGAAGATGAAATTGACTTTAATGTATACGTTCACGACCTCTGGACAAGTAGTGTGATCCCCAGATATCTGGGTTGTGCGTACAAATGAATGTGTATGTGTAATGTAAGGATGTAAAATGGCACTCATAAATGCCCTAATTACTAGCATTAAACATGTAACCCCCATCTAGTAAGTATAAAAGGAGGGGGAGGACTTTTATAGAGAAAAAAAATAAAGATATTTTAATCACGATTTACTTTATGGAAAGCCAAGACCTTTTCAGACATGATCCAAGTATACTTGTTGGGCAGATGGATTATATATATATATCACTTTTGAAAATGTTGTTGAATGATGATCCAAAGGAGTTAGTCCCTTTTATGTACTAGAAAATAGGAGAATTTCCCGAGTGATGGAAATAGTGTCAGAGAGAGCAAGGAAGCAAGATGGAGAGAAAGATAGCTTTGCTTTTTCCGGGATAAATCATACATATGGTGGGAAGGCCTATTTATAGGCTCCCAAAGTGATCTTCCAATATCCTCATTAATGAATGAATTAATGAGGGTATTATTCATTAATAATAGTGATTTATGTATATAATTTAAGATGAATCCATTCATTTGCAAAATCTCTTTGAATAGAGCAAAACTTTATTGTGTGATGCGAATCAGGAATTGGCTTCATTCATTTAAAACCTTTCATTATAACACTTCTTAATTACACCACTACGAATGTGCTTCATAAAAACCTTGTTAGTATAACCCAGTGGGAAAAAACTAGCGGAAGAATTTACAACGATACGTATGTTGTTTACCTCATTAAAAACCTTGTCGGAAAAAACCCAGTGGAACAAAAAAGCGCGGAGCGAAAGGGAAAAGAGTAAAGTAGCGAACATTAAGGTCATAGCGGGACTTCCCTCAGCTGCCAACGCATCCTTTGGTTGGCGCATTCCAATCTTATATGAGTTTTTTGAACGTTGAAGTTCGTAATGCCTTGGTGAATAGGTATGCTAGATTATCACTCGAGCGTATTTGTTGAATGTCAATCTCACCATTCTTTTGGAGCTCATGAGTGTAAAAGAACTTTGGAGAGATATGCTTAGTTTTGTCTCCTTTGATGTATCTGCCCTTTATTTGTGCAATGCATGCAGCATTGTCTTCAAATAATTTTGTTGAATTGTCTTTGGAAAAAGGGTGGCCACATGATTCCTAAATATGTTGGATCATCGATCTTAACCATATACATTCACCCTGCATCTGCATATCCAAACAGTTGTTGCTTTGATTCTTTTGAATAGAAGAGCCTATATCAGATGTTGCTAGATCATGCATGTAATGCTGATAGAACCAATACCTTAGTTGGAGCAAGAACTATATCAGTGGTCTGGAAAAGCAATATCAGGCGTGTACAAATGCTTGAAGATACATAAGGGCACCAATAGCACTAAGATATGGTATTTCAGGACCAAGTAGTTCTTCACCTTTTTCATAAGGACGAAATGGGTAATTTTTCACATCAAGTGAACAAACAGCCATTGGAGAAGTCAAAGGGTGAGCTTCATCATATAAAAGCATTTTAAAATTTTCTTAGTATAGGCTTATTGGTGAACTAAAATGCCAGTAGGGAAGTGCTCTATCTGTAAGCCAAGAAAAAAATTTGTTTTTCTAAGATCTTTCATCTCGAATTCCCTTTTTAAGTAATTTGTCGTTCTTGTGAGCTCTTCAAGAGTCCCAATAAGATTTAGATCATCAACATATGCGAAAATAATTGCAAATCCGATTTTTGATTTCTTAATAAAAATGCATAGGCATATAGGGTTGTTAGCATACCCTTCTTTTAATAAATATTTGCTAAGACGATTGTAACATCCTAAATTATATACGACCAGGTTTATAACATGTTTTTTACAGGGGAGGGTATAATAAGAAAGTAAATGTTTTACGGAATAAAATAAGGCTAAAAATAACATAAGCAAAAACCCGGAATTAATACAAAAGTCAAGGGTAAAGTGGTAAATTGCCACTTAAGGACTTAAGTGTCATAAGATGAAAAGATGGGATGCCAAAGTAGAATTTTTATAAGTTGAAATGAGAATAGATGAGAAATAAAGGACTAAAATGCAAAAATGAAAAAAAGAGTTCAAAAATGAGATAAGGCCAAACATGGCCTTATCTTAAAGAAAAAATATCTCATGTGGGCATAAAAGATAGGGCAAAAAAAAAAAAAAACGGAGAGGAGAGCTCCTACGGGTAGGATAAGGGAAGAGAGAAAAGAAGAGAGGAAGAACAGGAAGAAGAAGGAAGAGAAGAGAAAAAGGTATGGATTTTGTATGGATTTTTATTGGTTTTTATAGATTAGTTTGGATACTTATATAGATTTCTATGGATTTGTATGAAAAAAATCAAACCATAAACCCATTTTTGATGAATTGGGTCTAAAGACCCTGCAGTATATTGGTTGTGTTTTGAACTTGGGTTGGTTGATTGTAATCCCTCAATTGAGGAATATATTTGTATTAAATCATTACAGGGTTTTTAGGGAGATACTGCAAAATTTCTCCAAAACTCATGTTTTTATTTTAGTCATAACTTGGTCATCACTCATCCGAATTGAGTGATTCAAATTTATGAATAAACTAGACTTATAGGAGAACATATCTCCTTGAAATAAACATATCTCCTTGAAATAGGTATATCCAAACTCCGAAACCTTTAGGCTCAGAAATTCATCCAAAGTGGAAGCGATGCGCTATGGTATCACGACAACTTGGGTGGGACACAATTGTCATTTTTAGTTGTTGGCGTCGACCGTGCATGGCCATAACTTTCGTCCAGAACTCTAGTTTTGGGTGTACTTGGACTCTATGGAAAGCCCTTTTAGTCTAGAATTAATCCATATGAAAGCATTGACATTGGAATTCATAGTGGGTCCACAAATCATGAAAAAACAGTAGGCCACAGCCAGGTTGCTATTTCGGGTGGCATTCTTATGGGAAGCCTCAGGCACTGGGGTCTTCTTTACGTCCGAACTCCATTTCGGATGTTCTTAGACTCTATGGAAATCCCTTTGAGTCTAAAATCCATCCATATATAGCTTGATGAAAATCGGAACTCATATTAGGTCCCGAAATCATGAAAAATAGTAGGCCCTACTGGTAACCATAGTAATTCATATTATGAACTCATAAATAACTGATAAGCATACATGATAACCATACTTATGCATGCATATAATGAGATATGAAAAATGCAAAGATACGAATAAATGATTGTAAATATCGCAAATAATTACCGGATGACAATAGTGTCGGGAATATCTGACCATGTCTTGAAACATAAAATACGTAGTTATACTTGCTTAGAACACAGTAGAGGATAGTTGGGCATGCCCTGTTAGGAAAAAGTCTGCGATATCTTGATCAATTGTACATTTGGGTCATTACGATTGCCTTCGGGCCATTATAGACCAGCATTTCTTACGAGTGATGCAAACCTTATGACCTAGTTTCAACTTTATCCACTTCTAGATTTATGCGAGGCATGAAACATAAAACAAATGACTTAGATATGACATATGAAATGTATATGACGTTGATAAATGAAACATGATATGATAAAGTAAATTTGAGATATGTATAAGCACGTTTAAATGATATGATATATTTAAGATTTATATGCAATATTGTATAGAAGTGTTATGATCGTGTTAGTGGTTGTCACGAGTTTATTCCCACTAAGTGTAAAAAAGCTTGCACGGGTTTTCATCCGTGTAAGTCACGAAGCGAGAGCGGGGAGCGAGGACAATCCGCATCGGTCTCGAATTGACACATCATTAGATGCTCACTTGAAGACTTTTTGGCACATTTTGTATATATAGCTTATCCTTTTTGTTTGTTTTTGTAAACAAATGAAGCAATGTAAATATTGTAAATGTTGAACACTTCCATGTATGGAGCTTGTATATATTTTGTAATCCGCTGTTATAGGATATAGTACAAGTTAAGGATATAGTACAAGTTAAGTGTTTAACATTATATGAATGAACAAGCTTAAAGGTTATAAGTTTAAAAATAAATAAATAAATAAAAATGATGACACTTACTTGCTTCGGCAGTGCGGTTGGGGCGTCCGCGAGTTAGTGACCATGAGCCTAAGTTTAGGCGTTTACGGACAAATTTACAAACCTTAGGTCGATTATAAGATAAACATTCATATGCTAAGTAATGTGTTGACCTCTGATGTGGATGTCCTTGTGTTTTGTATAGATGGATTGTCCTGAAGAAGCTGCTGAGAGTGTTAACCCAAGGGAGCAAGAGTTATCAGCTTCTGAGACTTCAAAAAGTAATGTACCTAATGAGCCCACGGAAGCCTTGCTGAGAATATCCCAGAACATGGTTCGGGTATTGGATAGATTGACTGCTCCCAAACTTTCCGATAGACCACGATGGCAAGACATAAGACGGAGGAATTCCATTGGTCGAAGCATGGAAGAGTGAGAGAAAGCGAACTACGGATTAGAAAAGCAAGAAGAATTGTGGAAGAGAGTTAGATGCCCTCAGTCGAGAGGCGTCATGTGCAGTCTCACTAATGCGAATTGGGGCATATGATTGAGTAGGCTGGTGCTCAAAAGTCCAGGGATTCCAAATCCCATGACATGGGAATTCTTTGTCCAGTTCGAGGCCAGTAATATTCTGGGGACATGTATAGAGGGTGTCAGTGGAAGCAGGTTCTGCGAATATGGAAAGCGGAACTTATCAGTAGTAAGTATGAGAAAGAGAGTTCAGACTATCTCAACAAGTATGCGGAAGCGGTCCTCGTGAGGCATTTCGGTGTAAAGCAATTGAGATGGACACATGGTTATCAGAGAGGTACTTAGCATGTGACTTCTCTCCAGCGGGGTGAACTTTTATCGATTGGTCAGTGTAATAAAGTGGAGGCTAGAAACCCAGTGAAGAAAGTCTCGAAAGAAGTTCTCAAGGAGCCTCCTCCTCTTACGGTAAGAGAATTTAGAGATGTTGGCCAGGAGTCGATCACGGTCGGCTACGAAAGTGAAAACGGGGAGAATAAATTTGTATCTAGTGAGGTAGAGGTGCCAGTTAGACGAGGAGAACTTCGGAGTGCACTCGTTGCGATAGACGACATTGGGTGTTTGCGGGTTATTGACTGTAGGGGTGTTTCGGTGTGGAAGCCTTGAGGCATTTGATAACACGATTATTCACAGGAGTTCGGGGATAATGGGAGTGACGAGGAAGTGGAGGAAGATCACGGCACCACTTTCGACTCGCGATGAGGTAGAAATTAGTAGTGGCCCATCTCGTGAAAGAAAACGAGGAGGCACGGTTCGAGACCGTGGATTGTCACGGCCTGCGACTACTTAGAAGCCACGAGGCATATGCTATGAGGCTCGTGAGGATCGGCGGGATGTTCAGGAGTTATAGCTAGTATATTGTCTTTATATGATATTGAGATCACGTGCATTGATTGATCTGGATCACACTCATTCGTATGTGCATGGAGCATGTATTTGACAAAGTACAGGTGATGGAGAAATTAGCATATGACATGCATGTGACTAGTCAGTTGGGACACGGCGTTAGTGTGAATGGTGTATACGAATTGCCTAGGTGTTATCACAATGAGAGTTTCGCTGATTTGATAACCTGCATTCAGGGTTTGACTTGGATTGCGGGAATGGATTGGTTGACTAAACAGGAGCCATTGTTGATTGTGGACAAAGGCGGTAGTGTTGAGATGTTAGACTAAGTTTGGGGTGATGTCTGGGCGTTAAAGATCGGCGTAATGTCGATGTGATCACCGACCATGCGATGGAGATTTATAAGAAAATGATGAGGCATTCTTAGCCTTGATACTTGACTCAAAAGAGGTCAAGTTGGCGTGGAAAAGATTCATTAGTAAGGGTTTCCAAGATGTGTTCACGAGAAGAGTTCACACCCCGAGCATTCCGCGAGAGGGAGGTGGACTTATCCATAGAAATTGTGCGAAACGGCCCACATGTCTAGGGCACCTTACGAGGATAGCTCCGGCCAAAGTTGAAGGAGTTAAAGGTTCGTTTCTGAGCTTTTAGACAAAGGGTTTGTACGACCCGGTGTTTAAGCAGCAGGATGCACTTGTTTTATTTGTGAAAAAAAGAAAGATGACACTGCGGATGTGCGCCGATTGTCAGCGGTCAATGGTGTGATGAAAAGCAATCTTCATTCACGAGAATCGAAGATCTTTTTATCAGTTGAAAGGAGCGGGTGTCTTTTCGAAGATTGACTTGCGATCTGGATATTATCAGTTGAGAGTAAAGGAAGTAAATGTCTTTGAAACTAGCATTTAGAACCCAGATATAGCCGTGCAGAGTTTATGGTAATGCCTTTTGGGTTGACTAATGCCGCTGAAAATATTCATGGATTTAATGAATGAGTCATTTCGACCTTATGTGGATCGAGTTTGTAGTGGTCTTTATTATTCGGCGTCACGGGTGTATTCTAAGGATGCATAGGAACATGAACAACATCTGAAAATAGTCCTGCAGACGCTAAGAGAAAAGAAGTTATATGCTAAGCTCAGCAAATGTGAATTTTGGCTAAAGGAAGTTTCCTTCTTAGGCCATATTGTGTCAGTGGAGGGTATAAAAGTTGACCCTACAAAGATTGAAGTCGTGGTGAATTGGAAACCACCTCGAAATGTAACCTAGGTGAGAAGTTTCTTGGGCCTAGCAGGTTATTACAGAAGATTTGTGAGAGGCTTTTAATACGTAGAAGCTTCTCGCTCACAAAGTTACTTAGGAAATGAATAAAGTTGAGTGGACAGGACAAATGTCGAATAGTTTTGAACAATTGAAAGGGATCTTTGGTTGCGGCACAGTATTAGCTGCTTGACTACTTCGGGAAAAGGAGTGATGCCTGCAGCCTTGTAGTGATGCTTCAGGCATTGGTTTGGGATGCGTGTTAATGCAAGATGGGAAAGTGGTGGCTTATGTGTCTAGACAGTTGAAGACACATGAACATAATTATCCTACTCATGACCTAGAGTTGGCTGCGGTAGTGTTTGCTTTGAAAATATGGCGACACTACTTATATGGAGAAAAATGTAAAAATTTTACTGATCATAAGAGTCTGAAATATTTGCTAACTCAGAAAGACTTGAACTTGAGGCAACGTCGGTGGTTGGAATTATTTAAAGACTATGATTGTGTAATTGATTACCACCCCGGGAAAGCAAATGTAGTGGCGGATGCCTTGAGTAGGAAAATGATTTCTGCTTTGTCTTTGAAAGATTGTGACTGGAGATTTGATTTTGATGGAGCCTTGTTGGCTCAATTGAGAGTTATACCATATTTGAAGCAAATGATTATAGATGCTCAGAAAAATGATGAAGAAATGCAAAAAAAGGTACATATTGTCAAAGATGGTAATAAGACTGATTTTTCAGTAAAAGAAGCTGAAAGTTTGTATTTCCGGAATAGATTATGTGTGCAAGATGATAAAGAGCTAAAGAAAAAAGTTGTTATTTGAAGCTCGTAATACGATATTTACCATGCATCACAGCGGTAATAAGATGTATCAAGATTGAAAGCAGCATTATTGGTGGAAGAAATGAAAGAGATGTATTGATGATGTCTAAATGTTTGACGTGTCCAGTGAGTCAAGGCTGAACACAGTTCAAGCGAATTACATTGAATCCCACTGAATTCCTCGATAGGTGGGATAACATTTCCATGGTTCGATGTCGGGTTTTCTCCTTACGGCAAAAACATATTATCTCTGGGTGATTGTTATTCAAGGCTCCTGAAGTCGGCCCATTTTATACCCGATCGGGTTAGTTTATTCTATGGATCGACGTCTGGTAGAGTTATGTGTGAATGAGATTTGCGGTGCATGGTGTGCCATTGTCTATTATGTCGGATAGAGATCCACGATTTACCAAGGGGTCTGCAGGAAGGAACTACGATGCATCCTTAGGAACTAGGTTGAATTTCATTCTGACATTCCATCATGAGACGGTCAGGGCGGTGAGGAGAGTTGATTAGTACTTAGAAGATATGCTTCGGGGATGTGTAATGGAATTCACTGGAAGTTGGGATAGGTATATTCCATTGATTCAATTTTCCTATAACAACAGTTACCAGTCCAGTATTGGCATGTCACTATATGAGGCTTTGTATGGACGGAGATGTAGAACTCCTGCGTGTTGGACATAATTGAATGAGCATAAAGTGATTGGTCGGTATCAAAGTAAAGTCACAGCAAAAAGTTCGGAGTTGTCGGCGAAGATTAAAAGGTACCCAGTGATCGATAAAAGTCATATGTTGATTTGAAAATGAGAGATATTGAATGAAATTGGGAGGCAAAGTCTTCCTTAAAAGTATCGCCGTGGAGGAAATTCTGGGTTTTGAGTGCAAAAGGGAGGTGAGTCAGAGTTCCATTAGTTAATATGAAGTTTTGGAGAAAATCAGACCTGTGACTTATCGATTGACACTCCCTAGGAGTTGGCGAGTACATATGATGTGTTTGTAATCGATGCTTTGGAGATACGGCTACAATGAGTCACCGCAATGCTACCCTTCTGAGATATAAGTCTGGTAGTTTGTCATATGATGAGAGTGAAAAGCGGTCTGGCTCGAGAGGTGAATCAATTGCATAATGGCAATCACAGATTAGTGAAAGTGCTTTCACGCGCAGCAGCGCCATGGCGGGAAGAGTTCTTGCAGGGCGAAGCTTATTTATGAGAAGCATAGTATCCTGACTCTTCGAATGATTATGAGTTTGAACAGTTCTTTTTAAAGGGAGGGAGTGGGGGGGTGAGTTGAACACCCCAAATTATACCACAGCGGTTTATAACATGTTTAGGGTATAATAAAAGAAATAAATGTATATTTTTCTGAATAAAATAAAAATTTAAAAATAACATAGTGCCAGGAGTGTATCTAGAAGTCAGAAATTAGTGGTAAATTACCAACTTAGGACTTAAGTGTCATAAGATGAAAATAGGATACTTAAAGTAGAATTTTTATAAGTTGAAATGAATATATGAGAAATAAAGGACTAAAATGCAAAAATGAAAAATAAGAGTTGAAATGAGATAAGGCCCGAACATGGCCTTATCTTAAGAAAAATATCTCATGTGGGCATAAAAGGGATAGAGACCAAGCTTGGAGAGAAGAGAGCTCCTACAGGGTAGGATAAGGGAAGAGAAAGAGAAAGGAAGAAACGAGGAAGAAAAAGGAGAGAAGAGAAAAAGGTATAGTTTTTGTGGATTTTTATTAGTTTTATAGATTAGTTTGGATACTTATAGATTTCTATGGATTTGTATGAAAAAATCAATCCATAAACCCATTTTGATGAATTGAGGTCACAAAAAGAACCTACTTGAGTATATTAGTTGTGTTTGAACTTGGGTTGGTTGATTATGTCGCCGATTGAGGAATAATATTTGTATTAAAGAAATATTAGGGTTTTAAGGGAGATCTTTACTTAAAAATTTCTAAAACGTATTTTTGTTAAATATAACGGTTATCACTCATCCAAATTGAGTGATTAATTTCTGAATAAACTAGACTTATATGGAGAACATATCTCAGAAATAGAGTATATGAATCAGTGACAAATACGCTATGGTGTACGACAGCCAGGTGGGACACGATTGTCATTTTTCGATTGTTGGCGTCCGACTTTTTTGATGGCGTACAACTGCCGTCCGAACTCTGTTTTATGGGTGTACTTGAGCTCTATGGGAAAGCCCTTTAGTCTGAAATTTATCCATATATATGAAAGCAGTGACATTAAGATTCATATTAGATTCCACATAAATCATGAAAAAATAGTAGGCCACTGTAGGTTCACACTTTCAGTCCTTTGTTCATGGGAAGCCTCGACGCTACGGAATGGTCATAATTTCTTCATCAGACTCCGTTTAGGATGTTCTTAGATCATAGGAAGCCCTTTGTTGATTCTAGAGAATCCATCCATATATAGCTTGATGAAAATGAACTCATATTAGGTCCGAAATCATGAAAATAATGAAGCCTATGCCTTGTAGTAATTCATATTATGAACTCATAAATAGCTCATAAGCATATATGATAACCATACTTATTCATGCATATAATGAGATATGAAAAATGCAAAGATACGAATAAATGATTGTAAATATCGTATATAATTACCGGATGACAATAATTAATCGGGAATATGCGATATGTACTGAACATAAAATACACATAGATTATCTACTTAGAACCTGGTAGAGGGATAAGTGGGCATGCTTATTAGGGAAAAACAAGTCCTACGAGGTCATTACAGCAGCCTTCGAGGGCCCTTATAGATGGTCATAGTCTGTCTGATGAGTATAGCGCCCGGGAGCCCTTATAGTTTCCTTTATCCACTTCTAAAGGTTTATACGGGCGCGAAGCGCAAAACAAATGACTTGAATACCCAGCATATGAAATGTATATGAACGTTGATAAGAAATGAAACATGATATGATAAGTAAATTTGAGATATGTATAAGCATGTTTAAATGATATGATATGTTATATTTATATGCATGTGTATAGAAGTGTTATGATCCGTGTTAGTGGTCGTCCACGAGTTTATTCGTAAAGCTTAGCACGGGTTTTCATCGGGTGTGATGAAGCGAGGTAAAGACGGAATGATCCCATCAATCTCGAGGTCAACACATCATTAGGTGTTCACTTGAAGACTTTTTGGTCTATTTTGTATACGTAATATCCTTTTTGTTGTTTGTAAACAAATGAAGCAATGTAAATATTGTAAATGTTGAACACTTACATGTATGGAGCTTGTATATATTTTGTAATCCGCTGCTATAGGATATAGTACAAGTTAAGTGTTTAAAATTATATGAATGAACAAGCTTAAAGGTCATAAGTTTAAAAAAAAAGTAGTAAACACCCTAAACGCCCGACCTTTGGGTGTCGGGTTGGGAGTGTCCACGACAATTGTACCACATAGGTCAGATTGCTTTAATCAATACAGAGATCTTTTTAATTTGATTGAGCACATACTACGAGGTTTTACATTTACCACTTCAGGTAATGTGAATCCTTTAGGGAGTTTTATATATATGTCATTATCGATGGATCCATATGGATATGCTGTGATTACATCCATGAGACACATATCCAGTCCTTTAGAGATTGCCAAGCTTATTAAAAAATGGAAAGTGATTGCGTCCATCACAAGTGAATATGTTTCATCATAGTCAATCTCAGGCCTCTGCGAGAACCCTTGTGCTACTAATCGCGCTTTATATCTCATGATCTCATTGTTCTCATTGCACTTTCATACAAATACCCATTTGCACCCAACAGGCTTTATACCTTTAGGTGTTTGGACTACAGTTCCAAAAACTTCTCGTTTCAATAACGAGTTTAATTTTGCCTGCATTACTTCTTTCCATTTTGGCCAATCATTTCTATTTCGTCATTCTTCCACATTTTGTGGTTCGGGATCTTCATCATTTCTTATGATGCTCCTAAGGCTATGGAAAGAAAAATATTGTTAATCACATATTGTTTCGATCTCATTTATCTCCTTTATGCACATAACTCATTGAGATTTCACTATTTTTAGATTCTGTGTGCCTCTTGTTTACTTCTTTGTTGTGGACCTCTTGAAGTCCACTTGTTGACATATGCGCTGCGCCAAGCATTATGTTCTTTATTAGCATTGTGTCTTTGTAATTTCTCTCTCTTTCGAGGTTGTATCTTTTGAACGAAAGGTCTCCTCAGCTTTAGGCGTTTTTAGATTCATTTCAGGTTGCGCCTTCAGGTACATTGTCGGAAGTCTTTGGAATATTTGCGGTCGGGACATGTGACTTTATCACTTTCTTTAATATCCGATGAATGCATGAGTAGTTAATTTATAAGATTTTTCCAAATGAATGATCTTTTGAACTTTCCGATTCACTTTGGTTGTACGTGGATCAAAGGTAAGGACATTCGGATGCATTCAAGTGATTTCGTCGTTCTTCACGGGCAGAGCTTTTCTCCCCACAATGGTAGGAATAAATTTTCAATTAATAGCATTTCGTAATGATGTTGTAAAAACATCTCACATTGAGGCTCAGGTATCTTATGATAGAGGGAATCTTATCCCACATAATCCAAAGTCTTCTTTGTAAGACCATTTTAGTGCGATGTGTTAGTGCGTTGGTGCACTAAGTGCACAACGAATATTCTTATATGAGATATATTTGGTGAAAACTAAATCTGTGGAAAGGAGTATTCATGAGAAGTGAGCGTTAGTTCGAATATAGACTAAGTTTGCGGCTATGCATAATAACATGTCCCCGTCTTTGAGTGAGTAATTTAAGGTTTTTCATTAATAGTGGTCGGTGATTCATGCCACGGTGAAAGGCTATAGGAATCCATGAAAATTTGTATCCCCCAGGTGTCTGCTAGTGACGAACTCTTTGCGAGTATAGCGGTCTAGGGTTGAACACGGGGATGGGTTTTCTTCGTGAAATGAGAAGTGCAGTTGAGTTGAAAATGGTATTTCTCTTTGGATTTTGGGTTTTGTTCAAAAATAGTGGGTTGGATGGTTATAAATTTGCATATAAATTAAAGGAAAATTTAGAAAAGAAGACTCGAGTCTTAGGTCAACTGGATTGGATTTTAAGGTGTATTCATGCCCTCGGGTTTGTTTCTCGCATTGGGGATAATGACTATAAGTGGTTTCCCAAGCCCAGGGACCTTGATTTGACACTAAAACCTAAACCTAAATTACTCATGAGATATGGCCTTGGGTAGGCATTGAGTCCACTGGCAGGTGTGCATATGGCCTCGAAAGGCCAGCTACGACAACTAGCCAGGAGCATAAACTAGTGGATGACGGATGCAGATTAAGCATCACTTTGTAACCCTGAAACTTACGAATACATTAGCGAGGCTGGATCTAGGAGGTTTCAACCTAGGGTGAGATGCGGGAGCTTAAATGCTCATAAATGCACGGTGTGATAAATGAGAGGGCATGAAAACTTACCTCGAGCCTCCACCAGTGACCCTCCTCTTCAAGGAAATGGGGCTTTAGCCAAGCATACCTTGGTTTGTCATCACCAAGGTATGTTTGGTTGCCGAGAAAATGAAAGAAAATTAAAGAAAATGAAGAAGAAAAATAAAAGCGGGAAACTTACAGTGCTTGTATTTCCATTAAGCCAAAATTCCAAAGTTCCAAAAGTTACAATTCTCCAAAACATGGAAGCTTATATAGAGTTTTTCTTAAGGTAAAATACCATTATGCCCTCAAAAAGCATTAGACAAAGAGGGTAAAAATGGGAAAAAAAGAAAAGAAAATCAAAGTCAGAGGGATTTTCGCACACATGGAAGATTGGCACGGTGCGAGTGGCACAATGCGATTGCATAGTGTTCCAATGCGAGGTATGCGAAAGGTGGCACCGGTGCGAAAATTGGCACGGTAAAATGACAAAATTTTCCTGCGGCCAAAATTGGCACCAGTGCCAAAATTGCTGTCTCAAGTGGCACCAATGCAATTTCACGCACGATGCGAAATTGGCACGATGCGATTTTACGCTCTTCTTCCATTCCTCTTACACTCTGTTCTTCTTGATTCACGCTCCTGATTTTAATATGCAAAGCTAGTTTTTGGCTCGGATTCACGTGTTCGGCTGTCCTCGATCCAGGTCAGAAGATGGAGAAGTGTTTGGCACATAAAACTAAAACATGAAATCTTTGTTAGTAACATTAGGGACATCAAATGTACCCGATTGGGTTATTTGGAATGATTAGTACCTAAAAGTGCACAAAACCTCGATGAATAGGCCTCTCGAAGAGCACTTTTAAGCCTTGTCCCGGTCGAATGTCAGCGAAGAGGATTGATAAGGGACTCTGCTAAACCATTTTGGGTATGAGTGTGAGCAACATGATGTTTAATGTTTATCCCCAGATACGATAATGATAAGGGTTTGGGAGGTAAACTCCTGACATTATCAAGTCTGATGCACCCAATTGGATAATCGAGGAATTATGCGTAATTTATTATTTGTCGCGAGGAGTCTAGAGAGAGCAATATTACGGGTTGTAAGGAGACAAACATGAGACCATCTCATAGAATCATCTATTAAGACCATGAAGTACCGAAAAGGTCCATATGGTGGATTAATGGGTCCACAAATGTCCCCATGTACTCTTTATGAAAATATTGGGGACTCAAACTTGACTTTGGTATGAGATGGCTTGATTATCAATTTGCCTTGTGAGCACGCAACACATGGGTATTCATGGGACAAGTGTCACGCCTCGATCCCGAGGGTCCGTTGATAACCCGTCAACCTGCGGAATATTCGTGGATGTCGGGTAACCTGACACCACTCACGAAAATCGGGCAGAGTCTCCGGCATGCAGGGGGCTCTACCCCGAATACAACTGTCCCGATGTTGTGACTATGACCACAGGGTCATACGATTAAAAATGAGTAAAAATGGTCACTTGGGCCCATACATTAATACTCATAAAAAATACATCAACTATATAACAATAGTACAAGAGTTATTACATTACTCTTAACCAAAACATATATCAAAATTTAGAGTTTTAATACATGTTATACAAAGTGAATACCAAAGCCACAATATGACTTTCTTCTAAGCGTGGCCTCACAGTGAGCGTCGTCCTCACCGTACACACTCCACATTACTGAAATAATGATCCCTCGGCGAGGGTGGTGATGCCCGATGGTAGTAATTTCATACATGGGGTTTACTCCCCACCTAAGTGCACATGTAATGACAACCCGATCACACTCAGCCAAATATGATCCTCTTGAATGTCTACGTGCCCGATCCCGTGTCTGAGTCCTCACCAGACTCCTCCCACACGTACTTAGAGTCGAATGCGGTAATACGGTTCAAAACAAAGATTTTGTTCTTGAAACCCCACACTAGGAGTTTGATGAAATATATTGGACAACCCCTCAGAGGTGAATTGCTGGAGTAATTCTCCAAAGCAGTCATAGGTTAGCCTCGAGATGGCTGAACTGACTCTCGAGCGATTCTTCATAAAATCTTCCTTGAAATTCCTTTCACAATCGTTTTCATTTTTCTTTTATTTTCCTTCATGTCATGCACTCATACTTACCATCTAGGGTGCCCTGGTACATATGGAATGCATTATGCCATTTCCAAAATATTCATGCTAATATATTATACATGTATATATTAACAAAAATTAATTCACACAATTTATGTTGTTCGATTCCATGATAAATAACGCACGAAATTGACTCACATGGTGGCAAAAATCAAGCAATTCATTTTTGAATCGCAACTGACACAAAATCACATAACATATCACGTGAACAGTGAAACCCTAGGGTTGGCACTGTTCACGGCCACACAATAGGGATTTTCTCCACTCAATTCAAAGATTTTGGGAATGAAATGCTTCACAGCGGTCGGACCTCAGCCAAATCCACAATCCATTAAAATGGCTCTTAACGAAAAGAATAAACAAGTAGGAAAAAGATCCCTACCTCTTGGAGTTGTAGGAACTCCACAAAATCGGTGCCGCAGCGCCACGCATAGAGCGACTGCTTCTTGGCGAAGAGGCAAGCGGTCGAGCATTCGGGAAATCTGAGATAAGTCACTCTTTCTCTCTATAAAATCTGAAATCCACACCTACTGCATGTTTTCTTTTGTTCCAATGGAGAAGAAGGTGCCTTTTTGTCTTATTTACTTTAAACTTTTAACTTAATTCCCTCCTTGTCCCTTCATTTAACTATTTGACTTAAAGGGCCTTTTTGACACTTGGCTTAATTTAAGCCATTAATCTTCATCATCTCACTAATCATGCAACTTGTGTCACATGGGTACATGTAGTAGGTGACTTTTGTCACATCACATGTCTTTCACAAGCTGTCATACGGCACCCGAACACGTGCCTCAGCGTGAAATTAGATTTGTCTCGAGATTCCGCTCGATTGACGTGGTAGCTAGATTTAGCTAGACGATTCCAGCAGTGCGGTCCAGTTTCGTCATCACGAGATCTGAAAATTTTGGATTTTAGTGAAATTACCATTTTACCATTTTCGAAAATTAGAATTTCTGGGTTTTACATTCTCCCTCATAAAGAAATTTAGTCTCAAATTACATCTGATCACAACAAACCACATGCATATGCAACGTGCACTATAAGCATGTAAACTAGTCATTTTAAGTATTAAAAGACTAAACCACGTACCTTCATCCCTAAGCAAAAGGATAGGTGGCAGCATCGTGTCCTCGCTCAAATCGTTGACTCCTCCACTCCCGCGGTGCATGGCACTAGCACCTCACAGCCTCACGGTCTTGCGTCGCAAAACCTGATCCCGATTATCTATAATGCACATTAGTCCCTCCTCGAAGGTCCCATCGCGTGTCGACCTTAATCTCCCCCGATCCACTCGTGAAATTTGGATCTGGGGTGTACCTCGGAGCATGGACGTGGAATACCTCGTGGATACCTTACATCTTCAGGCGGTAAAGCCAGCAGGTACACTCACAGTGCCTACCCTCTGGGATACTCCCAAGAAGGGCCCCGATAAACCTCGCGATAGCTTCAGCGCTTATCGAACTGACCCTCCTCTCTTAGGCATCACCTTGAAAAGACATGGTCCTCGACCTCGAACTCTAAGAATTCGGCGTCGTACATCGGCCTTATAAGCTCTTCTGCCCAGGCTGGCGAGAAGATAACCCAATAAATATCAAGCTCACACCTTCTGGGTGACTCTGTCAGATCGGGACCGGTGGTAGACTCTCTCCTCCAGTCCAAACATATAGTGATCTGCATGGCCTTCCATACAATGCCTCATATGGTGCCATCTGTATGCTCGCTGTGGCATTGTTATAGCGAATTTCACTAAGGAAAATGCTTTTCCGGCTACCCTTATGATCCGGAGCGTATGCCATGACTTATGTCCTCTAACACCGTGGTCCTCTCGGCCGACCCATTTGTGCATTGGGTAAAAGTTGTACTCATGGTCGGTAGTGTGCCCATAGCCTTTTGGAAACTCTTCAGTGCCACTAAACAGTGAGTCTCTATCAGACCACTTATGGATCTTGCGAGTATCCCATGTGGTCAATCTCTCGGATATCTGGCCGTGAAATCATCGGTATGAAGGTCATCATGCAATTTAGAAAATATCTGCCAGGCCGTGAGCCGGTCCACTATCACGTATCGCATCGCTGTCCACTGCGGTGTCGAGTGGCGGAGTGGGTTCTGAAATCCATCGTGGCCCGTGCTCCACTTCCCACTTTCTGACCACCTCGATGGCTGAAGTAGCCTTGCGGCCGGTGCTCGGCCTTAACCTGCGACACATTAGACGTCGTGAGACAAAGTCCCTACGTGTCTCTTTATCCGCTCTGTAGTATTGGCGGCGAAGATCACAGTACATCTTAAAATTGCCACTGGATGCAAAGCGGAATCGAGGCGGTGAAACTCCTGGAATCTCCTCTCTCGAGATCGGTGACTAGGGAACCAGCTGCAGTCCTCCCATATGGAAGATTACCATCTGCGTGGGTATCGACCCTCTTCGCGAGTAGCAGGCGTACCCAGATCCACGATGGACACTATCTCCGCGTCCTTCCCTTGGGACTTAATCACTGCGCTCAACGAGCGGTGTATTACTAAACTTCCCGGCGTACCACTGAGCACGCTCGCGGTCACCTTAGCTAATGTCGCGGTCTCGGCGTCCAGCCATTCCTAGGAAGCTATACTAGCGATGCTCCCGTGACTTCCGGTGAGTGCATCAGCCATCATTGCCTTACAGGTGAGTGCTTTGCCAAAGTGAAGTCATAGTCCTCACAGGAGCTCCATCCATCTGCGTTGCCTCATGTTGAGGGTCAGCTACGTGAAGATATATACTTAGGACTTCATGGTGCAGTACCTCGAAAACTCCTCGCCATATACGTAGTGAAACTAAAATCTTCAAGGCGAAGACTACGGCTGCCAGCTCCGTGTCGTGTGGGGGTAATTCTATCATGATTCTTCAGGCGGCGGAACCATAGCTACTACCTTCCAGTTGCATCAAAACACATCCCGGTCCAGGCCCTCGAGGCATCCGCGATACACTTTGTGTACCCGCATCCTGTCCGAGACTATCCAGAGATAGGAGGCGATGGCCAGCCTCCTCTTGACTCATGGAATGCCTCCTCTTCGGTCATCCCGATCAAACTTGACCTCCTTCGAGATTAATCTCGTCATAGGTCTTTGCTAATCGGAGAAATCCTCAATGAATCTCTATAGTGCCAGCCAATCCAGCGCATATCTCGAAGATTGACTTGACCTCTCCCGACTCATCCCATGGCCTCGACCTTCTCTGGAGTCAGCAGAAACCGCTAATGACACCACATGTCCCAAAAGCCTCACCTTAGTAAGCCCCAGGCTTCGCACTTGGGCTGGCGTATAAGCTGATGATCTCTCAGCAACTGTAAAACGATCCTTAAGTGATCCTCATGCTCCCAGTTTGGGAATTAGATCAATGTCATTCCGCAAGACTACGACAAGTGATCTAGATAGGGTTGGAATACCTTACATGCATAAGGTCATGAATCTTCTTGGTAGCATTCGATCGATCAAAGGCATCCTTTATCATTTCAGAAGTGCCCATACTTGGCGATGCGAAGGCATCTTGGGAATATCGTCTCCACAACCCTCAGGTGATGGTAACCCGGTGTGAAGATACATTTTGGAGTAGACTCGCTCCTCTCGGTGATCAAGCGAGTCGTAATCTTGACAATGGGTACGATTCTTGATCGTAACCTGTTCAGGCGTAGGTAGTCGATACCTGGTCGAAGGGTCTTGTCCTTCTTCTTCATAGAGAAATAGAACCCGGGCGCCTCATGGTGAAGTGCTCGGTAATGAACCCAGCAATCGGTGGCTCCACAGCAAATTTGGACTGCGAGTTCTATAACTCAGTTGGTGCCATCATGTAGGTCATAGAGATGGGCGAAGTACGGGGTGTAACTTCGTCACAGAAATTCTGACCCTCTACGGAGGCAATCCCTGTAGCTCATTCGGAAAAACATCCTCATACTTGCAGACTACTCGAGGTAGATCTAAGTCCGGTCTCACCTCGTCCTCCAGGGTAAGGCTTGCTAACCAACCTGCCAACTGTCCATGACACCTAGACTCGTACACTGTATGGAGCAAAATATCATGCTTGTCCCCCTGAAATACAACACGAGTATCGTTACGCATAGCGAGTAACCTCCTACGCTCCACCTGATCGATGGCGACTACATGGTATCATTGATCATCCAGGGATGACATTGAACTCGACATGTCCATGACCCTCGGGTCCAACGTAGGAGTAGAGATCACAGGATCTCTGGCACCTTGACCTGCATATCATCCACATCACCATTTAATCCCTAGGGGAGAACTCACATACAAGGGCTCCTCAGGGGCCTCAACCTCTAAGCCCGACTCTATCCACGGTAGTGGAAAGCTGATGAATGAATCGCGAAGCAGGAATCGAAATAACACTCTTGCCCGTGGCGAGATAGAAAAGCATTACTGTATGGTTGGTTGATCATTTCGGTCGGTGGTGGACGGTGCGAATAGCGGCATGAGACCCTTGGCGTCCACTGCACATGGGCCTCGTCTCACGCCTCGACCCATAACTGTGGCCTCTGCGGCTCAGCGTATGTCTGGGAGGTGCTCGTGCGACTCCACGAGATTAGGCAGCTCCTCGACCCGTACTGGGTGTGGAGGGTATCTTTTTATCCTTTCTGTCCCTCTTTGCGATTGAGATCTTGTCCCGAGGCAGGATCCACTGTCTTTGAGCTGATCCCTCCTTATATGTCCCGAGCTGCTTGACGATGGTATGCGCCATCTGCTTTAACTTTATTTGCGACTCTGATCTATCCACGGCAGGATGGCGCGTCCTTGGAACCGCGTGAACTAGAGCCATCTGCTTCTTTCGAAGACAAGAAAAGATGACTCTCCTTCCTCTTGCTCACCCAACTTGCGTCGAGTGCTCAGGTACGTCCCTCTGATCTCTCTCTCTTTATGGTCGAGGCCGTCCAGGACCATGGAGTCAGTATCTGCTTAGTAGTCCTACAATCCACTTTGAATGGACAACTTCATCTCAATCTCGAGATCCTCCGACCTTGTCATTATCGTGGCCACGTAATCATCAACAAAGCGGGCTGGCTCACGTGAACCTAGCCCACGTAACAATCAGTCATAGTCCCTGCTTCAGCTCACAGGGAACTCCCCAAGCCTTCGCGTGATGAGCAATGTCAGAAAATACTTGCCTATGAACAGCTCATAGAACTCTGCCCATGTCATTGCCTCTAGATCTCTAGAGGAGTCTTTGCCCCGATTCCACCATGCTTGGGCCCTCACCTTCTGGATTGGAATGCGGCCTGAGTCAGTCACAGTGTATCGGAGGTAATCATGGCCTCCGATACCTTCTCGACCTGCTGAACCCGGTAGTGCACACCGACGGATCTCCTCCCCACATGAATATCGGATGATGTGCCACTGAACCTCTGGAGGTTACTCGGACCTCCGGCTACTGGCGCACCTTTGCTTTGTGCGGTGGCGGCGGCTTGAAAATCCCATCTTCGGCCTCAGCCAAAGGCCTCTTTGGTGAATACTAGTGGTGCTTGGCTAGCACCTCGTAGACGACCTCTACGTCCTCTCCCGCGACTAGCCATCTACATATGTCAAATGGCAAGTTAAGTTTTTAATCGGCATCTCGAGGAATAAACCGCATTTGAGACACTATTCACTCTCAGAAAAATATTTCATGCATAACACTCCATTCGCCGTGTCTGAAATGATAAGTTCATATATTAAATCATATTAATAAAAAAAAACTTTTATTTTATTTTTATTTCATTTTATTTTATAATATTTTATTTTATTTTATTTTATTTTTTGAAAACCTAGTAGAGAGCAGTGCTCATGAACAATGTTCATGGTGATGATCAATGATGACTCGAGCGATGCCTTAAAATTAGCCCGGGTCGGGTGCCTGATCTTGCACCATGGCCAGTGCGCACGGGCGTGCTTACTCGGTGCACGCCTGTGTAGTGTCGCGTGACGCCTTGGCGCGATGTCGTGGAGCGCGCTAGCGGCGTGTCGTGGTCACGATGCCTACAGGTGTCGCGAGGGGGCGTAGCCATGGTGTGTCTCGTACGCGCTAAGCGGGTGTTCTTAGGGCCGTGTCGTGGCGTGCACTCACCGTGTCGCGGGCCGGTCATGATAAAAATTTTATATCGTAACCACGGGCCCTACTTGCGGCGTGTCGCCGGCGCCTGCAGCGGTGTCGGAGAGCCTTCTTGCGCCGCCTCCTTCGTATGGCACGCCTTTGTATCGCGACACGAAGCGGTGGCGCCACGACCGCGACATTTGTATCGCGACTTCCCCCGTATGGCGCCTTGCCACGCGCTTGCGTCGCGGCCGGCCTATCTCGTGGCCTCCTGGCGTATTACGGGGCCTTGTGCGACATCTGGCACGCCCAGTGCCTGCTTTCGGTATGTCGTAGCACCACAAGTTTGTACCCAGTTACCTGTAATCACGATACAATTTCTTTATATCGTGACTAGTGCGAAAAAAAAAAAAAAAAGGGGCGGTAGCCAATGAACTCCTAAGCCCCTTTTTTTTTCTCGTCATTTTTTTTCTTTGTTCCGGCTCTTTTTGTAAGACCCTGAAAAAAAATATACTATATATATATATATATATATATATATATATATATATATATATATATATATATATATATATATTCATTAAAATAAATTCATTAAAATTTATTTTTTTTTTTTCCTGTTTCACACACTGTAAAACCTGAAAAAATTTCTTCTCGACTCTGAATTTTTTTCTATGTGCTATTCACGAAGCTCACGAATCACACAACATACCATGACAATTCATGTTATACACACCATTCATCAAAATGCCTGATGAATCGCCAATCTAACCCATGCCCATCAAGTCCTAGGTATTCATATACCTAAGCTCACGTCACACCGTTTGTGACGCCTCGATCAGGGTCCGGTAATGACCGTCTGACCAGCGGAATATTCATGGATGTCGGGTAGCTTGAGCACCACTCCTGAAAATGTCGGCGAGGAGTCTCCTTTGTACAAGGAGCTCTACCCAGAAATACAACTGTCGATATTGTGCAAATTTGTGACCACCGGGTCCCACATACGAGGGAATAAAGTAATTAAAAATGGCCACTGGCCCAGCCACATCAATACTCGTAAAATATATCAACTATATAACAATGGATTCGAGAGTTGACACATTACTTGCAACGAAACATATATCAAAATTTAGAGTTTTAATACATGCTATACAAAATGAATACTAAACCCACAATCCGGCTTTCTTTTAAAACGCGGCCTCTAGTGGCTAGTCCCTCTATACCTCCCGATACATGGAAATAATAGTGAGTCCCTCGGCAGGTGAGCGAGTACTTGATGTGATAATTTCCTACGTAGGTTACTCACTAAGTGCACATGTAATGACAACCAATCACACTCAGCTTAAATACATGATCCTACTTGAATGTCTACATGCCCAATCCCGTGTATCTCGAGTCCTCAGGCTCCTACTTTGCTATTTAAGCCAAATGCGACGAAAATACGAGTTTTTCAAAACAAAAGATTTTTGTTCTTGAGAAAATACACACTGAGGTTAAAATTAAATATATTGGACAACCCTCAGGGTGAATTCTTGGGTAATTCTCAGAAGCAGTCATCGGTCGACCCTCGAGATATTTGTGGACAACTCTCAAGGCGATTCTTCGGAAAATCTTGTGGAAATTCCTTCCCTTGTCGTTTTCATTTTCTTTTATTTTTTCCTTCATGTCGTACACTCACACCTACCAACTAGGGTGCCCCGATGCATATGGAATGCATTATGCCATTTCCAAAATATTCATACTAATATATTATACATGTATATAATGCAAAAATTAATTCACACAATTCATGTTGTCGATTCTGTCGATAACACGAGTGCACCACGTGAGCTAATAACGATCGAGCAATTCATTTTTGAATCACCCGACAATAAAATCCGCAACATATCACGTGAGCGGTGAAACCACAGGGTCACCGCTATTCACGGCCACCGCAATAGGGATTTTCTCCGGCTCGATTCAAGATTTTACAGGGCCGGAATGCTGCGATTAGATTCGGTCTCAGCCAATCACGATCCATTAAAATGGCTCTTAGCGAAGAATAAACCAAGTAGGGAAAAGATCTATCTTGGGTTGTCGGAACTCCATGAATCCCTCGATAATCACGTGTAGCCAGCCCTTCTTGTAGAGCAGGTTTTAACCTTGGCGGAAGGCAGGCAGTCGAGCGTGGGGGAAATCTAGAAGTCACTGCTTTCTCTCTCTGGAAATCTGAAATCCACACCCCTCATAAAATTTTCTTTTGTTCCAATGGAGAAGAAGGTGCCTTTTTGTCTTATTTACTTTTAACTTTTAACTTAATTCCCTCCTTGTCCCTTTATTTAACTATTTGACTTAAAGGGCCTTTTTGACACTTGGCTTAATCTAAGCCATTAATCTCCATCATCTCACTAATCATGCAACATGTGTCATATGGGTATATGTAATAGGTGACTTTTGTCAAATCACATGTCTTTGGCGTCATACGGCACGAGCCTGATGCCTCGAAAAACATGAAATTTATTTGTCTCGGGTCGACGAGTCGACGTGTAAGCTAGATTTGAGACGATTCAGCGGTGATCACAGTTTCATCATCAGATCTAGAAAAATTTGGATTTTTAGTAAAAATTACCATTTTACCCTTTTTGTAGGAAAATTCAGAATTTTCGGGTTTACAACAAGAGGATCTTTTGGTTTTTTAATTTATGCCCTTGTGAGTTTTCTATGATCCTTCTCATCATTGAAGATCCGGGGTGACTAGCATGTGCGAAGAATGAGAAAGTCTTTGGGTCTTTGAACTTTGGTTTCACGACAACATTATGACTCAATGAGTTTTATAGTTATATGTTTGCCAGTAGAGAAAGCTATGAGTGTCACCGACAACAAGTTTCCCGAGGAAGCGATAGAGGTAATATAAAGACACTCTTTATTACCATCATTCATGGTTTCAATATGATATTTATTTATGCGAATATCTTTAAAACTAAGAAAATTTCTTGTGGATTTGCTAGAATATAATGCATTATTGATGTGGAACCTAGTCCCTTTTAGTAGCATATATTGAAACCTTAGAGCCTTGATTAAGTTACTAGTACGGATATGGTACTCACATTGTCACTTGTTAAAGTTAAACTTAAAAAGTATCTTTTATCCTGAAGAATAGTGTGCGTGGTTGCACAGTCAGCGAGACATACATCACCATCATCCATCTCTGTTTGTCTCCAGAGCAATAACATGTAAAATAATAAATATAAAAATAATATAATAACAAAATGATAGTGCCTCGGTATTATTCCACTTATGGTGGTGCATTGAAGTTTTCCCTTTATGGGTAGAATTATTACCATGAGTTCCATGGTATCGAGAATTCCTTCCACGACCCGACCCGCGACCCAGGCCCTACCAAGGCCCAGACCATTAGAGTTTAGTGTCAGGCGGTAGGTCGGTAGGCAACAATGGGTTAGACCCAGCTGAGCCCCAGCAGCCAAAATTAGCTCGGATTTTTCGAGACCCGAATTTTTAACGACGGCCCGCATCTAAGCAGATTTGGTCGGGTAAGAAGCCTTTGAAGATAAAAAAATTGATTTGTTCGGGGCGGGTCGAACCATACGAGAGCGGGGCAGCGTGGGGGTACAGGCCAAATTTGGCCGGTTTTTCAGACCAATAATTTAATGGCCCGATGACCACAATTAGAGATTGAATGAGCTAGCCAGCAGGTCGGACGATTTTGCCACCTCTGCAGACCATGATCCTTGACTGTCGCGTCCATTAGTTTGAGATGATATCGCATTCACTTCAGGGAATGGTTCAATTTCAGATTTTTGTTTTTTGTTTTTAATTATATAATGGTTCATAGTTGCGGGAATGCCCTGTTCATGACTATTAGGGTCACTTGTAGTTGTGGCTCAATCCTAGAAGCAGTTATAGAGTTACTTTTAGTTCAATTATAGAGTCATTTTTAGTTGTTACTCAATCTTATTTGTAACTATAAAGTCACTTATAGTTACGGCTCAACCATGTCTGCAAATATAGAGTCACTTCTTGTTGTGGCTCAACCCTATCCACAATTTTAGAATCATTTTTAGTTACGGTTCAATCTTATTTGCAACTATAAAGTCACTTGTATTTACTGCTCAAATAAATATGAGACTAAAGACATGATTTGGTTGCTAATTTTTTGGGCCCCAACTAAAACCATGTCCCTATAAGCCCCTTTTTCTTGTAGTGAATAAACATAAATAATCAAACGTCAATTTCCAAAGAAGGAGATTTAAGTTGGCTCTAATACAACAATCTCAAAAAGCACAATTGTAAAAAGATTATCTGTTATAAATAATTAGCAAGAGATTCAAACATTCAAACAAAGAATCGCAAACTCCATGTTACCGATCAACAAAGACAACGTAATAGGTTGACATTTTTTTCCCTGAAAGGAGAAGTAATCATGATTAGTCATACATACTAGCTCTGAGAATACAGAGGATCATAATATTATTGTCCATAATCATGTATTATGGTAGCATCAATATACTGCAATACATTAACTTGGAGTAAGCACCTAAAAATGGATTAAAGTTACTTAATGGCCTTAATTGTAGTTGGTTTAAGAGTTTTTAGTATGGTAGTAGATGGAGAATTTATGGTAGTAGTTGTAGTATATTATGGTAGTAGATGCAATATGTTATGGTAGTAGTTTAGCTAAACTATGACATATGTGCTTCAAATTATATATTTACTGATAGATATACTACCTTAACTTGGATTAAGCACCTAAAGATGGATTAAAACTACATAGCGGCCTTAATTGTAGTTGGTTTAGGAAGTTTCAGTATGGTAATAAATGGAACAATTATGGTTGTAGCAACAGTATATTATGGTAGTAAATGTGTTATGGTAGTAGTTTAGCCAAACTAAGACATATGTGCTTCAAATTGTATATCTATTGAAGGATATAGTTCCTTAACTTGGAGTAGGCACCTAAAAATTGATCAAAACTACTTAGTGGCCTCAATTGTAGTTGGTTTAGGAGTTTTTAGTATGTTAGTAGATGAAGTAGTTATGATAGTAGTTGCAGTATATTATGGTAGGAGATACAATATTTTATGGTAGTAGCTACACTAAACTATTACATATGCTATATATGTAAATGAGTTTTCTATTGAATGCATTTCCTGTCTTATATGGATTTATCACACAATAATGGAATTGTAACTACTTAGTGGTTGTATACGTACTGGTTTGGGAATTTGCAATATGGTTGTAAAAATACAAGTTATGGTAGTAACTTTAATATATTACGGTAGTATATTTGTCTGTTATGATATATAGTTTATATGATTTTAGACCAATTTGCATCTTCCATAACCCTAAATGTTATCTATCTTAAACTTTCTACAATTATAGAATAACATTTCCCTAATTTTTGAACAAGAAACACAATGACAAATGCAACTTAGGAATTACATATTTACCATTTACATTTAGGAACAACTTAGGAACCATAAAAAAAATCATCACGAAAAAAAAATCAAATCAAATCAAATAGAGAGTAGATAAAATTATGGTTTTCCTGAATGAATCCATACGTGGAAGCCGGGAATCATGCAGTTAAATCTGATGTATGATAGATATATTTCATCACCATTTACTAACTTTGTAGTAGTGCGGAAAATCTCTTCTAGAATCAGCGGGACCTTAGAAGCTGTCTCTATGTGACGGATCTGAGTGTGATTTTGATCACAAAAGAAACTAGATCTGAAAAACACTTTGAAACCTTTCGGTTTCTGTTTCTCTCTCAAGGTGTTTTTATAGACCTGGAGGCTAGTAAGCAGTGTATTTATAGACTGCTAACCCTAACCCTCCTAGGGTTTTATAACACCTTGGGCTTTATAACACCTTGGGCCCAATAAATGGGCTCCATCTTGTATCTTAATAATCAGTTAAATGGGCTCTGTCATCTAATGAGCTAGCTTAGGGATCCTATGGCCCATTATTAATTAAGACTCTTGATGTGATGCAGATTCTTGGAGCTTGCCTCATCCCGACAATCTCACTTGCTTAGAAGCAAGTGCGGGGCCATAATCTATCAGAACTACTCCACCTAAAAACCCCAGATGTAGATTTCCAAAATTAATAATGTTTTATATCAAATGTATTTTTCCTCTTTTAGCAAAATATCGATAATTAAGTGATAATTTTTCTTTGTAAATCGACTAATTATTTATTCTCTTGACTTATGAGGTTTTCTAGCGGATCCCATGCCTTTGGCGGTGACTTTGATATCAAGTGCGAGAAACATGTCGAGAGGATGTATTTCATACAAATTCCATTTTGTATATTTCATAAATACTTGATAATCAAAATACCATAATCCCCGAATTATCAAGATATTGTCGTTTAAAATAGGCCTCACTTATTGATATCGAAGAACCATAGTAACTTAATTATCTATTTATAATATACTCAGGATTAAGAAAAATAACATATCTAATATCGCTTTGAGATTTAATTCCTTTCACGAAATTTATCATGATTAAATCTTTTAGATCCTCTGGAATGACCATAATTCATTCCAATATTTTATAATAACCAAGGCCCGATCATTTACTTAAAATATTGCGGAGTCTAAATAAAGTGCCCGACTTTATTTAATAACGTGAGACAATTCATTAATTATGAGAACTTATGATCATGTCTTCAATGGACGTATCCATATGATCATATACTACATAATTAATCTGGACCTTATGCGTAAAATATAATGTGCAAAAAACTTCATATTATTATATCAGAAAATGAAATTACAACTTGTCTTGCTCCTAGAGCACAAATGTAACCAACTCCCACTCACTCTAAAGTAAGCCTAGGACCCTCTTAAGACCCATACAATTCACGTATTTCTCGAACACACGTTCTCGAAAAATGGCTCCCCGTTTAGGAGTAAACACATATCTGATGTTGATTTACTTGGTCGATATCCATGAAAATACGGTGTATAACGAAGTGTTTTAAGACTCCCAGCTGGAATACACCAACATATAATCCCTCGTTCTCTTTAAATACTTGAGTATATGTTTTGCTGTTTATCCGATGTTCTACTCTTGGGTCTGATTGGTACCCATTACTACTCCCAACTATGAGATATCTGGCACAAGTCGTAGCGTAGCATACATGAGACCTCTCGCAGTAGAAGCATAAAGTTTTACTCATGAGTTCTTTCTCTTCGGGAGTTTTTTGGTGATTGCTCGCCAGAAAGATGAATTAGTATGCAGAGGGTGAAGTCCCCTTTGGGATTTTCCATGCCAAACCTAGTCACTATTTTATCAATGTAGGAGGCTTGGGATATTTAACACCTTATTCTTAGGTCTCGAAAAGTTTGATTCCTAGAATATAGTTGGCTTCACCCCGAGTCCCTTCATCAAAGCTACTTTCGAGGTAACCCTTTACGTCGACAACACTTTCTGCTTTGTTTCCAATTAGCAGAATATCATCTCACGTCAAAGTACCCGACTACAGCTATTCATGAATTTTCTTTATACACACATGGTTCATCGAGGACTTTTCTCAAATCCATATAATTTGATAACTTGATCAAACGTGTTCCATGACTGGATGCTAGCAAGCCCATAAATAGACCTATGCAACTTTGCGAGCCATGTGTTCTTGACTGGGCTATGGTGCTCGGTTCTTTGCATATAGACGTATCCTCTTCAGGCTCTCCATTTAGAAAATTTGTTTTGACGTCCATTTGCCCCGAATCTTCGTGTCGGCTGCTTTGCTCTGTTAAGAGAATCCGGACCCGGATTTAAGCATGACTCTTGGCGAAAAGTTTCATCATAATCTATACCCTCTTTTGGGTGTAACCCTTTTTGCCCTGTCCCAGCTTTGAAGGTTTCAACCTTCCCATGCAGTCCTCTCTTTCTCTTGTAAGATCCACTTACACCCGATTGGTTTACCCGCTTTAGGTGCTTAGAGACGGCGAGGTTAGAACCCATAGATTCATCTCACGATCCATTGCCTTTTTCGCACTCTTGCACATGACATCCTCGATACCTCTTACATTGTGGTAGGGTCGTCATCGGGATTATCAAGCAGTAAGGATAAGTCTCTCTAACAAGGCATACCTTACGGGTTTCACGTGTCGGTCTCCCAGTGAGTTTCTTTGCATTGGTTGTTGTACATGTACAGAAGGATCCAAGTTTTGCGGTTCTGGTGGATTACCAATCTCTTCATTATGTTCTTGTTCTTGAGTTTCTTGAATTTGGTCCTGAGCTGTTTCCTGTGTTTGTTCACCTTCGGGTACATTTTGTACATTTTCCCCTCTTTGAACATCAACAGGAAACAGGGGTGGAAAAATAGGAGTTTATGGTGGATCTCGAAATTGAATCAAGCTCTTGAGGCCCACTTTACTCTTAGGTTTAAAATTGTTCATATAATCCTCTGCTAAGAAAGTGGCATGAGTACTCACTATCACCTTCTTTTCCTTTCAGAGACTCCATTTTGCTGAGGCGTTCCAGGAGATGATAATTGAGATATTATCCCCTCTTGAGCCAAGTAAGACTTGAACTCTCAAGCCAGTATTCAGCGCACCGGTCGGGCCGTTTGCCCGATATGGGCATGATTGCTTTTACGCCTCGACATATACTCTCGAAATTTATCAAAAGCGGACTTATGGCATTGAGTAAGCATAACCGTATCTTGGTAGTCATCGGTAAATGTGATGAAATACTCATACCCAGCCTCGGGCTTGAGCGCTCATTGGTCCACATACATCGATTATTGTACGATTCAGTGTATAGTGGCACGATTTCCTTTGGCCTTGAAGGGCCTCTTTGTCATTTACCTTCTAAAGCATGATTCACATCTTTGGTATAGGTTCGAATCGAGGAATTTAAATTTCACTTTTAGCAAACCATATGAATTTTACTAAATTAATATGACCCGATCGCTAAATACCACGTATAGGTTTCATTTGAAACCTTCCTTTTCTTAGATAAGGAAATTACTCATCCATTATTTTCAATACTTGCAGTAATACTATAGGGCTGTAGGAGTTAAAAAATATATAAACCATTTATCAATAATGTCTGGAACGAATAAAAGCTTTATTACTCTTTATTGGCGAGGAATTAAAATGTAGCTGATAAACCATGTTCGACTAAACAGCTTCGCAGCCAAATTCCTCTTAAAATCGGAACAAATAAACGATCGATAAACGCCAAAAATCTTATTATTAAAGCATGCTCCATGAATCCTATTGCCATTCTGGAGACATATTCCGTTTCCCGACGAGCTTCTTTGTCCTTTCTTGCGGTAAATTTTGCTTTGTTTGAACCAGCGCGAAGTAACAAGCATGGTTAGTGGGCTCCCGAGATCAATGATCCATTTATCATTGTAATTCTCCACCTAATGACCTCGAAGCAACATTTATACTACCCATGCCACCTAGTTTTGGGCAATCCTTATTCCAATGACCTTTCTGTCAGAACTTGAAGCACTTGCCTTTCGGCTTCTTCATTGCAGTTGGTTTGAAAATTTGGACACATTTCATGCTTTTGTTCTTCTTTAAAGCGCTAGGTTTCCACTTTCGTTTGAAGAACTTTCGGCATGATAAGACCTTCCACGAGAGACCTTCGGCACTCGGCTCGTGCGCCAAAGTTTAATAGGAGTAAGCTACGGTTTGTTCATATTATGGTCAATTTGAAAAAGTGACGAAGCTATTGGTGAGATTCTAGGATCCGTCGATCTTCATCTCTTGATCGACAGCCCCGTCACCTCCGCGTCTTGATGTGCCCCATCATTTTAGGCAATGGTCAGCACATTTCCTCCGATCCTCTGAGTGTTCATTAGTGCCCTATGGGTACGCTTGTCTGCGATCTTGCTACTTTTAGCAAACATCCATCTAGAGTGAATTATTTCTAATACACTCTCCAGATCATTAATTTGCTTTCGCAGATGTTCTGCAACGCTGGCAAGAATATAACAGCGAGCTGTCGTATTTGCCCGTTGCCAATCTGCAAATTGCTTCTTAGTTTCCTCTGAAGCATTAACAGTGGGCTCCTAGGGTTTCGGAGTTGTTGTAATGAATTTTATTCTCTCAAAATCAGAGCCGATGAAAAGATTGGTTTCCGTAGGTCGTAGTTATTTCCATCGATGGCTTTGACTCAAAATTGTAGCTAGAGAGGATTAAATATGCCATTTAAAAATTTAAAAGCACATATATTAACACGTAATTCACACAACAAATACAAATATGTAGATCCAGCAAACTACTTATTATTAATGTTTATTGCAAAAATAATTTAGTTTCCATTACAAATACTTACGTTGGGCAAGACATTTGTAATAAACTAAACTTTGAACATGGTATGTCTAGTGTCCTACTAAGTTAGCTCCCAGGAAGGTGAGGTGGGTCTCAGACACCTTAAAGCCTATCTCCTTAGATGAGCCTTCCTAGAAAACTCTTAACACACACCATTGAAGTGGTTTAAAAAAAGCGATCATTGTTTCAATATTCTTTTTGGGCCTTTAATAACGACAATGAGCCTCGTTGGGAGAGGTTATTAATATTAATCAAATTGAATGTAATAACCATTAATTTTAATTTCAAAATTATCTTTAATATCTAAGCATTATCGACGTTAGTAGTACAATCTTGTTAAAATTGAAATTATTTTAGATCCAATCCAATAAAATCCGGCCATGCTTATCAGTTGGGGTATCACATAACCATTTATTATTGGACCCTTAGCTGGGAGCATGATTTAATTAATTAAGTGGTACAACACTTCACTCATTCAATATTTTATTATTAATTAATTGGGTTTCCCATAATATTATCTAGATAAAACAAATATTATGCACATGTATGCCTCGATGATGCAATTATATGGCACCTTTATTCGTAGCATGTTAAGCATATCACATGTTATATCCATATAATTTAAACAATTATAAATATAGAATAATTAATAGGCCTTAATCCATGGTTTCTAGAAAATAAAATTACAAGCCCGATAAGGCGAAGCTGACTTCATATCTAGCGAGTACTTTTCTTTTCTTGGTCTTGTAAGTCCATGGGGTGTGGTAGAAGTTAAATTGGCTTTTAGGGTTTTGGCCCAAAAAACCTGGCTCCACAACATGTCCTATTGAATCGAGCACAAAATGGCCGTGACCAGCCTCCTGGCTTTCGGATTACCCACGAGAATTTCTGAGGAGGTAGAGCCTTTGTCACGAGGAACCACTGCAAAATCAGCCCATTCGACAATGCGCGCCCTTTTACATTTTTTTATAATAAAGCCAAATTTACATATAAAAAAAAAAAAAATTGCGGGAAAAAAATAAATAAATCGGAGAAACCTAATCTTATGATTAGCCTCCTTGTTACATCAAAAAATACAAACAAAATCTACCATGGTTTAAGGCGAAACCAAATCATTAATTCATAATACAAAATTATAAATAACATAAATAATAAATCCTAGGTGCCATATATCTAATATACATCATATATACATGAGAAAATAAAATTATGGATTCAATATCACACACCCAGATTCAACCGATTGCTCGATACCAATTGAAGGAATCATACGAGTGGAAGCGAGGAATGTTTAAATACAATGTATGATAGATATATTTTCATCACCCATTACCTACTTTGTAAATGGTCTGAGAAAATCTCTTATAGAATCACTGACCTTCGAAGCTATTCTCTATGCTTAATGAGGATGCGCGTGTGGCGTGCACAGTCATAAAAAAAGCTAGATGCGAAAAACACTCTGAAACCTTTCGGTTTCTGTTTCTCTCTCAAGGTGTTTTTATAGACACAGAGGCTAATGGCTTCTAAATACGGAGGCTAGTAGCGGTGTATTTATAGTACTTAACCTAACCCCTCCTAGGTTTACCTCTTTCCCTGCTCAGGCTTCCATAACACCTTGGGCCCAATTAATGGGCTCCATCTTGTATCTTAATAATCAGTTAAATGGGCTCTGTCATCTAATGAGCTAGCTTAGGGATCCTATGACCCATTATTAATTAAGGCTCTTGATCAACTGTCTAGATTGCTTCTGGAGCATAAATTCAACATTCCCTTACCTTTCCATCGAAATACAAGATGGGAAATACATTATGGAAGGATTTGATTAAATGTGGGTAAAACAAACCAAGGGGAACCAAAAAAAATTGATGCTTACAAGGAGGAAGAAGCCATGATGTGGAAGGATAGAGGTGAGAGAGGGAGGGAGGACAAGGGAGGGAGAGAGGGACGACCAAGGGAGGAAGGGTGGTCGGAGATCTTCTCTCCGTCACTTTTTTTTAACAAAAAAAGTAAAGTTGAAATAAATAAGGGGTAGTTTGGGGATTTTTTGGGGAATCATTAACTTTTATCTAGGGGTGTGCATAAAATCGATTAAATCGATAAAACCAATCAAGTCGACCCGATTTTGAAATATTTTAAATTATTTTTTAATCGGTTTTAAAATTTTAAAGTCAAGCAACGGTTGTCTGTTTTAATTTCAAATATAAAAAAGACGGAACCGAATCGATAATATATTTTTTTAAAATTTATTCTATTTTTTTTAAGTCTCAAAATTATATTGACTTATGAGTTTCTTACTATCTAACTTCTATCTTATTTTAAAGATTTGAAAAACTTTTAACAAAAGTTTCTACTAATTTGTTTTAAATTGTTTGGGTGTTATGATAAATCATCAAAAGGAATTTCTTCAATATATATTTTATTTATATTTATGGATATTTATTTTCTATAAAATTATTTACTAAAGAATAAATTAATTTATCTAATTTTAACATTATAGATAATTATTTTCATAATGCTATTTTTAAATTTATTAATAAAATTTTTAACTATGCTATATTTAAATTTATGATAATTATTTGGATAATATTAAATGTATTAATTTTATTTTATATTTTTAATAATAATTTTAAAAATAGTATATTACAATTTTAATTTTTTATTCGGTTTTAAACTGAACCAGGACAACCAATTTAAATTATTTTAATCGGTTATTATCGATAAACCGTTTTAATAAATTAAAACGGATCATTATTGCTTTAATTACAATTTTATATTAAAAACTGAACCAAATAAATCGTACATAACCCTACTTTTATGCCAAACTATAATTATTTTTGAAGATCATGTAATGAACCTCCTATTTTTGCTTCATCATTTACAAATATTTTTTTGTGAGTGAAGGAAACCTATTTTTCCCCTCCACAACCTTTAACCCCACATCATTCTAATAGACTTACTAAAGACATCAAAGCTTCCTCAATGACTTTTATCAATGGAATATGAAAATAATTAAAATTGTCTTTATTTATAAAAATTAACCTCATCCCGCCACCCCAAAAGGTTTTAACAATGAGGCTTTTCTTTTAATTAAGTTATTTAAAATGAATTAAACCTTCCATCTTTATCAAAACATCTTACCATAATCCTTTTTTCCTATTTAAGTTTTTCTATTTTCTCCTTTAAAATCTTTGAGTGGTTGTAACATTTTTTTTACTCTTAAGTTTGGGTGGAAATCAATTGAAGATTTAATAGACTTACTATGGACATCAAATGTTTTCACAATGACTTTTATCAATAGAATATTAAAATAAAATTTATTTCTATTCCTAAAAATTAACCTCGTCCAAGGTTTTTCTTTGTGATGATTAGTTGCTGCGATGGATCAGAGCTGTTCATTTTATCGGAACACACCTAACCCTAATTTTTTTCCCATTTTATCCTATAAAACCCCCAAATTGTTATAACTTTTTACTTGAATTGCATAATGCCAAACAATGAAGATTTATCGATGATGACCAAATATGGATTCTTTGATCTTGTGATCAGATGTTATTTAACTCATGGAAGTATTTCGACATTCGACGGTGAAATATATTAATGATCATTGTGGGTATCTTTGGTCAAGACTCTCACATTCTCTAATAGCCGGCCCGGCCAATGTGACGGGACCGAGCCTTAAAGTCGACCAACCCGAAGCGTCGGGGGAGACTTTCGCCAGTACCGGGCGCCTCTTACCCCGGATGCCTCCTTTCCCGACGCGATCAGGTGCCCGAATACCCCTTCACTCGGATGCCTCCTTTCCCGATCGACAACTTCGCAGCAAGCGCGGCCGTCTTTTTCATGATAAGTAAATATTCTTGAACCAATCCTTGCATTTTAAGCGGAATAAGAGCGCTCAGCAATGACGTCCCGAAAGCGGTTATATAAAAAGAAGAACAAGTCATCTTCTAAATAAGAGCCACCTTCCTATTTTATGGGGAAGAAATCGTCGCTCTCGGGAAAGACGGATCCCACTTTCTCCTTCCGCCAAAAGCAAATCACACCAAATTAGGTGCGATATTGCAGTTTCGATAGCGTAGTTCGCGTTTAGTGCTTTCACGAAGTAACTTTGTCATCGGAGAGCGACGGAGTGCCCCGTCATCTTCTTGTTTATTTTGTAGATTGCGGTCGGTGGTGAATGCTCGACTATCCGTTGACTCGGGAATTCAGAGACTACAATTGGCGCCGTCGCGTAGGAAAGCGTCGGCGAAATATCGAAGCGTCACGAGATCTTGGGTACACCGGCTCGGGTGATCTCGATCTCGAAGCCTTGGCCATTCACCGAACATCAGGATGACCGGAACTTACCGCCATGTCCGGCCGACCAATTAAATCCACCGCCGAGGCCAGTTCACTCGCGTTGGCGCCGAGAGATGGAGCGAAGCGCGCGGAGGGCGAGCTGACGAGATGGCGAATTATGAGCGTGCGGGCGGATTTACAACGGGAGAGCGGCCCGAACTACGAACAAGCTTAGAGTCCGCGGCGGGCGCAGGGCCCCAAAGGTGTCGCGGAATGTGGGCCCCTAGCCGGGCGGGCCAAAGGAAGAATACCGTCCTACTGGAGCCTGCTAGTGATCATCGGTGATGACGAGCTCTGCCGGAAGAATCTCCTTTGGGTTGCTCACCACCCTTGAAGCGATGAGGCCCGAATCGAAGAGACCTCCTCGCCGATCAGGCCGGTATGAGGCGGAATGCGACGTCGAATACGAAAAGAGGACAGCATGGATAGACCCTAGTTCTGAATTGGCCCCAGGGCATGTGCCTTTCGGTTCGAGGCACTTTACACGATTCTACATGCGCGGCGGTGTATCCACGGGCATTACAAGATCCGCGTGCAGCCGCTATCCCACATCCGGGGACCTACGTATGTTGTCCTCCCCCTTGGGCCAGCATATTTTAGACTATGAACCTCCTCGCGGATTTGTTATTCCGCCATTCGCTATGTACGACGGCTCCTATGATCCGTACGATCAAATGTTGCACTTCAACCAAGCGATGATCCTCAGTGGGGAGACTGATAGACACGTAGCCAAAAGTGTTCTCGGCTAGCCTCAAAACCGGCTTTGGCACAGTTCCCTGGCTTCCTAAGGTCGATAAACTCATTCGAGTTGTGGTAAGTGTTCGTCTCGATATCGTGCTCGGTCAGTAGAAAGGAATATCGGCTCCTCAGGACTATCCTCAGCTTGAGAAGGCGAATCCGTGCCAGACTTCACACGCGAGTTCGGACCGAGTTGTTGTGATTGATGTTCACGGTATGGATGCGGTCTGTGAAAACGGGGCTTTGGAGGCGACCACCGGGTTCTTCCAATCTTTATCCCCTAGATCATGTAACCATGGAAGGAATTATATCAATGGCGAGATAAGTTCTCCTTGGAAAGTGACATTCGGGCCGCCTCGTGGCGTGATAACCACCCGAGTGCGCGACCGGCCGCCCAGGCTCATCCAGAAAGAAGGATGGTCAGGCGGTCGAAAGCACCACTGACGACGTCCCGAAAAGCTCGAGGCCCCGATTCACTCACTCTCAACATCGCTGTGATCGGCTCCTTCCATCATTCGGACCTACCCGATTTCCGTGGCCCCACATGGGGGCGGGTCCGGACCAACCTAACAGTCCACCCCAGGTGAAATTATAATACAGGGATATGGCCACGAAACTGTATTTCCAAAGCTTGAAGTTCTAATGGAAAAAGCCGAGTTAGTTTGGGCACCTCGGAAGATATCTGAGAGCCAATCAGCAGGTAGCGGTAGCCCCCACGGTGACAGTCGTGTTGATGCGAGGCATGCCTCGGGGCCTGGTAAGCGTGTGAATTTATATTGGGGGTAGGCCCGATAGCGATGCTCCCGATCCAGCGGGAGGAAATATGCTCGTGCGGCCTCGGTCGAGCCAGGGTGGAACACCATCGGCGCCGAAAACATCACGGAGTTCGGTAGGTTGACTACCTGTCATCTTCCCCATCAACTACTCGGGTCATTACCCCTCATTCACGATGCACTTGTACTTCTTATCGGTATTAACAATTTTTGATGTACCACGGGGTCCTCGTCGATCGAGCGGTCTGGTAGATTTACTACCTCGACCTTTAAGCAAATGAGGTCTCGCTCGATCATCTCGGATTCATTTGGCGGGGTTTGTCGGGTTATGAGTACCACATTGACAGTTAAGGATATTATTGTCTTTCCCGAATCGGTAGTCCGATATTCGGCAAATCTTGTTCGGTGGTAGAGGATTTTGGGCCACTGATGCCATCGGTAGAACTGAAACACATGCCATGAAAGCGGTACCATCCACGTACCGCAATCGACTACGTGCGTGCGGGCAAACTATATAGGAAGTCGATTAAGCGCGACAATCTTATCGACTCTCAATGCGGAGGCGCGAATAAGAAGAATGCTCCAGTGAACCACCCCTTGAGAATTGACCTCGGCCGATAGAAATCCGGTCATGCGCGATCACTCCTTGGAGAGACGAAAAGTGGATGGCGATTGATCCCTTGGAAACCACACCCCTTAATGGACCGGACAGATGCATCTATGTTAGTACCCTCCTGTATGCAAGGTGATACAGTTAAATACTGATGTATTAGCTTGGACTCATGCAGATATGATCTGAATAAGCCAGCGCCGCCTCGCACAGACTAGCGTCGCCCCATCCGCCCCGGCGGTGGACAAAAAAGTGAGATGCTTTCATCGGATCGCCACTTGGTCATCAGGCGAGGTCGATAATCTTACGCATAATGGATTTATCGGAAGCCGATTCAAATACTGAATGGCTTCCAGCTAGCGTGGTGGTTGTCCCGAAAGAGCAAATGGAGAGTATGGATTACCGCGGACCTCAGCGGCCTTTGTCATCGAGCTTCCCTGCGCGCGCCGTCCGGATTGTGGATGCTTGACGAGGGCCTGATATGCTATCTTTACGGGCGCCTTCGTGATACCACGAATCCCGTACGGATGTGGAAAAAACATCTGTCACTCATGGACTCTCTTGTACAATGTGATGCCTTGACAAAAGTCGAGGGCCACCTATGGAGGTTGGTGGCAGAAGATGCCCGACCGTTACTCGATTACCTGATGGAAGTCTATATTGATGATATGCTAGTAAAATCCAAGCAGCGCCCGGATCACGCTACGCATCTCCAACAGACATTCGACCTCCTCAGAGAATATGGTATGAAACCGAACCCCTTAAAATGTGCCTTCGGGGTCAGCGCCGGCCGATTCCTTAGCTTTATGGTAACCCCGAAAGGGGATAGAATTTAATCTACGCAACTTAATCCATCTTGCAATCGCGACGACTCGAAAGGATCCAATGTGACCCATTGGTTAGGCTGCTCTTGGGCGTTTATTTCGGTTCAGCGGCTAGTTTAAACCCTTCTACGACTCTGAAATTGGCAGTAGAGATAGATAAGGAATGCGACGGGCATTCGTAGCAGTAACAATACGATAGAGCCCGATTCTTGTAGGCAGGCGTGACACACTCTATCTCTACCCTGGCGACCTCGTGCGATAAGCGTCGCCTCGTTTAAGAATGTGGGGATCTTGAAATTGAAAGTACGTGTTCTTTGTCAACAAATCCTTGACTTATGTGGAGACCATATATAGCCACCTCGAAGCGGCGTAGCCCTCGAGACCCGGTAGCCAGCTCGCCCGTGCCAGGGCTCGTCCCATTGTGGTGCTAGTGATCTTCCACTCAGGGAGCCTGATTCATAAACCTCATACGTCCAGAAAGGATGGCGGTGGAAATGGAGTTGGTAGTGTAATCGGTACAAGTCGAGACTTTTGAAGAGAGGCTGATCTTAGGCGACTTCCTCATAAATCCCACATTGATACGTCTGATAAAAAGGTGATGGACCCTCTGCGTAGATGGGGCTTCAGGGCCAGATGGGGCGGCATGGTGCATAGTCTTACCTCCCCCGATCGGGGAAGGATTGAGCGAGCGATGCGGTTGGGCTTTAGCGCATGCCCGAATCAGTGCGAGGCCACGTGCAGAACTCGAACTCTCACTTCTTTATGGAGTGCTAACGAGTCTTTCGATTCGAAGCGATTCCGCGACCTGGTTGTCGGACAGGTTAATGCGGAATTCGAGTCCAGGGACCCCCGAGGCTAAGCGATGTCTTCCTTAGTCAAACGAGTCAAACACCTCTCGGCTGAAGCCCGGAACATGTCCCCCGGGATTGTAATGAGAGGGTCGATGCCTTGGCGCGTGCATTTTGCTTCGTGCGATAACATAAACCATATTTCTCCTATCTCTGCTCCAGTAGGACTCCTCTATCTTGTGCCCAGTAAGCGGGTAGAAGTCCCCCATCTGAATGGACCCCATAAGTTATATAGCCACGGGGAACTACCCTATGTGACAAAGGCTCGCGAGGTTACGATTGATGTTCGATTTGCGTCGATGGTGCTATCTGAAGCGATCCCCAAAGGTAGTACGATGTAATGTCTAACCAGAAGGCGGTATGTATTAGTTGGTGCATGTGAAGGCATATCGGGAATCACCCAGAAGAACTCTTGCCCCAGGCCCGCACTCGAAATTGTGTGTGGCCATGAAGTCGAACTGTGTCGATTACGTCGAAATGACCTTACCGTGAATATCACATCTGAAATCAACGATGTAAGACTTGATCTCCATCTCTAGCCCATGGCCGTTAACCATGAGGATTCGCTTCCCACTACACCACCAAAAGAAAAAAGAAACTATTATCGTCGCCACCGATTATTTCAAGAATGGATGTGGTAATGACGCTTTCTCGTCAATCAAAGATAGATGTTACTCTAAGGACCGGGAAAAACATCGCCCCGCGCTTCAACATCCCATGATCAATCGTATCAAATAACGGTCATATTGGACAACCAGTCTGGTCGGACTTTTTCCGTGAATCAAGATAAAAATTTATATTCTAATTCTCGCATCCCTAAAGCAATGGCTACATAAGCCTCCAACAAAACCTTGTTGACTACCTTGAAAAAGTGGTTAGACTTCGCTAAAGGGAAATGGGTAGAAGAACTCCTGGGTGCTCGCTCCAAAGAACTACGCCCGAAAGCCAACCTAAGATCTCCCGCTTGCACTCACCTACGAGATGGAAGCCATCCCCACCGAAATCGGGCTCGCCACCATCCGAACAGAAGCACCAGTCAGAAATGCGAATCCACAACCAGGAGTTAGACATGAGCATGAGGCAATGAAGCCGCTGCAGACCGCATAACCTCCTACTCTCAACGCCGCTCAGCGAACTCTTATAACATACGTTAAGCCTCGAGTGTTTCGGGCCGCACCGGCTCCTGAGGAAAGCCAAAATACCGCAAACCCCACTATAGGAAAATCTAAACCTAACCTGGAAGGACCTTACGCCGTGACGCGCTTCCAAGTGAAGCCGTCATACGCCTATGATAAAACAAATGGAACCCCTGTACCTAGAATGTGGAACGCCATGCACCTGAGAAGGTATTATCAATAAAAGCATATCATTATCTTTGACTCCTATGGCTTCGCATATTTTCTTTATACGTTGGTCATCACAAAAGTTCCTGGACGTGGCGCAGCAAATGACTCGTCCGCCAAGATAGATCACTTAGCTGGTCAAATACAAAAAGCCCTGACGGCTCAATAAATGATACCTGGTCCTACCAACAGATCACTTCATCGGGTCAAACATAAAACCCAGATATGCCAAAGAAATGACCTGTCCCATTTAGCATAGATCACTTCTAAATGTCAAATACAAAACTAAGATGGCGAATGACCTCACCACGAATTACATAGATCACTTAAATTGTCACATTCAAAAGCCCTGCACGGAATGGGCCAAATGACTCCATCCTACCAAAGATACATCACTTATAGCTAGTCACATTCAAAAGCCCGGATGGAACAATCAAATGACCTATCCGGCCCAGCATACATCACTTCCAGCTGATCAAATTCAAAAGCCCGGATGACCTAGTGAATGACCTATCCGGGCAACACAACAGGCGGCCCATCCGGCTCGATACCGATGATTTCTATCGTATTTGTTCCTCGAATGAAGCGCTTTAACAAAATCAATGCAAACTGATGGCGCGAATATTAAAACATATTAGCATGGTATTAAACAAAAATTAATGAAAAGAATAAGTGGATGTAAATTGCTCGTGTAACCATCGAATACAAGTCTCATCCTCATAAAAGCACTAAAGCCCTAAATACTACGGGCATCTCAACCCTGCCATTCGACGATCTAAATCTACCAAGAGTCGCTTCCTCTCCGACACGGCCGGCCGTTTCGACACCGCTTCCTTGCACCGCATTGATCCGTGAAATGAGTACTGGACTTCGATGTCTTGGGGCGCGAGGTTAGCAAAGAACTGGAGTTAATCTGACCAAAGGATTCGCATTCCATCTCGATCTAAGGCTTGCTCCTGATATGTTGTGCGTGAAAACGCAAATAACCATAGCCATAGTTGAACAAATGCGTAATGTCAAAGCCAGATCGAACTCCTGGCCTCCATCAGCCTCCTCTATCGCAACGGCTTCTCCCCCTGGTTACAAGAAAGTCATCCTTTATAGTCCCGAGCTCCATGACCAAGGTAAGTCTCTCGTCCAAACGGCTGTTTTCTTCTTCCGCCTTCCTACAAGCTTCCCCCGCCACGGCCAACGCCTCCTGAGCAACTCCACGCTCGGACTCCGCCCTCAGGCAAGCATTTTTCGCAACCGCTACAAGGCACGCCAACCCGGCAAGCCTGGGACTCCACCTCGTGCTCGTATTAACCGCCCCTTCCGATTCTGCAACTTAGCCATCGCCGCCTGGGCGACAAATCGTAGATCTCTCTCAAAATGCCTCCGTCTCGGCGCCGTGATTCCTTAGCCTCTAGCTCCAGCGCGACGCAAGACGCTCAACTCGACCTTTTAATGAAGCATCAGATCTCCCGCCTACATCCTCGACCGACATATAATCGCAACCGCTCTGGCGTCCCAATGGAGCTCGAACTCGTGATGCCGGGGCTGCTTTATGTTCGAATAGCAAATGACGACCGCAAAGAAAACCATTAGGAGTACGTAAGGAATCAAGCATGGGCGACGTCACAACAAAAACTCGTTATCTTACTAATTCACACTAACATACTACTTGCTATGAACTTGTATCCCACATCGATAATCCGGGCTCACCGCCTTCCCTTCCAAGTCCCCGTTGAACGCTCACCGGAAAGGGGGCCTCGCTAAGACCCATGCCCCGAGCAACCACCGTGATCCGAAGCACGCGCGATAAAATTGTTCACGCACAAACACAACACGTGGAGTGCCCTGGTACCGACGCATGACGTGATTTCCACCTCGTCCGCCCCTGCACCGACATTCCACTTCCTGAGGCTCCGCCCACGCAGGAGCCAACAGCTGGTTATGATCCGCCCACAATGGGGGCCTAGGCAACCCAGATCAAGATAAATCTCACCGCTAGCCGACCTCATCCCACCTAAGGGGATTACTCAAGTGCACTCCTGAACCTGGCCTGGCCTCCTGACTCTATTCTGCCACTTCGCGGCTTCGCTTGACCAGGGTCCCACCGAGAGCCTAAGGATGACAATGGCTTGCATTCGATCTCTCCCCATCAAAGAAGTCGACGGATCCCGCAGCCAAGTGTGTGATCACCATCGGCTGAACTCACCGCTTTTGGCGGCAAATAGAATTCGCCTGAAGAGCCCCATCATCCTTTCCTCCCTGCTCCTCTCCTCTAAATCTCGAAATCGTGTTCCGCCACTAACCCAAGGGGAACGAACCTCCCTCGGGACCCAGGCGTGAAATTGCCGCCCCACGCCTTCCTCAATCGCTACCACTCAAGGGCATCCGCCACTGTCAGCAAAGGCACCGCCGGATCTCGCTACTTCCTGGCTTCTCCGACCTGAACGGTCAAGGGTAATCCAGAATCCTCACCAGGAGGTCGAAGAACTCGATGCACCCCCGCACCCGACTCGATGCCCCTCAACTACGGCCACCCGAGTGGATCGTGGCGCCGCTTGAAATCAAACGCTCTGGAGGTCAAG
This sequence comes from Tetrastigma voinierianum, assembly GCA_016808115.1. Classification (NCBI taxonomy): domain Eukaryota; kingdom Viridiplantae; phylum Streptophyta; class Magnoliopsida; order Vitales; family Vitaceae; genus Tetrastigma; species Tetrastigma voinierianum. Next base: position 74,745 of record JAEQBH010004951.1, read on the forward strand.
AATGACAGTGCTCCTTCCACGACGTCTCGAAGGCAACGGCCTGGAATGACCGGAGGGTGTTAGGGCCGGTTGTTCCTCACTAGATATATTATCCGTCGAGAACCTTGTATGCCGCTCCTTCTCGGGAATCCCGATAACCGGCGACCTCGGCTTCGACTTCCACCTGGGGCTCACTAGCCCGCTTCACCAAACCTTACCTACACCCAACCCAAGCTTACCCATCAACGTGATACTAAATATCCCGAAAAGCGCGCTATCAAGCCGTGTCTAACCCGACCACACACACCGGAAAAGATCGGTGACCGGCCGGGATATCAAACTAGTGACCGGAAGCCTGTGGACTGTCCTGTGGTCCCCTTACTAGCAACACCCTTTCGCCCCGCCTTGTGAGTCCGATGCCCGCAACCCGCCTCAAGCCCGGGGATCCGTAACTCGGCTAGACATCCCACGCCCCCTATTCTCAGAAAATAAATTATACACAACTCAACCAATGAGAGGTCGAGTTGATATAGGTGGTTCAACACGCATCACCCAATCAAAATAATGAACGGGCGCGGTGGATAAGAGCTGGGGCGCCCGTGAAATGCAAAAAACCGGCTGACTAGTGGCCTGCGACCGAAGCGAAATTTCGCCGCAAGGTGCCCCGTAAAAACACACCATTATGTTCTCCATCCAAGGTGGACTCGTTCGTCCTCTCCATCAACCGAAGGTCGATGTTATCAAGCACCTCGCAATAAGCCATTAACTCCTCCATCGTCAAGGACGAGATGATGCCGCTCAGGCGCACGCTCAAGGCGCCTCCAGGCAACCACTACGGAAGTTTCTTCCCCGACCCTCGCCATTCTAGCAAGCATATCAAAAGGAGAAGAGAAAACGAATATTAGACTCTAACCATATACCCAATTGGTACGAAGGCATACCCCGAGCCCGGGCAAGGACCGCCCTGGCCGAATAAGTGTTAAACCACGTCTCCTCCCTTCTAGGCCTTTTACAGCCAGAAACCAATCACTCATCAAGGGCCAACATTACTAAGGGGCGATGATGGTTACCTGCGGAATAAAGTGGCGCTGAAACAGAATGGCCTGCAGGTTAACGCAGCAGCTGTAGACAGCCCCATTCTAGCTGGGTCGAGAGGAAAGCGATAAACCAAAATAACACAAAAGGGAAGAGTACGACTCTAATGATGCCCATCTATATCGCCACCTGTGGCCCCGCAAATGCATTTAATGCCGATGATCGATCGTCTACTCCAGATCTCAAACTATCACGACTCGGCTCGCGCTCTAGGCATAGAGACTTGGTTGTGGCCAAAACCTGTGGATTTTCTCTCGTGATTAAACCCCACTGCACAAGTTTTATAATTTTCAATTTGGGCCTCACTAGACAAAAATGTCCAAATACGTCACAATGCACTGTAATAAGGCACTGCCGCTAAACCGCAATTTTATTAATTACACGTAAAAGGTGTCTCTAAGATCAACAGCGATGCTTCAAGGCCAAGCAACTGCTATTAAAACACGATAAACTAATATTCATAACAATTCGAAATATGTAAGAAAAATACAAGGCATCCGCCGAATCGAGAGAGTAAAGCCGCAAAGGCCAAAAAAGGGCAAAGACAGAGATAGGCTAAAAAGCCGCCGCAGGCCAAGAAGAAGGGAAAGATGGAGATGGGGCTGCTGCAGAGGCTAAGAAAGAGGGAAAAAGAGGATTTAGGCCGGTGGGGAGTTTCGAAACATCCTCGCAGATTCAAATAGGTGTCCGACTCCATTCAAGTTTTAAAACCACCCAAAGACCCCCCAGGACAATTCCAACTCCGCTCAAACCATTCAGTCTCTGGTTCGACCCATGCTTAGAAAGCGCGCTCAAATGATCAAACACAATCATACAATCATCCTTCATCCCGCAATTCTGAGCCTTAGCAACATTCAATTATCCTTCTCTGATGAAGGAACGTGGATAACTAGTAAGACAACCAACCTCCTCAGCCACTAGCCTTTTATAGTTGCCTCTAATCTCAGGATCAACTCAACCATCGAATAAAGATCTTAATGCAACTAAAAAGCTACAAAATCTTTAGCTTGAAATTAAACAAGATGGTCGATTGTTCCTATAATATGACTAGCCAAGCTATTCTTTTTTTTTTTTTTTTGGACGGGGATGATTATCTTCCTCCCGACAAGAAAAAGGGGGCATCAGGTACCCATGGGCCTGGCCTGCTCCCCAACTAACCGGCTCAACCCAATGGCCCCGACGGACCAGACTCCAAAGTCACCCGACCCAGTGAACGCCCGAGAACCGCCGATAACACCCGGCGCCCACCCCGGATGCCTCCTTTTCCCGACGCGACCAAGTCTTGATACCCCTTCACCGGATGCCTCCTTTCCGACAAGAATCTCACCAAACGAAAACTGCCTACCGGCTTTTCATGATATAAGTAAATGTTCTTCCAAGAACCAATCACCCTCCCTCCAACGGAATAGGAAGGCATTCCCAACAATGGCCCGATCGGGAAAGCGGTTACATAAAAAGAAGAACAAGTCATCCTTCCCGAAATAAGAGTCACCTTCCCCTATCTTTATGGGAAGAAATCGTCCACTCTCCAGGAAAGACGGATCCCCTTTCTCCTTCCATAAAAGAGAAGCAAATCACATTAAATGAGGTAATGAAGACTGATCGCAATAACCGTACGAATGTTCACTCTTCACTGGGTGTTATTAACTTTGCATCGAATGGCACTCAATACCACCGTCGCCTTCTGTTTGTTTTGCATCAGTAGCCAACTCGACGGGAATGCCCAATTGCATCCATTGACTCTGAGAATTTGGGAGACTACAATCATCTAGTGATATTGTTGAAAGTTTTGTTTTGAATGAATATATGTATATATTTTCTATTATATGTATAAATAAAGTTTTCATTAAGTTAGTCAATTAAATATTTTATAGCAGTGGAAATATTTAAGAAACTTAATATAGAAAATAGTAAATTGATTGCATCATAAGCAGAATACATAAATGATCATCTAGTGAGATTGTTGAAAGTTTTGTTTTTTATGAAATATATGTATATTTTCTATTATATGTATAAAATAAAAGTTTTCTATATTAAAGAATAATTAAAACAAGAGATATTTTATAGCAGTGAAAATGATTAAGAAACTTAATATATAGAAAAGGTAAATTTGTTGCATCATAAGCAGAATATATAAATCATCTAATTAGATCCATTGAAAGTTTTGCTTTGAATGAAATATATGTGCATTTTCTATTATATGTATAAAATGAAGTTTCTATATTAAAGTAAGTCTAATTAAAACAAGAGAAATTTTGTGTGAGTAAGAGCAAAGATCTGATGCCCTTGTCATTGCATCAAACCTTACTCCATGCACATACTACTCATTTTCCTCTCCTCCAACCCTTATCCTCAACTACTCTTATGTTTAATTTCATCACTTCTACCCTGGAAATGATAAAAAAAAATGTTAAAGGAAAATTTTTATCTTTTATTTGATTTCATCATAGAAAATATAAATGAAAAAATAAAATATAATCAAAGTCCCTTAAAATGTTTCATATTTTTAAATTTTTTTAATCCTTAAATAATAAAGATAAACAAACAAAACGAGTTTGAATAAACTCATGAAATTAATTTATTAGGTTTCAACTTATTTTTTGTTTTTCTTTAAATTTTATTCCCTTCCATTTTTCCTCTCTAAACAGAACCTTAATAACAAAATTTGTTGTATTTGATAAGACTCAGACAACTGCTTCAATAGCTTCTGCTAATCTCAACCATCATCCAACAGAAAAACAACCTATAGAGAGCTTTCTTTTAGCGATGAAATTAATAAGGACCATTTTTTTCTTCAATACTCCACCTTGATCCATATTTCAACATGTCCTTACTAAGTTACCGGCATGTCAATGGGAGTCATTCCATTCAGATCGGGGCAGTGATTGAATTGGGCTATAGGAGAAGCTTGGTGAGAGCATTTCAAGGATTATGTGGATCATTTGGAATCTTCTCCACCTTCACGATCCCTTGGTTTACTATATCATATCTCCCTCACAAAATGGAGTTTGATATCAATATGCTTCATTCTCTCATGATAGGCTGGATTTCTCATGAGGAAGATTGCACTTTGGTTGTCACAATACATGGTGACTTCTGGCCTTAACACTCAAGCTCTTCCATAATGGGAGACCCAGATTGAAGCACCCATTTTAAAGTCTTCCAGTGAACTTAGCATGACCATAGCGTTTGCTAGATCTCGTCTTGTACTGATCATAGCGTACATGATGCTAGACATTACTCACAAATGAAGCATACGCCTTTGAAGCATCTTGATCAACTGAATACGTCTGTTTGATAGCATCTCAAACTTCCTGAGATGTTCCCAATTGAAGAAACAAAGATCTGATGTCCTTTGTCATTGCAACAAGAAGCCAGACAATTTTCATCTCACCATGCTTCGTATTCCTGTGAATGTTCATCTTTTAGTGGAGCTTTTGTACCTAAGATAAAACCCCAAAGTTTTCTTCCACGGATCTTATTTTGAGTGTTGTTCTGGGTGATTATAGAGGAGGTTTCCTGTATATGGAAATAAATTGAAGAAGCATAACTTTTATTCTTCTTTAAAAGAATCATCATTTCTACCTTTTAGGATCAAACATAGAGATAACGATACAAAGAAAATTTCTGCAACATAAAGGATGAACAGAAATAACAATTAAAGTTTCCAGAATCAAACGTCAATTTCGGGAAGGGTTGTCAACACTGGCTGTAGTTTATGCCTTCCAATATGTCAATTCTAAGCACCCTACTAGGCGGCCCCATGTCCTCCATTTCGAACTGATCACCTTTTAAATCATTTTTAACACTCGTTATTTCTTCCTTTTAAATCATTTTTAACACTCATTATTTCTTCCTTACTCCTACCTGACAAGAGTATATCATCCACGTATACAAGTAAACTGGGTTTTCACCACTCCTATAGTACACACAAGGATCATGGTGGCTTCTTGCAATACCAACCTAACTACAAATGAGAGTCAAAACCTTTATTCAATTGTGATGGGATTGTTTGAGGCCATATAATGATCAAGCAGCAAGCAACACCTGGCTTTCTCTTTCCACTTTAAATCCTTTTTGTTGCTTCATATATAAGATTTCTTCCAAATCACCATGTAAAAAGGACGTCTTCACATCCATTTGTTCAAGTTCCCAATCATGTTCAGCTACTAGTGAGAGAATGAGGCAGATTGAGGGAGCAAAGACCTCATTGTAGTCTATCCCATGCTTTTGTGTAAAACCCTTAAGTCTCTCTACTCCTTTAACTTTATTTATAAAAATTAACCTCACCCTGATGTTTTAACCTATCTTACCCATTCTAGTTGGGATAGTTTACTATATTATAATTAAAGTATTTATCTTCGAAACAAAAACTAAAGGGATTCATTTATTTTTTCTTTTCCTTGACAACTTTTTATTTTTATCATAACACCACGGCTTTAAATAATATATTTAGTTTTCATTTTCAAAAAATACATTTCGTACTGACCTTGGGTTAAAATAAAGATGCTAAAACTGGCTTGTGAAAAACCATTTTTCATGAACGATTTGCAATAAAATCAAATCAAACCATGCAAGAAGTAATAAAATGTACCTAAAATCCCGTGCTGCTTTTATCCTAATCCACCAAATTAAAATAAGAAAAATAAAGATGTAACAATTTTCTCGATTCATATATAAATGCCGAAATAAATAATTCATTTTCGCTTTCACTTTGTTGTCTCTGATTCTTATAATTAAACGTGTTTTCCTTGTTTTCGAAAAGTTTGAATAAAGAAAACATAAAAATTTTTACCTACTAAACAGGGCCTTAAAAATTCTGAATTCATGAATCTTTTTCTTCTTCATCTACAAGAGTTGACTAGAAACCTTTCATTTAATACGATAGAAATATTTCATTAATTTAAATTTCTTTGAATTATTTTCTCAGACAACCAAAATCAAACATAAACCTCTAAGATTAACATGGCAAGGCCTACATGATCATCAAACATAATTAACGACTCCAAATCATCAATAACATATATAAAAATAATCAATCAAACAAACAATGTCTAAATTAAAATCGGCGACTCCAAAAACAAGTGCAATAGTAATTAATTAATTAGTAGCCTTATACCAAACCCACAAGGGTGGCAATAAATGGCATTAAAAGAGGAAGCAGAGTTGCAGAAACTAGCACTCCAGAGTTTGAGGTGGGCGATGGTGAAGGAGATATCGGAAAGTGAGTTCCCGGCGGTAAAGCGATGGTCGGAGGAGAATAGGAGATGGGGTGGGGAGACATGACGCCGACGACCAGACGCTGGCCGGTCTTGCAGTGGTCGGAATGTCCGCTGATGAAGTAGAAGGAACCGGGCTTTTCTAGCTTCACAACAGTCTTCCCGTTCTTGAATGAAGAGATGGGGGCGGAGGAGCTGTTGCAGTGGTAGAAATCCCATTTATCCACTTCAACTACTGAATCGTTCTTGTACTCAAATGCTGAACAAAGTATCAGAAAAACAAACAAACAAAACGGATTATCAAGCATCAGAGTATTACCTGTTTGTTTGTTTGTTTGTTTGTTTACTGTTTTTTAAAATTGTCTTTTTGTTATGAAAAGTAAGGAGAACAAAGAAAACACATAAAAAAAAATAAGGAGAATGAGAAAAATACAAAGAACTCAAAAACACTAAATCAAGAAAATATTAACAGTTTTCAGTCAAAAACTTTTATCGAGTAACGGTTTTCAAAACATAAATCAAACAGACTTAAAGAATAAATAAATCTGAAAACAAGAATAGCTTTTACACAAAAGCGGATTACATGCTTTCAAAATTATTCTCAAAAACATATTTCAAAAATACGAATCAACCGCCCTTTCGGCGCCATTAACGAAAGTTAAAATTTGAAGAAAATAAATATTATGTTTAAACTTAATAAATTAATTTTTATATTTTTAATCATACTCGATTTATTTGTCCTTATTAGGACAATTTATTACATTGTAATTGTAATTAAAGTGTTTATTGTTAAAAATAAATAAAATTAAAAAATATGTAAAATTTTAAGATATTTTGATTATATTTTATTTTCATTTATATTTTCTGATGTTAAACATTAACCATGAGAAAATTAGGACATGGTTGTTTACAATTTTGAAAGCTGTTTTTTGTTCTAAAAAACAAGAAAAACACGGATAATATATTTGGTTTCATTTTTTTTTTCTAAAAAATATAAAAAGAAACATATAAAATACTAAATTTAGATAATAAAAACAATTTTTAGAAAACACCAAAATGATGTTATATGTGTTTTAAAAAAAAAAACATAAACCAAACATGTTATTAATTCTTTCTTCCTCTAATACTTTTCAATCCCAAACAAAGAATTAATTTATAAAAGAAGGAAGGTAAAGGGTATTTAATAAACTTACAGAGAGAATTCCGACTCGAAACCCGTTCCGTTCAGCCCACAGTTCGTACATATTAGTCTCGTTCAGACCAGGCTTTCGCCAGCCCTCACTGTCTCCAACCCGAAACTCCGTCGCAGATCCGGCCGAAGAGTTCATCGCAACAATGACGATCAAAGCGGTGGATAGAAAACTTAAGGAAGAAGCCATGTTGGTGTTCTACTTCTTCTTCTTCTTTGTTTGGCCCTCTTGGAAGAAAGGTTGAAGTATGGCGAAAGTGATATATATGATTTCAAGCAAATAGGAGTATATAGGAAAATGGGTTTGTTTTTATTTTTGTTTACAAAAAGAAAAATAGAACATGGGTAAGTGGTTACAGAAGTGGAGGCAGGACGTGGCAGTTATTTTGGCAGTTAAAATCTGGTGCAGTCAAAGGAAGTACAGTTTTCATTTGATTTTGATTCTTAAAACATTAATGCCTGATATGGCGCCACGCATTACGCCACGTCACTGTGAAGCGAAAAACCATCAGTTGCGATTAGGAACAGTTGGCTTTTTTTTGTTTTTATAACTGTATTGATCTTTCAAAAGAATAATCAAATTTCAGCTTTCACACTGAATTATAATTAAAATGATGTATGAAAAATCTTCCCCTTATTCAAAAGATCACGGGAACTGACAAGTCTTTCAAATTGCACAAGTGAAACTTGGTACCATTTCATATAACATAGAAACCTGTGGGGTGGTTACTGTTCTTATTTGCATATAATTATAGAAACATATTAGTATATAATTATAGAAACATAAGGTTTATTGATTCATGTCTTAAAAAAGTGTATTTGAAAATACAAAGAATACCAAAATGATGCTCTCTGAATTTAATGTTTTCTACATTTTTTAAAATGAAAAAAAAAAAAAAAAACTGAAAACTAATCGTATTCTCTATATTTCAAAAACCATAAACAAAGAGGAGGCCCATAATTTCCATTAGTGGATATCTACCACGTGACCCTTTTTGGGTAACCCAAACACCACAATAATTCAGCTCAGGTCCATTTCCAAACATCGTAGAGACCTAATTGGGTTTTCAAAATTCCATTGAAGAAGCCGACGAGGCCCAATCAGTTCTTTGATGTATAATGGTGAAGACTGAAACAACATACCACATGTAACCTAATCTGTACTCCTCATTATAAGATCAATCGAAACACTGTGCAACTACAATTACAAAATCTCAGTGATAAATTTTTATGATTAGGGAAGAGAGAGAGCACAACTGAATTCTAAATCCAAATCACATTTAGATGACAACCTAATTATTATTCCCATACTGAGCATAGAGTCCTTTTTGGCAGCAATGGCCGCCGCAGCTTCCTTGGTAGTAAGCAGAAATTTGCCAGAGACCTCTCGTTTAACATGTTCACTCTGCTTTGTGCAAAAACACAGCAGGTCTCAGTTTGTAGTGCTCACCATGCTGCAAAAATATCACCCCCTTCAGTGAATAAAATAATAAATAAATATATCCTTAAATCCTTGTGAGAAAGGAATAGACTTCCATGAGACCAAATACATACTAACATAGAAAGATTGAGAGAGATTCTAGGCCTGCTATTATCAACTAAAAAGGAAGTGATGGAGCGGTGAGACTCGATGATTAGGTTAACAGGTAAAGTTTGCTAGGGTTGGCAAGAATAAACTGGAAATCTATGGAACTGTTTGGTTTATTTTTTTGAAAACTGTTTTCTATTCTCAAAAAGAAAGGAGAACACATTTGGTTACCAGTTTTTTACTATTCAGAAAAAACAATAAATCAAGAGAATAATAACAGTTTTCAAATAACACCAACCATTTTGGTATGTCTTCAAGTGTTTTCAAAACCATTCTCAATAACAGTTTTCAAAAACATGAACCAAATTGTTCTCTATCTTTTACAAATTACAATACATGACAGAAAAGGAAGAAAATAGTGTTCCTCTCCAGCGATGTGCTGGATCCCACAAAGGTGAAATTATGAATAACATCTGCAATATGCAATGAAGGGGGATGGGAAACATGACTCAACGAAGTTTCATGGAGATGGATTTGAACCCTGAATGAAGTGGACAATGAAGGACTCAATGAAGTTTGCACACACAAGCACGAAAAACAAATGTTTCACACGCAAGATTATTCTAGGTCAGTATCCCCACAGATTGAATCAGCTAAACATTATCAAAACTTAGTAAACCTTACAAACAAGATAGAAAATACAAAGATTAAGAGTTTGAGCACCTGTAAGATGGTTTCTCTTGGTACTGTGCTCAAATGTTCTTTCCTACTGCTGCCTCTCCTTGGTGTGTTCATCATCCTTCTTGGAATTGTTTAGACTTGGCAGCCCTGATCCACAACATTAGGCGGCATAGGTTCAAGGGAACCATGCACATCAACTAGGTGAAAAAATTCTTTCTTGGTCAGACTTTTCTTCTGAACAAGTTCATCAACCATGGCATCCATGAGTTTTCGATTCTGCTTTAGGATCTGAAAAGGGAAACATAGATTTGTATGGAGGAAGAACACAAACAGTTGGCAGTATATGTTTTTCTCACATAATATGACATACCTTTTTTGCACGTTCATAACAAACTTCTAAGATCCGCAATGCCTCCAAATCAATATCCTGATGACATAAATTTACATCATAAAGTGCATCATATGTAATTGATAGTAGAAACAAGATTCTTTTTCTATTGCTTTATCAAAAAAGAAACAAAATTTTTCTCCCAGATTTTTCAACAGCATCAGAAAATTCAAAAGTTCAAGAGAAATTCCATATTTTTCCCACTTTTGCTTCTAGCTCTCCAGTTTGCGAATTGCAGAGAATTATACAAACATACAGAGTGGAGTTTTAAGCAAAAAGAATGGACAGGAAATAGAGCAGCCGTCAATCAACTTCAAGGAAAATTCAAAATTTCAGCAACCATGGTAATGCCAATGCAAGAACTAGAAAATTGAATGGGAAAGTTTGAAGTGACATACATTAATTCGATCAGGAACCCAGAAGCTAGATAACCCATGATGTTTCTCAGAGCGCCACCGAGAACAAAGGTCCTGCTGTTGGATCTAGCATTATCTGCTGTTTCAGCCTATATGGCACTCAACTGGAATATTTCAATACAAATTAGAATAGATTATCAAGCACAGCTTAGACTAGCATAACCAGAACAGAATAATATGCTACCACTCCAAATGCCTATTCTATGTCTTCTGAAAAACAACAATCTTCAACACCCATGACAAACCGCATGTTTGATCATATCTCAAAAGCCAAGCAGGATGCAACTAATAATGTTACAATGAACAAAGAGAATAGTGAAGCACTAGTTCTTCAGAGCAAGAATGATTGCATGTCAAAATCAAAGCAAGAGCACTCGAAACAGTCCCTCCCAACAATCAACAGGCTTTCTAATTTCTTCAAAAAATTTGCTACCAAGTTTCTGCCTTCATTTTAGAAAATAGTGCAGTAATTCAACATGAGGGGTCCCAAAAATGGAAAGCCTCATTCTCGCCAAACAATTACTATTTACCTGATCTTCACCATACCAAATCTCATCAGCAGCACGGGGTGCTAGTTGAACAGTGATATGATCCAGGAGGGATTGCCGACTGCATTGACCAGGAAAAATAAAGGAAAAAAGAGAGGTTAATTTCGAAACAGCCACTAATGCATCACAGATAAGTGGAGTACTAAAGGCAAGAGAACTGATTTTAGAAACATTTCCTTGTAAGATAAGTGCAGTGTTGTATGACCATAACCAGTTATAATTAATAATTAATTTTGGGACTTTTCTTGGTTAGCATAATCTTATAACATGTCCAAAAGAATGAACAAAGAATTACGGATGTGAAAAGGCCATACCTAAGCATTCCTTCCTTGAACTTGATGTGATCCATTTTCATCCGAACATAACCCAATTCCTGCCAGCTCTTGGAGAGATTGTGACCTAATGAAAGTAATTGTAGTTGGATGTATTGTTACCATAAAATGATTTGGGATGCAGAATGTAGCATCAGGTAAAAATGATATTTAGGAACTATAAAACCAAAGTTAATGAGTTAAAATTTTCAAGCACCTAACCAAATAAGAACCAATATTTCAAACAAAGCATTACTAGCAATGCAGTTTCTCAAGAATAATTGATCCCAAGGGTATATCTACAAAAGGTAAAACATTGATTACAGTCTTTCAGCCCTGGTTAAGGTGACAAGGGTTAAGGTTAAAACTTCAAAGTACAAAGTACAAGACGCAAGGAAAGCTTCTTGTTGCATGTTGTGGACTCTTTATGCCAACCAAGGTTCTAAAATTTGCAGGGAGAGGATGGTTTTTCGCTTTATTTTTTTTTGATCGGTAAAAAGCAGTATATAGATTAAAAAGAGCACAAGGTGCTAAAAAAGAACAACGAGAAGGGTACAAGAAAAACCAACTCCCTCTCACCTATACCCCATCCAAGTCAAAAACCCCACCAACGAATTTAAGTTATCAACACTATACAACTTAAATTTCACGACTACAAGCAAGGAAAAACAAAAAAAGATTTCCATCCCGTGAGCTGAGGGGACCCTAATATCGAAAAACCACCCTATCCCTTTCCATCCACAAATACCCGTAAAATACAAAGAGGCGCCATCCAAACTCTCTTCCGTTTTTTCCCACACTAGCACTTTGCCGCTAAGTGGAGTAGTTGATTGTCCTTTTACTGGGACACCTACAAAATCAGTAATTTTTAAAAGAAGATCCCATAACATCTTGGCTCTCGAACAATGGATAAGCAAATGGTCTATTGTTTCCTCATTCTCTTCACATAAACTGCACCTGTTTACTAGGAGGATCCCCTTCCTTTTTAGCTGGTCCAACGTAAGCACCTTACCCCAGGAAGCTTCCCACAAACCCCACTTCGGGGTAACGACGGCTCCGCATAGACGCTGCGGAAGTCTCGTAGAAGAGAATACCCTCAATTCACATACAAGACTAACCTAAAACCATTAGTCCTAGACTCCTTCAATACGCCGATCCTCTCGAAAGGGCCTCAATTTTTTGTCGACCGTGAAGTGAAGCGAACCTTACCTCTTCCATCTCCTAATCATTAAAAGGTCTAAGAAAAGTATTTAGGGACCATCCCCCTCCTCCCTTGAGGAATCCTAAACATCTACCAATTCTAGCATCTTGTGAACTCGCGTTAAACAAAGTGGGAATTCGCACGCAGCTACAAGCCACACCAAGGGTCCCCAAAGCCTACCCTACCATTTCCTAAGGAGGAAATGGTGTTTTGGGAGAAGGTGAGCCATTCTTTTCTAATGTCTTTCCATAAGCCAGTACCATATCCTCCTCTAATGTCCCTAGTGTTCCAGCCCCCAACTTCCTCACCGAACTCAAGGCTACGATCACTACCTCCAAAGAAATTCTCCCATTAGCAAACAGTCAACACCACTTACAAAGCAATGCTTGATTCATCATGGAGAGGCCTCTCACCCCTAACCCACCTCTACTTTCTCTCACTCGCAAATAAGATTCCAGTTTCGACTGCGCTGGTGTTTACGCCTCTAAACTGCCACCATCCCATAGAAAGTCTCTCAATCTTTTTCCACTCTGCATCAAACACCCGTATTCTAAACAGAGAGCAAGAATGTGAGGCTAGACAGAGTACTTCGAATGAGGTAAGTCTCCCAATCTTTTCAGATATATCATTCTTTTCCAGGAGACAATCTATTTCTAAATCTTCTTCAATGTAATCCCATACTCCCGGGCCTCTTGCGGAGGAGCACCCAAGGGAAGGCCCATAATTTAGTGGGGGAGGGAACCAACCCCCACAAATCGCCTCGCCCGCTAACGCTCCGTATCATCCACACCCTACCCAGAGGGATAATCTCACCTCGGTGTATTAATTTTCAACCCTGAGAAGGCTTCAAACCACATTAAGGTCCATCTCAATTACATCATCGGCTCGCATTGGCATCACGCGTAAACGATAAGATCGCTAACAGATAAAAGATGAGATATGACAATCTCCCCACCATCTCTACCCCCAAACCTACATCCAGAAATAAAATTGCCTTCCACCGCTCTCTTTAGCAGACAACTTGGGGCTTCCATCCCAATAACAAACAGATAGGGCGAGAGGGGATCCCCTTGTCTCAGGCCTCTGGAATTCCGAAAGAACCCAGAAGGAGAACCATTAATCAGGACTGAGAATGTTGTTGTGGAGATGCACCAATTAATCCATCTAATCCATTTATAACCAAACCCCATTCTCAAGCATCCGCAACAAAAAGTCCCACCCGATGTGATCATAAGCCTTTTCAAAATTCCAACCTTACGTATGATCCCTTTCTCTTTCCTCTATAAGAGTAGAGTCCACAGCCTCATTCGCTATTAGCATAGCGTCAAGAATCTGCCTCCCTTCTACGAACGCATTCTGAGACTGGGAAATAACCAAACTCATAACCCTTTTAATTCTATTGGCCAACACTTTCGATAAAATTTTATAAAGACTACCCATAAACTGATGGGTCTTAGGTCCTTTAGATCCACAATCTGCTCCACTGGGAACCAAAACCAAGAAAGTAGCATTCAAACTTTTCACGAACTGATCATTCTCGAAGAATTCCCTAAAAAGCCCACACACCCTCTCTTTCACCAAATCCTGAATCAGCACTGTAAAGCTAATGGAAAGCCATCCGACCTCGGGGCTTTATCGCCATTAAGCCCGTAAACTCGGCCGGCTGAATTTCTTCCCTCCGTGAACATTAAGCCCAACTTGAAGACAATGGTTCTGCCAATCAAATCGACATGATCTCCGAAAGGCAAGCGCCAATTGGTACCGAGAGTGAGACCGAAGGCCCTAACCAGCCTTTAACCCCTCGCCACCTCCCTCACCAAGTTTCCTACCATCGGGATTCCCGATGCTGATAGAATTCCGCCTCCTATGCGAATTTTCCATTCTGTGAAAGAATCCCGTGTTTCTGTCTCCTTCTTTCAACCAAATTCTCCTCGGATTTGGTCCCACGAAACCCTTCCGTATCAACCCACCCTTATAGTTCTCTCACTCCTTCTCCTCTCTCGCTTCCTGTCAAGGACAACTCCTTATCCTTTTCCACTTCGTCCCAATAAGAGATCCTACTTAAAGCCTCCTTTTTTTTTATCTCCACTCTGCCAAAAACCTCTTTATTCCAAACCTTTAAAATACCTTTAAGGGCCTTTAATTTCGAAGCCAGAACGAAACTGTATGATCCAGAAAATTGAAGGCTTTGCCACCAACCTCTAAGAAGATCCTTAAAACCTTCGAACTTTAACCACATGTTCTCAAACCGGGCGCGAAGGCCCCGATGAATCCATCACTATCTAACATCACCGCAATGTCGACATCGGGTCTCGGAGAGTTCTTTTGAATCACATTGCAACCGCTTTCCAAATCACTGACACCAAAAACTGGGCCCACCAGACATACGCCGCCGACACTACCGCGCCCTCCATGTAAAAGGACCTCCTCGCAGGAGATCTCTGCCCCACCATTAACAACTTCATTAAAGCGCCTCATAGGATGCGAAAGCCCACCTACCAAGTTTCTATCATTGAAGTCACCGCCAATACACCAGGGCCCCTCCCACAAGCCTTTCAAAGCCCCCAGTTCTTCCCAAAATAGTTCCGTTTTGCTTTTCTTCACCGGACCATAGACCCCTGTGAAGGCCCACAGAAAACCATCCTCCACATTTTTAAACATACAAGCATGTGTGGGTCGGCCTATTTCTACTTCCACTGGGCCCAATTTTCAGATCCCAAAACACAAGGATTCCCCCTGCAGTTCCCTCTGCCTCCACAGCCCTCCACTCAGCCAATCTACCCACCCCAAGACTACGGCAACACCAAGACATCTCTCGACCTCGTTTCTTGTAAGCACACCAACCACCCTCTCGAGACCCTTAATAAAGTTTCTAATACGATCCTCTTGTTCGGGTTGTTCACTCCTCTTACATTCCATGATAACAAGCTTTTATCTTCATTTCCAACTTTAACAAGAAATTCTCCGGTTCCTTCCGCCTATTCGGCTCTTTCCATCGTAGTTTATAAAGGCATTCCAACTTCCCGAGCTCCCTCCCGTATTCGGCTCGCTGAAAGTTCCCCTTCCTCTTATCTTCACCTGGCCGCGCTCCATTTTCGTGAGATCAACTTCGTGGATCTCCTCTTCAAAGCCCGCCAAGTAGACCCTAGATATTCACTAAATTTAAACAAAACTATCTTCCCAATTGTTATAACCGTACTTCTAAACATACAATAGCCGCTCCTTCAAAGACCCGGTCCCACTAATTTCGGACATCCTCCATTAGAAAGCATCGTGCTTATCCCCTCTCCCCACTCTTCCATCACTTGACACCACCCTCAACTGCCCATATCCCTGGGTTGATCCATGCCTCATGTAGGTCCCTGTCGAAGAACCCCAGAGCAGCCTACTAAAAAACAAAAAAGACGGAGAAGAACAACCACCGAGGACCCGGTGATCAAACCCTATCTCATGCGGTATTCGAGCTACTGGGATCAAATCATCCTGACGCATAGAGATGTACCTCCAACAGAGCCAAAGAACTACCATCCGAAAATCCCTCACCTCCATTTCTCGTCTCGAGCCACCCGTGAGCAAGGCTCCCAAAGAGCACCAAACTCCATCCCTTTTCCCAAATGAACTCTCAAACCGGAAGTTCTCCCCGACCACCAACCTCTTCAAGGTGCAGAGTACTCCCTCGCACAACCAGTTTGATCTACTGCAGGTTCCTAAGTGCCCTCCCGCTTTCCGACTAAGACTCTCCTTCATTCTCCACTCTTCGCCGAGCCGGCGCCACCACAGGCTGACCAGCCTGTAAAGCCTTTTTCAAATTTCCCCAATATCCCCTTTTGCCTTGTTTTAAATTTTAACTAGCTTGACGGTCGGGCCAAGATGACCCAGCCACTTCGTCTTAATCGGGCCCATTCCTTCCCGTGTTCCACCTAAGAGATTCGGGCTCCAAATTGCCGCAATCGCAAATTCTTCTTCAAATCTTTACCACTAACCTTTAACTACCGGGCTCTTATTAATTCCAGGTCCCCGCCCACAGATAATCGCCCCCTTCAAATCCCGTGATGGGAGCGGCCCCGACATAAGCACCCACTCTCCGGCCTGCTCACGAGGAGCCCTCTCCCACAAAAATTCCCCGCTTCCCGTCTCGATTTTAACTCCCACCTTCTCAGCCCCACCACTACTATTCTGAACCCGTCCCGATGACTGGAAAGGTGACAAAGATCAACGTCATCAGGATCTACCTTTTCCCCTAGCTTTGTCTCACAACCCATAATTCGACCTTCATCATTACTATTTTACCGAGAAGCTCCCACTCGCTTGACCGTGCGTGACAAGCCTTCTTCTTCTCCTCCGATTTTTCGCCATAAAATTTTTGAGAACTGGCTGTGATGAACGCCGCTACCTGGTGGAGAAACCTCCCACCAGATCTCGTAAATCAAAAGATCAGGTCCTTCAGGATGTCACGAATTCTCAGCCTAGACTTCATCAAAATCCATCTTTATCAACATCTCCGCCCACTTCACTCACATCTCGTGTTCTGCTCTACCGCCACGAACCCTCCACACGCATCACCTATTTTTCTTAGAATTTCGAGTGTCCATAGATGAAGAGGAAGCCCACCACCCTAATCCAAGCTTCCTAAAGACTCAAATCTCAAGGCCTTATACACCTGCCCGTATTCGTGGACTCCACCATTCCAAACAGAATCGCCTTCGCTTCTTCTTCCCGACTCTAGGAACCCACTTTGCCTTCTAGCGAGTCAAACTCTAACAGAAAGGTCTTCGCTTAAGGCTCACAAAGACTTCCTCGTTAAGCCTCCACATCTCTAAACTAGACCTCCATCACCTTTACCGCAGGATAAGGATTCGGTTTTGTCTTCCATTTTCCAACCAAACAGAACTGCAGGGGCCCCAACTCCTTCCCAAAGACGCAGTCTCCAACATCCATCCACACCGCGCTGTCCCCACTACTACCTGCTCCTTCCTCATCCTTGAGTTTATGCTGTCCCCCCCAAGTAACTTTGTTTTTACTTAGACTTGTCCACTCCTTCCTCTTCCCTTCGACACTTTTTTGTCACAATCTCACGGGTTTACTCTCCCCGCAAAGCTTTAAACCCAATCCTCCGATTTTCTCTACCAAAGAAAGTCCAAATTACTTAAGATCCCCTACCTTCCTGGAAGACTACAAATTTATGCCTTTTCCTTCCAAAGATCGCATCAGAGCGCAGTAGGAACCTCCCTACGCCGGCTCTTTACTTCCGCTCCGAAATATCTTCGTTCCTCCCCTCCACTCAAAGGTCTCTGGGCCAGAACAAAAACCCTACAAAGACTCTTCAATTCCTAACAACAAATTATTCAACCCTCTACTCCAAAACCGAATCCACGAAGCCATACCTCATCTGCCTGATAAAACATTTTGCTTTTTTTTTTCCCTTCTCCTTCACGGAACTCAAACGATTTCGAGTCTTCTATCGCAAACCCAGCTTTCCATTCCTTTCGTCTTCTCTCATCACCTCTAGAGTCTATTCAACCTATCTTGACAAATCAACCTCTACATACTCAATCGACAACAGCAATGAGAAAATGGCGAAACCAGGGAATTCAAACCAATCCAAAGTCGATCTCAACTAAATGCGCCACGACCTGCGTAATGAGAGCTGAACAGAAAATGACAATGGCGAAGCCTGGAAACCCTAGAGAGAGAAATCGCTCAAAGATGTGTTTCCTTCCAACCAAATTATCCTTTCTGTGAGGGGAATTTCGATGTTGTTAGTCACTTCGATGAATTCCTGAATAGCTTCCAACTCCCAATCATTAAAAGACCTCTAAAACTTTAGATCCCAGGCTCCTCCACCATCTTCCCTCACCCAAATCTCAGCAGCCTTTGCCTCTTTAGAATCGGCCATGCTATATAGTTCAGGGAAAGCCTCACATAAAGGTTGTCTTCCACACCAATTGTCTTCCCAAATTTAAGGAAGCATAATACAACACCTAAGACTAGAAATTTCCACATTTTCTTTTGCTTTATAAGTCTCCCACCTTTCAAAGATCTCATGTACTTGCAACTCACCTTTATTTTTCAATAATTCATCAAGTCGTAAAAAGGAACTAAAATGGTGAAAACTCCACAACTTAAAATCTCTCTTTCAAATGCAGCCAATAAACTCCTTAAGTAATTTGTCAGACTTATATATATATATATATATATATATATATATATATATACACATGCCCCAAACTTGAATATTTAGTCAAAATTTATGTGCAATTCATTCCATTACAGGGCACAGGAGGACATTCATAAAAGAGAAAAGTGCAAGGGTTTGTACCAAGAGAATGCATCAATAGAACTATTCTAAGAAGTAAAAGCACAGATGGGCAGAAATGACAAGGTTCCATGTGCTAGGAAGATTTTCCAAATCATCTCACAGATAGTTCATTCATAGTTGTATCCTAATCTGGCAGTCCAAGCATCCAATTAAACAGTATTACAATGATTGTAACAATGGAATATATGTCTAAACAATCAAGGAAGATAAAACACAGCAATATCCATTCCAGCAAGCAGAAGTCCTAAACTGGCCAAAAAGGCCAAACATCTTTACTTACCAATGTGATGTAGAGAGTGAGTCAACCATATTACTTTGTAGATCTAATAATAAAGTAAGGCTTTAAATGGGTGTAATTCAGTAAGAGTTCAATATTCTTCAAATATATAAGAAACTTTTAAATGCTAAAAAACCATCACTCAACAGAATAAAAATGATAGTGCGCCTGAGGCCAAAATTGAGAAAAACGATGTAGGTAAATGCTTAAGTGTGAGAAACCATACAAACTCAATATTTTTGTGATCAGAAAGTTCACAGCTACTACAGCCATTGCTGCTTCATCTATAGCCACTTGTCTGTTATCTCAGGGCTTCTCTCCTTTCTATCCAGCATCCCTCTATCTTCTATTTGAGCTGCTTGTAATAGGTCATCAGTTGTAATCTGCACAAGCACACAAAAGAAGAAAACAAAGGGGCCAAGCCAGAGACAGTTAACCAACAATGCAATTGATAATAACAAGAAACTAACAACCAGAACCACATAGCATCTCATAACTAGACATGGAACCCAACAATTAAAGCGTTTTTACCTAAACAATTGCTGTTTGAAATTAAGATATAAGACAACTATCAGTCATCTGATTGAATCATGTTTGTTTGTGATAGTGGAGAAGAAATTGAAGACTGGAAATCAGATGGTTAAAAGTCATATGATCATTCTGATTTTGGCAAGAGCAATCCTGAGTTGCAGCCTCCCAGTGACTGGTATGTATCCAATCATAGTCGTAAGGTCTTCTATTTTCTCCAACCAAAGCTAAAATAGAAAATCAACCCTAAAACTAGATGATCATAAATGAATGATATGCAAATTTCAATAACCACTTCAACTTACATGAGAATCATAGTTCAAAAATCTTAAAGGTAGATATTAACTCTTGGCTCTCAAACAAGACACAGCAAAGCAGCGTCCCTGTTCTAACTGTGCCAAAAGACACAACAAGAATGAATTTTTTGAAAAAGAGGTTGATGCAAAATTATAATAGCTAAGAAACATATAAATGTGTGAGCGCGCATGTGTGTGCGTGCGTGTAAATGAATGAATTAATTAACTCATACATTGTACAAGATGTTTTAAAAATACAATAGACAAGAAGCATGATTCCAAGCTCTAATTTTTTTCTACAAGAAACATAAGATAGTGATCCTAACAGCTCAAATAAGGTTTTTGTTCAGGAACTCTTACCAATAGCCTTAGCTTTAAAGATCAAATGCAAGTTTAACTCCTCCCAACATGCTCTAGAAACTTCATCATTTAAGTTCCCATATCTAGAAGCATTGTTTATTTTCTTTTCTTTCTTTTCATTTTTTTTTTCCAAGATAAGATTTGCCTTCTTGTCTTTATGAAGAAACCATGGACATCATGAGAAATTAATAAAGTTCATTCATCTGCAACATTTAAGTATTACCTCACTCCTTCCATCACGCATCATGTTTATGGCAGCAACCTCAATAATGTTGGCTAGCTCCGCACCAACCATTCCATCAGTAATACTACCAACTGCCATATAGTCCACATCCTCAGCCATGGGCTTCTTTCTAGCATGGACCTACAACCAGGAAAAAAAAAAGCAACAAAACAAAATACATCATGTAAGGGCTTGGAACTACATAAGGAGAAATTACAAAATCAAAGTCTTGCAATAACCATACAAGCACCATGACAAGATGCATAGAGAGACTTATTAATGACAAAAGCTGACCTTAAGAATTTCAATGCGTCCTATAAGGCCAGGCTTAGGAATATAAATTTTTCGATCAAACCGTCCTGGTCTCACAAGTGCTGGATCCAGAATATCCGGCCTATTTGTGGAGGCAATAGTAATCACGTTTCCTCTCCCTTCAAATCCATCCAAACAAACAAGGAGCTGAACATCACAACATTGGAACATAAATGCTCAACTAGAGACTTCTTTAAATGAAAGAAATACTGTGGCATAAAATCATAGAAGTCGAACTAGCCCAAGCCAACCTGATTAAGCGTAGCATCACGTTCTTGACCACCAGATCCCTTGATCAAACCACGCTCCCTGCCAACAGCATCCAGCTCATCAATGAAGACAACAGATGGAGCCTAGCAAACCAATATGATAATTTTTATGTCAAAATTTGTTCCTCCAGAAAAAAACTATTCTCAATTGAAAAGCAGGAAACCAATAAGAGAGCCTATTCAATAGTCTGTATTAAGCATATGGTAACATAGGATGGTGACACTGGAATTCGTACCTCTAAGTGGATTGAACATCAACCAAACAGAAATAATCTTATGTTGTGGGTGTTTAATTGAGATTGCATGAAAATAGAAAGGAGAATCAAAGAAGCAACAGAAAAGAAAAATTACATTTTCCTTGCTTTGCAAAGCGCCCACATACCTAGAAGCACCAACCCCAACATATATTTCCATGTAAACTGAGAAGCAGATGAGAAGAAGTTCACACCTGCTTCACTAGCCACAGCTTTTGCTAGCAGTCTTTTCCTACTTCTGGAGGGCCACAGAGAAGTATGCCTCCTGATAAAGCAAAATCAAATAAGACAAATTTCAACTGAAAATAAGCCAAATATAGAGCAGTGCCAGAATGAATGGCCATGGAATACAAATAAACAGAGAATTAAAGGAACTTGAGGCCTAAGGGTTGGGGAGAAAGATGTGAGCATTCTAAGTTCAAGTTCCAGTATTTACAAATACAAGGTTCAATGTAAAACCCAAAAGGGCACACAAAAATAAATTGAAATTTTTAAATTTTTTTAAAAATGGTGAGATAAGGGCTTAAGCTAGGCATGTTATTGCTTTCACTTATTGCTTTTCCAAACTCAGACCAACACCTTCAATTCACTTATGTAAATGCTATCACATGCCAACATCCAACGATGATTAGAAAGACAACAGTACATAATGCCTATTAGCAAAAGGAAACATAAACCCACAGTAACTGGACGAAAGAAAAAACTCAGCAAACCAGAGCTACAAAGTACATCTTAGGCAAATAGGAACTTTAAAGAGGAAAATTCTAAAGAGGCTAGTTGTTGTTGAGGTTTAGAAAATAACAATTACAAATATACAAATTATAACTAGAAAAACTAGAGAAAGGATAAGTTCCAAGTCATAATTATATCGAGATGCTCCCAAAACAGTTTTAAAAGCAAGCGTGACTGGAAATACAATATAGAGATTATAACTTAAACAATGTAACAAGTAGGAACACAGTTGAAAACTAGTGGGCAGAGAGCTCCCATCCAAGCTTTCTTTCCTTTCTTTCCCACAAAAGAGCTGTGCCATGAGAGAAGAGCCTTTGTAACGGAGAGAAGTGGAGAAATAAATTGACTTGCTAATGCACATAAAATAAGATCCCACAAAAATCCTAGCCTTCACACAATGCACAAGAAGGTGCTCCACCGTCTCCTCCTCTTCTTCACAGAGGAAGCATCTATTGGCAAGGGGCCTACCCTCCATTTGCATGAATCTAAAGCTACCACTTTTTACCCAAGAGAACTCCCAAGCAAAAAAAAAACCCACCTTATTGGGAATCCAAGGGTTCCAAATGAACCAAAAAAGGGCAAGAAACTGCTGCTGAATGATCCAAAGCCCTATTAACATCCTTGACAGAGAAACATCCATCCTTGGCCTCTTTCAAAAGAATTTTATCCTCCTGAAAAGGGAACACCTTCTGAGATGACACAGCTAAATCTCACCCAATCACTTAGAAAGGCCTTGTGAAGTGAGGGTCCCACCCACGAGCCATCCCAAACCTCTACTACCATGACTTCCTTATGGGCTGCCAAGCCGAACAACGAAGGAAAAGAAGTGAACAAGGCCTCCTCCCCGCACCAAATATCTTTCCAAAACTGCACCCACCTACCATCCCCAACCAAAATCGCCGCCATAGGAAATAAAGAAATCTCCCACTCTTTCTGATTTCTCTGCATAACCCCAATCCCATAACTGCCCCTAATCACACACGTGCACCAACCCCCTCAACACTCCAAATTTTCTGTTGATTGCCATTCCCCAAAGAGAATCCCTTTCAGCTTTGAAAGACACCTAACCTCCAAGCTCCCTTTCTCCTTATTGGAGCACACAATCAACCACTTAACAAGATGTGGTTTCTTCTCAAAGGCACCCCCACCCCAAAGAAAATCTCTTTGAATCCCTTCTAATCTGAACCTTACCAACCTAGCAACCGGAAAAGGGACATGAAGTAAATGGGCATACTAGAAAGGATGCTCCGAATGAGAGTAAGTCTCCCACCCTATGAAATGTATAGCCTCTTCCAAAGGGCCAATGTCTTCTAACCTTTCCTCACAATCTGAATCCCAACCCCAATGAATTAAGGGGAGCCCCCAAAGGCAGGCCTAATTCAGATGAAGGGAGATACCCAACCTTGCAACCTAGATCCTAAGCCAACTCCTCCACATTCAGAAATATCTTCCTTGCTCATGATGAAGGGAGAAACATAAAAGTAGCATTCAAGCTCTTGACGGATCTTCCTTGCTCATGGTAATATCTTAAAAATCCAAACCATCCAGTCCAGGTGCCTTATCCCCATTCAAATCCAAAAAGGCACAGAAAATCTCCCCTTCCAAGGAGGTCACCTCCAACCTCTCATCAATCTTCCTCTCTATGTTGTTAAACTCTAGCCAATTAATGCTAAGGGTTTGCACTTCATAAAAGAAGCTCTCTAGTCCTCTTCTCATTGTCTACGACGCCTCGAAGTGTGATTTTCTTTTGGGAGTCGTGGTCATCCGTGATGACAAGTATTTTTTGTCTATGGGGGATGATTTTGATGGTAAGCTCACTGAAGAAGGGGACTTCTACATGGAGAGAGTCATGCTCGGATATTGGGTGGAATATCTCGTACGATATGTCCGGTTGTATGAGGAAGCATGTTGTGACTTCTTAGACACCGTTTGGAACAACTATTAGATCCACCTACGGTTAGGATTGCATTGACCATTTCTTCTAAATCTCGGACTGCACAAAAGAGCAAGTCTCATTAATTCTAACCTTGACCATGCAATTCCTACTTTTTTGAGAATTGGTCATCCTATAGAAAAAGCATGTGCCAAATTTCTCTAGATTTTAGTCTTTAAAGGATTTCCTCCATAAGAACACATTTCTGATACTCCTTCCCATCCTCCTTATCGTCTTCCACTTCTCCAATTAATAAGGGCTATATCAAATTCTCCCGAATCATCCCAAATGACACCTAAGACAAAGCCAAGCTCTCTTTAACCCAAACCAATCCAAACTTTTTCTTTTTTTTTTTGATAAATTGAACCAATCCAAACACTTTGCTCAAGGCTTCCCTTCAACCCATATTCTCAAACAAAATGACATCGACCACCCCCCATCTAATGAAATAGCTGGAAATTGGTGACTCGAGACGGATTAACGCTGATAAATTTGTAAGAAAAGAAAGAAACATACTAAGGTATGGATGCATTCCTGAGTGGCGTTGGTGCACCACCTTCGGGCGACAAGACCAAAGCTCAAGGCACCACCATTTTCGCTGAATTTTCTATTCCCTTTAGCAAGGTGCGCTTAAGAGGATTCCCACAAGTTTGATTTGAATCCTCGGGTGCCAACAAAGGCTTCTTTGCTCGGGAAGCAACTCGGGAAAGAATTCTTACTTAGGATCAAGCAAAAGGAGGGGTCGGAGCTTCACCCAATGTGATGTAATCTATGTAAGGGTGAGTAGGAGTCAGGAGACCACCTTCTCCATTGTCCTAAGGCGAGTATAGGATGGCAACTCAGCTTGGCTATTTTTGATGTCATTGGGTGATGCCATTTTCACTCAAGGATGCCCTCACTAGTTGGCAAGGCACTTTCTTTGGGAAGAAAAAGAAGGCGGCTTGGAGTGTTGTGCTGTTGTGCTTAATATGGTCTTTATGGAAAGAGAGAAACTGAAGAGCCTTCGAAAACATGGAGCTAACAAAGCATGTTTTTTTGTGGACCTTCATGTATATGTTTTTGGAGTGGGTTAGGATAAATATTGCGTTTCATTCTTTGTCTTAGTTTGATTTTATCAATGATCGGGTCAGATGAGATTGCGGTGTTGTTTTGCCTTATCCCTTTTGATAAGTAAATGTAATCTATTTAGTATAAAGAAGGAGCCACCAACGTGGCGACTCAAGGAAAGTACATGGAGAGAACAAGGAAACAAACCAAGCCCCCAATAAAACCACAACAAGCCAAAGAAAAACAGAGAAAACCCCAAAACACACCCAGAACCAGCAACCAAGGAAACTCTCCAGAATTGGACAGCCCCTAGGACCTTCCAAAGCCTGCAAGGAGACTTATCCCTCTTTTGTTCTTGTATCCTCCGAGTATAAGCTCTTTTTTCTCAATACAATTGCTTTTACTCATCAAAAAATAAATAAATAAAACAAAATCAACTAAAGGTGTATCATCTTTTTTTTTTTTGATAAGTAACTTAAGGTGTGTCATCTATTGAGGCAAGGTGTATCATTTACGGGTCCTTCATGCATAATGCTGAGCTGTTAGGATACATATTGGGTTTCATTCTTTGTATTAGTTTGATTTTATTGAATGGTTGATTGTATGAGATTAGAGGGTGTTGTTTTCTGTCTTATCCCTCTTTTGTTCTTGTATACTCCGTGTTTTTTTTTTTATGGGTGTTCTTGTATACTCCTATGTATAAGCTCCTTTTTCTCAATACAATCTATAAATAAAAAAACGCTCCTTTTTCTCAATACAATTGCTTTTACTCATCAAAAATAAATAAATAAATCAACTGAAGGTGTATCATCTTTTTTATTTTATTTTTTATAGATAAGCCAAGAAAGGCTAAGATATGTGACACTTCAAAAATTAACAAAAAAGTAGGAGAGAACACACCTTCAACCCCTCATTTTGAAGTCGCCCAAGAAACCAATAAGTGAAGAAATTTCTTCACCTATGTACATAACTTAACCCCACAAGAGAAACAAAAAAGCACGCTTTTAACCTCTTGATAGCTAAAGACCCATTCCTAGCGCTAAACGCTTTCTTTCTTTCCAAATCATTCAAAACGCACATGTAATCCAACTTCCAAACCTTAGACCTTTTTTCCCCCACAAAAGAGCCTTTCTAGCTAAGTACCACTTCCTTGATCGTTTCGGGGAAAACCCAAGATAACTCGAACAAAGAGAAGATAATATCCCACAAGGAACTGAATATAGAACAATGAAGAAGAAGGTGGTGAATTGTCTCTTCAACGCAACCGCACAGGTAGCATCTATTGGGAAGATGTCAACCCCTTCTTTAAAGTTTGTCCAGAGTTAAGACCTTTCCCCATGCCGCTTCCTAAGCAAAACGCCACTCTTTGGGTAAAGGCATTGACACCCAAATGCTCTACTGAAAAGGATTGGTGCAACCCGAAGCCGTGATGACTGAACAACAAATCACTAGCTATAAAGCCGGCATCTACACTTTCCACAAGACTTTATCCAACTCATCAATGACCCTCTCCATCTGAAGGCTAATGAGAAGATTCTCAACTAGGACAATCTCCCAATCATTAAAGGCTCTAACAAAAGTGGGTTCCGTGCCTTACCAAGACCAATGTAAGAGTCCCAAACATCCGCCATATGGCGGCGAGCCAGTAAATAATACCAAAAAGCAGGGAAGGAGATGCTAAGGGATGAAGGCCCGCACCAGTGATCTGTCTAGAAGTGAATCCTTGTTCCATTCCCAACTTTGAATTTCCAGTTATCATTTACCCATCCTGATTCTTTGAGGATTTCCTTCCAAAGACCCACTCCAAAAGGCCCTGCCTCCCTGCACCCAAATTTCAAATCGACCTATCCCATATTAAAGGTGGATCACCCTTTTCAAGTGCAATCCTTGTCCAGGCAAATGCCAACCCATTTCCCAAGAAGAGCTACCATAAGGGCACTTTTCAACCCTAAGCCGCCCAACCCTTTACCGGAGCACACCACTTCCCACTCACTAAATGGGCTTTCTTCTGTGAGCCCCACCACTTAAAGGAAGTTTCTCATAGCCTTCTCTAATCTCTTAGCCATCGTGAATGCTAACTACCATAGACAATCTGAGAAGCGTGTTATCTGCATGGCACTTTTGATCAAGGTCACTCTTCCCCCTTTGGAAATGTAATTTCTCTTCCAAAGGGCAAGTCTTTTGCGCAATCTTTCCTCAACACTGTCCCACACGGCCATAGACTTGTGAGAAGCCCCTGTAAGTGCCTAAATAAGCTTGAGGGGAGGTGACTTGTCCGACATCCCACCTTGCCCAACGATTCATTAACCATTCCCCATCTGATCGCATTCCCTTTATCCAAAGTTGATCTTTAGGCTTAAAGAAGCTTCAACTGTGAGTAAATCCAACTAAAGACGCAGGAATGATCGTGTCGTCTACAAATGGAGGGGTGGGAGGTACAGTTATTTCCTTCTCACTATTTTTGAAATCGTGATCTCTTGAAATGAAGCCTCCTATTGCAACCCTTCTAAGCATGATGCTAAGAACCTCCATACCCATAATAAAAGGTAAGGGGAAAGAGGGTCCCCTTGCCTTAGGCCTCTAGAGCTAGGGAAGAAACCCGTTGGCACCCTGTTAATTAAAACCAAGAACCTGGATGTGAAAATGCACCACCTTATCCACCTCACCCATTTGGGGCCAAATCCCATACACTACATGACCTTTAGCAAGAACTTCCAATTTAAGCTATCAAAAGTGTTAAATGACTAACTCTCCTAAAAGCCTGCTCAGGATCGTGGCTAATACGAATATCATGCTTCAATACTCTCCCTCACGTGCACATGGCCCCATACCCATGCACGTGGAGAGTCGTGAGTCCATCATGGACTTTCAAATAAACATGAGGATTAAATCAGAATGAGGATTCGAACTCGTGACCTCCTCGCTTAAACCAAGCTCCGACATCAGTCACACCCCAAATTCCACCAGTGTGATTTATGTTACTATTTTACCACCCGATTTTTTCACAACTCAGTATAAACCTTAATTTTTTGAGTAATCACCTCTAAACGAAATAAAACACTACTCCGTGTCTCCAAACATACACATCTGGGCATGCAGTTAATTCCTCAATGTACCCAAAACTATACGCTAACACTTAATCAAAATAACATTTACACAAAGTTCCAAAACTAGTGGCTACACAAACCAAATATACAATGATCCACAAAAGATACCAAGTGTCCAAATATATAACGTGAATATCCACATAACACTAAATATTCATCAAAATGTATGCCTGCGAACGTTTCCAAGGCGGCGATGTACAAACTTCCCATCCTCAAACCCAATGTGTCCAACTTCCATGTCATGCACCGGGTCTCGTACCGCATCTAAGGCGGATAAATACTTGCAAAGGTAGTTCGATTAACTCGCATTTAATCCCATAACAAGCCATTCTCATAAAAAACATCAATTTATACATAATTTAACATATCTCAAAACATGAGCATTTTATAAATACTAGGTTGATAATGTCATATAACACAATACTATCACCATCTCAACCCCTCATCTATGACTCTTTCGGGCTTTTTACCCGTGGACTAGTCGATCATCCCGTAACAACAACAAATTGTCGACTTACCACCTGTGGATAGCCCACATCCCGTATATCCGTGACCTTTCCTGACTACAACCCAGTGGACTAGTCATCGTCCCGGTCCACTACATCAATCGACTCTCACACGTCTCATACCCATGTCATGCTTTAAAACAATTTCTAATAAAGCATTCAACCACATGGATATTTAAAAACATCATGTACCGCTTAATTCAAAGATTTCCATATATATAAAAATATACATTTATATATCACTGTAAAATCACATACCAAAGTGTAATGAAATTTGGCATTTAATTCTACAACATCAAAACCACGCATAAGCAGGAGAAGCTATAAGATCCCTACCTTCCCTTGGATTCAAAAATCCGCAAGTCTCCCAAGGAAGTCAAAACCCAAGGCTACTCCAAAGGATCTGCAAATAACAAGTCATAAGATTCCTTAGCCTCTCATAATCCGTGTCACATAAAAATTACTCAAGTGGTCAATTATTTTATCACCACTCGACTGACATATATTCTTATACCTTCCAACATAAACCTTGATCCCCCAAGTGCACTCTCTCTTACACTTACTAAGATCAACATTTAACACCCCTTATTGCAAGTACACAAACAACACACTCAACACAAAACACCCTCAGATTCCCATTCCATATTACTCATTCAAGATAAGGTGTTAAAGGTTCTCCCTCCCAACCTGAATCACCCAAACGGAGCACCGAAACCTCGAAGTTATGTCCTAAACAACCCTGACTATTCTATGATCAAAACCGCGTAAATTTCGCTGAACATACCCCTCTTGAGTGAATTTCGGGGCTACATGTAGCCGACCTGAGGGTACCTATTTCGTGGATGTTTGCGCTCTCAGTGCCTGGGGCTTTAACCAAAGAATCAATCACTGTAAATCGGATGCTAACGAGCAAAGCTTATGGTCAAAATACTAACACTAGTCAAAATAGAAAATCCAGCCCTAAAATGCCCAGACTTTATGATTCTTCCATTTTTCCTGAGAAAGTCCCCAACTTAATCAACCCTAACAATTCTCAAACACACATCAAAGTCACTCTATTCAACCCAAAACATTTTCCAAAAACACATCTTAAATAAGAATTCAGGGTTTTGTCAACCCATCACTCAACCAATCTAAGGTTAGGGATGAAACCCATTTTCAAAAAAGAGAGAAATTCATGAATCATACCCCCTCTATACAAAATCCCTCAACTTAAGCATTTTAAATAACTCAAGGATTAGGGTTTTACCACCCCATATCTCTTCAAATCTGTAAGTAGAGAAGTTCCCCCAACCTAACCCTAGAAAAAGAACCATTTTATAAGAATCAAACCAAAACCCTTACTCGCTCAATCTCTCTCCTCTTCCTCTTTCTTCTCTTCTCTTTCTTTCTTCTTCTTCTTCTTCCTCTTTCTCCTCTCTTCTTCACGTTTTGCCCCAATCATTTGAGCAAAATAATAACTATCCTTTTTACTGTATCTAGTTTTAAATTATACCCATTTTCGACTTTAAAGTTTCACTAATAGCACTTAAGCCATTAACTCTTTCTATTTGGTATATCAGCATTCTAAATTTATACATCGACCACTAGATGTTCTTTCTCATTAATGACCCAAGGGTCCCCGCGGTAAATTTTACCAATTTATTCTTGGCTCTAAATGATTAAACCCTAGCTTCATCGCTTATTTCAAAAATGATGATTGAGCCATTGTAATAATTTCCTCGTGTTACGTATAATTACGTTAAACGACTAACTTCCTAAAAGCCTGCTCGTAGGATTTGTGCTTAATACGAATATCATGCTTCAACATCATGCTCTCAATTCACTCATTCCCTTTAACATCGCCGTGAGTTTACCAAATTTCTCTTTAATTCGATGTATGTTAGCAGCAAGTTAACCTGTTAATTCTGGCTGCTATATCTCATTCTTTCCCGATTTTTATCTCTTCTCGTGATCTTATAACGTGCAGCATTATTGGTGAGGCCGTGAACTGGGTTATAAGATCCTCGATCCTACAATCCTAAGCACTCATCATTGCTCCTGAGTCACTACACCATCTGGCATACATTACTACCAGAAATATCTTCGTTGCCATTATTAAAGAAATCAGGTCCTCGCTCGAGTTTGTTATCCTTAGATCAGGAGTCTTGTCAATTCAGAAAACATCATCGCCTTACGTATAGCCCTCCTAGCTAATAAACGAGCTTAGTGTTCTTTCGTTAGTCCATTCGGGATGTGTGGGGTCTCGTGGCCTACTTGTGTCCCCAACCTGATTCCGACATTTTGTCACTTTTTTGCTTGATGATTATTCACTAACCACTGCCATGATGAATCTAAAAAACTACTCTCGAAGTTGTTTTCATTTCCGTGTCTTTTATAGCCGAGATTCATACTCAATTTCATGTTTATGTTCAAAACTGGTAGTTGATAATGCAAAAGAATATGTTTCGCATCAATTCCCAAATTCATGCTTCAACATGGCATCCTTCATCGACTCTTATGTCGACACTCCGCCGTAACGGAGTTGCGTAGAGAAAGAATAGACACCTCCTTGAAACTGCCAGAACTCTATTATTTCATATGCATATGCCCAACCATTTCTAGGTTGATGTTATTTTCACAGCTTGTTTTTTTATTAACCTGATAAGCTACCAGCCTTGAAATCACACACCAGATCGCTATCATTTTCCCCTTAATAAACTTCTATTCCCTATTCAAATTTATATTGGATGTACCTGTTTTGTTCGAGATGTTCGTTCTCAGGTACCTAAACTTGACCATAAATCTTTAAAATGTATATTTCCCTTTGGTTATCCCGAAGTTCAAGGTAATGCGGTTATCAATGAAGTTCGAGGTACCGCCTCTCGCGATGTCAAGTTTGATACGTCCCTTTCTCTTCACCCTCGACCCACACTAGTCAAGGAGAGGCAGATGACCACAGTGTTACCATTGCCTCACCCATGACCCTCCTCGCTCTACTCCAAAGAAGCCTCCATCACTTAAATCTACACTGACGCCGAACCCACCGCTCGGGTCCTCCACCGACCGTCGACATCGGGATCTCGGGGCCTCCCCGATGATGATCTCCCTATCGCTTCTCGTAAAGCGTAGACGCAAGGTGTTCATCCACTTCCTCTACGCCGCACCTATAACACAGCCTTCTTTACCATGTTCTTTATCATTTTCGAATTCATCACGTTTTAAACTTTCTAGTAGGAAGCTTTGTCTCCTCACCGGGTTGGTATACGCTTAAGGATGTATGAGATTTGATGCTCAATGGGAATCGGTAATTTGAACTCGAACATTTACCTACTGTAGCAAAGTCACGGTTGTCACTCTGCCCGCAGCGAAAGCTTAATCTGATTGCCTGGGCCGCCCGATCGGGAAGCACGAGTCAGGGCCAGCGGCGACGCGCACCTGACCGGCCCGAGCACTACGTTAAACGACCAACTCCAAAAGTCGCTCAGACCTGGGGGTTTAATATGAATATCATGCTTCAACAAAGCTCTTTCAATGATCTATTCGCAAATCACCCCCTATTCTGCTTTTGCTTTCCGGCCAAAGATCAATAACTTGTTCAAGAATCAGAAGCATAGTAATCCTACGCCCTTCCATCAAGGCATCTCACAAGATCCGAGACAACTTTCCCCACAACTCTCTTTAAAGGACATCAAGGAACCTCGCTAGAAGTTCAGAGGAAACCCGCCTTAACAGTTTATCGCCCGAAATCCTTAGATCCTCGCACTCTTTGGGGATCAAACAAGAAGGTCGTTAATGCTCCCGGTAAAGGCCCCCTTTGCAAAAACCCATGGAACATCTCCATAATTTCTCCGATTTAAATACCAAGAGTCCCAAGCTAAAAAGCTAAGGTGAAACCATCGAGGCCCGAGGCCTTGTCACCATCCATTTCATTTAGAGCAATGAAAAATTCTTCCTCTCTAAAAGGCACTTCAAGGCTATGGACCTCTTCGAGACTTAGAGAAGCAAAAGACAAGCCTTCAATCTCCAAACCATGTTGTCTCGAAAAGCAGAGACTCGAAAAGCATTGAGATCCAACCGAAGGTGTATCATCTACTCGAGGGCAATTTTTTTTTTTTTTTTTTTTTGATGAGTTATGCAGAATCTATTTGAGGGCAATATAAAGGAAGTTAAAATTATAATGGACAGTTAGGTCATGTCCATCAAAGAAATTTGTTTATTCCAAAAGATTGAAGATGCTACAAGCACAGTAGGATGATAAAAGGAAAGCAGCCATGACTGCACTGAGATAACACATGATGTCATTATGATTTAACTTTAGTTATGACCCTAAATAGAGTAAAGAGAAGAAAAGTATACAAGTAGCTGAACAAGTAGTTTACAGAAAGCTTTATTGAGTTATATAAAAATCTACATCACTAAATTCCAAAGTAGATTATCCAACATCTATTTCAAGAAGGACATAAGAATATATATCTGTAATTTCCACAGGTTGGAGGGATTCTACAATGTGATATTTGCTATCCATCCATCATTCACCAATGCAAAATTCTTTTGAGTGTACTTTTATCATACTCCACCTCCCTTAGCATCAATAGGCAAACAGGATCTATCTTGATAATGTCTCAAACATTTGAAATAGAACTAATGTACTAGCAGTTTTTTTATAAACCTCTTCCCAAATCTGATTAGGAAAGAATTCATCTGAGTCAATGATCGAACCCATCACAGATACTATGAATGCAATGAATGATTCATCTTTTTTTTTTTTTGATAGTGCAATTATTCATTCAATTAAGATCCAAACAAATGATGTGATTTAATTCAAATCTCTCCCAAGTCAAAATTTTAACACCACAGCACATTTGATGACCATTCAGTAATACGAGAGTGAATTTCAACATTCTTTTCCAAAACTAGAGCAAGAATAAGAAATTAATTCATTGGGACAAATCTAACCTTGGTATTTTCACTCCTGCCTACGGTACATTTCACCATGTGTGAAGAACTTCACAATCTCCTCAAGCCTAAGCCTTATCTCTTCCCAAGCCCAGCAACATCGGTAAACTTCACATCTGCACTCCTCCTAAATACTGAGGAAGTCTCTTACTATGTGCCCCAGAACACGGGCTCCGACTTCATGAACTGGTATAGCCATCTTCATGTAAGGATTCTGCTCACCTCCCACAATCTCACTCTCATCTTCCAATCCCTCAATTCCCATCAGCTGCCTCTCTAATTCCCTCATTTTCTTTTTCTCCTCTGCCTCTGCTCTCTCAATTTTCAATCTATCCTCGTAATCTTTCTTCTGCTTCCTATAGCTTAAGACAACCGTCCTATAAAATATGTAAAAGAACAAAACCCCAAGCGCAGTTGATACATTTGAGTCTGCTGCCAAATCGGCCCAAAAATTCCCCATACGCTCAGATTTCCTCTGTGCATAAACAGCTGATTCCTCGTACTTTTCTGCTTCAACTCCCTCCTTATTATCCTCTCTTCCATCCTCTTTTGCATTCTAATGGCCTTCCATCATCTCCCCTCTCCTCCCTCATCCCTCTCCAACTCCTCCTTCCTGTTCCTCTTCAACTCCTCTCTCTCCCTTTATTTTTGCATTGCTTCCTGTATGAGGCTGCCTACACAAGGAAAGTTCATATGTTTTGAATCCTGGACAAAAACCCTAAATAAGTGGACTTGGGGAACTCCGGCCTTCACTGGCGGACTATAAGCATTCACAAACACTATCAATCTTCAATTCATCCCACATTTCCCAAAACCTCCTATCCCTCTCTAGGGAGGGTACCACCGTTCTCAGAACCCTAGAATCTTCCAAAACCACCAAAACTGCCTCCACCCTCTTCCTCAGCCCGACCCCAGGTCCACCGGGCGTCTTAATTACATGCTTAAGCTTTCCCTCTCGTTTCAAATCCAAAATGTCCGTATACGGAACACGGTCCGTCACATTAGGAAGTCCCTCGGTCCACGATTTCAGTTCTTGGGGTGTCAAGGCTTCGGTTTCTTCTCAGAACGCTTTTTTTTCCAGCTGATTTCGGCGGTGGCTGCAAGGAGGGTTGAGGGAGAGAAGCAGAAATGATAGTGAGAGTTATGGAGAGGTTGAGGAAATTGCAGAGGTTTTGCCTCGTCTTCTTCCTTTCATCGTCGTTATCATCATATTCTTGGGGTTGAGAAGTGGAGAAGGATGAAATGACTGATGAACGAATAGCTAAAGTTCTGGTTTTGGTTTTGGGGCGAGATAGAAATGGGAGAGAAGGAAAATGCGGAGAATTGAGAGTACAGTGGCAGGCCATGGGACCGTCGTGGAGAAGTTTAATGAGGGAGATAGTGATGAAGAATTAGAGGAAGCGCCATTGAAGTTGCAGAAAGCTTCGATCGGATGTGGATATGAGAATTAGGGCGTTGAAATTCCGAAGGGTTTTTCCACAGATGGAGTGGAGATGTGGGCTGAGAAACCAGCCAGAAGTAGGTGCCCTCCGTAGGCTTATGGAGGAAGAACTTGAAAAATAAATAAATAAATAAAATTTAATTTTTATAATTTTTCTTTTAATCACTATTAAATTTTTAATTGACATTAAAAAACAATCCTATCAAAATAAATTTCTCCACTTGTTTTTTCTAGTTATAATAAAACAATAGTAGCTGTCAAAAAATCAAGAGGAGTCTATCTTTATCAATTAAGAAATATCAAATTTATTGTGAAAAAAATATCACATTTTATAATTAGATAGGAGCAAAAGTCTTTAATATTGTATAAGTTTTTTATCATATAAATACATTTTATAGTTACAAGGATCTCTTATACTATACTTTTGTACTTATATCTTTCATTAATCAATATTCTTATAAAATATCCCTTGATAACGAATTTATATGGCAGCCTTATTATGGCTTGTAAAGCATGGAAAAATCATGAGTAATGCAAAGGGTGAGATAGGGTTTTACTGTGAAAGGGTCTGCCTTATGTGTCAAAATGGTTTGGAAGATGCGACTCATATTTAAAAAAAAAATGTGATATTGTTGTTGAAGTTTGGAAGGGACTACTTTTCTTCTGCTATGGTGCAAAGGCATGGGGCATTGGACTTTCATGTTTGATTTAAAGCCAAATTTAAGTTTTATAGATAAATGATGATCTATATTTTCTATTGCTTTATGATGAATTTGGCATTGGAGGAATAAGTTTGTTTTTTCCAATGTCAAATACTCTATAAGATATAAATTAATTTGGATTAAATCTCAAAGTCATGAGGTTGCTAATGCTTTTGCATTACCATCTATTTTTGGTATGCAACATCCTCTATATATTCTTAAATATGTGAGATGGTCACCTCCTAAGTCCTAACGAGGATTGGACTAAACTGAATATTGAAGGGTGTTCGAAAGAGGACTACTAACATGACAGGAGCTGATGACTTGATTTGTGATATGCCAAGAAAATGGTTATTTGGTTACATACAACATTGGTTTGTGTGAGGCTATAGGAGCCTGAACTATGGGTGATTATTTCAAGGTTTGATATTAGCATGGTCTAAGGACAGTAGAAAAGTGGCCCAAGAGGTTGATTCTAAGTTAATCGGGGTCTACAAGTGCTTGAGGATCCTCCTCTTAGGTTGATATGTATTCTTAAGAAAAACACAATTGGCTTTTCATGACCTAGAAAGATTCATGTTGTGAACTCTTAAGTTGTATTTTTTTTTTTCACCCTCCCTCTGAATAAAAAAAATATATCCTTGATAGAAAAGTTGTCCTACCATCCAATCTATTTACTTGTAAAGTCACAATTTAGTTTAATGGTTTAGATTCAAGCACACATATTCATAGTTTTAAGAAAAGGACACATATTCAAACTAAAAATTAAAAATTAAAGTAGTGAAAAAATATCTACAAAGAATGTGATAGTTTGAAATTATTTTCAAACTTGTAATATGTTTTAAAACATTAATTGAAAAATTTTAACGAAATTTATAAATATTAATTAGAATTTATCTTTTAGCCCTTGAGATATAATAATTATAGTACTATCAAGAATGTTGTTTCATCCTTTAGGATGAAGTGATGTTTCATCCTCTAGAATTTTGAATTTGAACGAATTTGATTATATCTTATTATGAAATATATTTCTAATTTGAATGGTAAATTATTTGCAACTACAAAGTCAATTTTTATCGTCAAAACTGTGTATGGAAAGGTTGAATCCTTCAATGAAATGGCCCCACACTAGATATTTGGCTCTGTGTATAAATTTTAACCAATCTTTATTCTCACATCTTGCAGCAACTCATCAGCCATTCTCTTCTCTTTTATATATTATTTTTTAAGTTTTTGTTTCTGTGAGTCTTGTACAGGACATGGATTGTGTGAGCCCAATCCTTGACGGTATTGCCGCTCGCTTATGTGATTGTACTTGCAAACGTGCATCTTATCTCACTGATCTGCGAGAAACCCTTGAATCTTTGAGAAAAGCCATGGAATGAAGGAGGTGGCCGAAGATGTGAAGACTAAGGTGGACCGTGCCGAGGAAAACCGCGAGATGAGACGGAAACATGAAGTGGGTGGGTGGCTCCGGAGAGCAGAAACCTTGGAAAAGGAAGTCATGGAGATTCTGCGGAAGGGTGATCGGGAAATCCAGCAGAAATGTCTTGGAACCTCCTGTCCCAAGAACTGCCGGTCGAGCTACAAGATGGGGAAGATATCAAGGAAAAAGCTTGATGCCGTCACTGAACTGAGGAGAAAAGGTTGTTTCAGCGATGTGGCTGAAAGGCTGCCCAGATCCTCGGTGGATGAGCGGCCAATGGAGAAGACGGTGGGCTTGGATCGGATGTATTCGAAGGTTTTGAGATGCATCCAAGATGAACAACTGGGAATCATTGGATTGTATGGTATTGGAGGTGCCGGGAAAACTACCCTCATGACCAAAGTCAACAACGAGTTCTTCAAAACGAGCATGGACTTTGAAGTAGCCGTTTGGTGTAGTATCAGGCCTGCAAATTTAAGGAAAGGTACAAGAGGAATATTATGAAATAAATTAAAGATCCCTGATGATACATGGAGAAATAGAAGCGAAGAGGATGAAAAAGCAGTAGAAATTTTCAATGTCTTGAAGGGGAAAAGGTTTGTGATACTGCTAGATGATGTATGGGAGCGGCTTGATCTCCAAAAAGTGGGGATTCCTTGTCCTAATTCCCAAAACAAGTCCAAAGTATTATTAACAACCCAATCTTTGGATGTTTGTCGCCATATGGAAGCTCAAGAAAGCATTAAGGTGGAGTGTTTGACACAAGCTGAAGCTATAACTTTGTTCAAGAAGAAGGTTGGAGAGACTACTTGAATTCACATCCACATATACCAATACTTGCAGAAAAAGCAGCCGAAGAATGCAAAGGTTTACCACTTGCACTGGTTTCTACTGGGCGAGCTATGACTGGCAAGAACACTCCACAAGAATGGGAGCGAGCAATACAAATGTTGAAGACTTATCCATCAAAATTTTCAGGTATGGGAGATCATGTCTTTCCCATCCTTAAATTCAGTTATGATAACTTGCCAAATGACACCATCAAGGCTTGCTTTTTATATCTTGCTATGTTCCCTGAGGATTATAAAATTCAGAGATTAAATCTTATAATCCTCTGGCTTGGAGAAGGGTTTTTGGATGAATTTACTAGCATAGATGAAGCATTTAATCAAGGGCATGGCATCATTGAGCATCTAAAGGCGGCATGTCTATTGGAGAGCGACAAATATGATCAAGTTAAAATGCATGATGTTATTCGTGATATGGCTTTATGGTTAGCTTCAGAACATAGAGGCAATAAGAACAGAGTCTTGGTAGAAGAAGAAGTTGATTATGTGGAACCTCACCAAATTTTAAGGTGGAAAGAGGCACAACAGATGTTCTTGTCGACTAGTAGCCTAAAAGAACTCACTGCACCACCACCATTTCCCAATCTTTCGACTTTAATCTTTAGTAATCAAGTCTTGGGGACACTTCCCAGTGGATTATTCTATTACATGCCGCTTATAAAAGTCTTTGAGACTTGTCACGTACTAAAATAACTGAGCTACCAGTTGGAATTGGCGGATTAATTACTCTGCAGTATCTCAATTTATCAGGTACGGAATTAAGAGAATTGCCTGCAGAGCTCAAAACATTGAAAAGAATAAGATATCTGGTATTAGCTGAAATGCCATGGCTTAGAAGGATTTGTAAGGAAGTAATATCGAATCTTTCAATGATGAGATATTTTACCATAAAGCCTAATCTTTCAATGGGAGGATAGTGAAGCATTGCTGGAGGAGTTGGAAGGGTTGAAGCACATAGAATGGATCTGTTCTCCCATCTCCGGTGTTCTGTCTTTGAAAAAGTTATTGAGCTCCCAAAAATTACAGAATGCTCTGAGGTATACAGGCTTTAGGTACTTGGAGGACGTGACCTTACTCAGATTACCAAGAATGAAGCATCTACAATTCCTAAGAATTTTCAGATGTAGGGAGTTGCAAGACATAAAAGTGGATGATAAACATGGATTTGCAGCAGATTATATCCCGAACTCGAGTTTCTACAGCCTCCAAAGTGTACGTGTTCATCAACTTCCGAAATTGTTGAACCTGACATGGCTTATTTACATCCCGAGTCTTGAAGATCTTGAAGCAATGGACTGTGAGTCCTTGGAAGAAGTGATAGGTGAAACAAGTAATTTAGTTTCAGATAATTTTGGCATATTCTCCAGACTCAAAATTTTGAGCTTGAGTAATGTACCAAATTTGAAGAGCATCATCGGAAGAGCTTTGACGTTTCCTTCCCTCACAAATCTCTGGGTAAAAAAATGTCCAAATCTAAGGAAACTGCCATTTGATTCAAACAGCGCAAGAAGCACTAGTAATTTAACGACAATTAGAGGAGAAACAGATTGGTGGGAGGGGTTGGAGTGGGATGATGAAACAACGAAGCACATTTTCAGTCCCTACCTCGAAGAGATCATCATGTGAAGTAATGAGAGAGGATAGTAATTTACCGTCTTCTTCTATTCTCTCTAAGGTACTCTCTTTCTTTTCCTTTTAATTTGGACAAATTTTTGATTTGGCTCTGCTTTGTTGTATTACTGCAAGTGCTCAGTGTGAAGCCATTGCACCTCAAATCAACATAAGATGTATGATTATTTATAGTATGCTTTGGTAAAGAACATGATATTCATATTAAACCCAAATGTTATAAGCTTGATAAGCTTTTAAAAGAGTTGGTCGTTTAATATTGTATTAAAGTTTGGTTTGACAGGAGGTCTTAAGTTCGAGTTTCTTCTCTGCAATTTGAATCCCCGTTTGTTTATTTGAAAGTTTATGAAGGACTCTATTTAATTTGTTTGACTCTCCACGTGCGGGTATAGAGTCGCATGTGAGGGAGGGTCTTAAGGAACATGATATTCATATTAAACTCAAATTTTACAAACTTGAGTTTCTAAGAGAGTTGATCGTTTAACATGTTTCAACTTATCGGAATGCTTGTATCAAAATTCACAATTTCTCAACTCGAAATTTGAAACAAATTTAAAGTTGAAATTTGAAATGGCTTATTCGGTAGCTGGTCAAATTCTAATGAATTGCACTATTCAACATTTTATTTTTATTTTTTGTTTAACAAGATAGGTTGTTTGATATATTTTGCATTAGGACGACATTGTTCACCTGACTACCTAGTTTTTAAATATTATTATTAAGATATTAATTTATTTATTGGCTCAAAATAATAAAATATTAAATTATAAAAGGCTCAAAAATTTAAAAATATTATTATCAATATTTTGCTAGATATAAATTATAATAAAACCATCTTATTATCTAGTAAAAAATCTATTATATCATCTCATTACAATATCACTGGTTTTATCATAGTAACAATTTTTTCTAAAAAGAACATGATAAAATAAAAATAAAAAAAGTAATCATTTTACAGTTGTTTTTATTTTTTTAATAAATATATTAATTATCTATTTATATGTAATCCACCGTCTATCTTACCAGTAAATTGTGTATAGGTAACTATTGTAACAATCATTATGTTTTTAAAACACTGAAAAATATGGAATGAGAAGAAAATATAAGATATTTGAGAACTAATAGTAATTAACCAATTCCATCAAAAGGAGCTGTAGAAGGTTAAAATCAAACTGATTAATCAAATTCAATGACCCAAAATATGACCAGGGACTAATAACTTAGGAATAACTATTGAGTCTTGATATCAAATTTATTTGTCTTTTAGGTTGTGTTTAGTTTCAGAAAAATGGTAAGGTTGTGTTTGTTCTTGAAATTATTAAGATGTAAAAACTTATATAGTTTATGATTGCTTAATATTTATATTGATGAGTTAAAATAAGGGTCAATTTAACAGTACTTTTAAAAAGTGTTTATAGGCCTTAAAACACTTTTAAGTGTTTTTTTTACAGCAAAACATTTTTAATTGTCTTTTTTTTAAAATAGATAAATTTATTGATTCAGATTAGTAATGTCGATAAAAAGCACTTAAAATCGATAGTCTTCTGAATTTTAGAGGATGTGTAACTTGTCAAGTGTTATGCCTTACTTCAACTTAAGCAGTTGAGGGGACGCCACGAGCTAAAATTTCTTTAACACATTTTTCTAAAATTGGTGGGCCATTATATGTAAACATAATGAAATAAAACTTGTAATACGACTACCTTAGCGGTGTTTAACTGTTCATGTATATACATTCATGAGTCCTATTTACTCATACTTACACAAGTTCCATTATTTCCAAAGTATTACATTTACATTACAAACATAGTCAAAAACCTACATATGGTGTACTCCAAATGTTGTGTTGGCCTTGGCGAATGCGGAATCTTATCGGATGTCCTCTTTGAATGCTGCAGCGGATGGCTTAGCTAGTGCCCAGTATCGCCCAAATGGGAAACATATAATCATATATGACCACATATAGTGGTCCACATTTACAATATACATGTACATCAGTTCATATATCAGAATTATCTTATCTCCGTCTTGTGAGATCTCAAAGCAGAAATCTTGTACGGAGGATGCAGGTAGAATTTTTATTCTGAGGAGCGAGAACTAATTATCTTTGTAGCATCAAAGCTGGTTACTTTACTTTCTTATGGTTTATTATTTAGATTCTTATCATATAAATGTTTGTCTGTATAGACCAATAACAATGAATGAGAGGCGTATGTGATAGATCTTGTCTTGTCTGATGCGAACGGACATGCTTGCAACACGAAAATAGGAGTGTCGCCTTTATGCGGAGTCTTATAAGCACTAAATAGATGTGCTTGTCAAAGGAAATAGAAGTGTCATAACACTGGACGAGTCTTAGAAGCACTAAGCAGGGCGATCTTGTCACACGAAAGCGAGCGTAGTAAAAATGAATGGGAGTGCCAAAGTACTAAACAGACATGCCTATCCATTCACTATCTAGTCTCAGGCAAGCCTACAATTATGTGTTTTGGAGCATATTATTATATGTGTTCAAGTCATTACTATCATGCATTAACAATGCATTTTGTCAAAGAGGTCAAATTATGGGAAATGTTCTTCCCACCCGAAGCTTGAGTTTTACATTCGCACTGAATTTTCTTGGAACAACAGAGGCTGAATTTGATTACATTCCCTCCCTCTTGGGAATTATTCTCTGAAGTCTAGATTACACGAAATTGGAATCAGAATGTGGATGGGTAAACTTCGAACTTATGACTCGAGCTCAACAGATTGTACCAAAATCATAGCAGATTTCAAAACTCCACTTCCAGAATTTTCTGGGCACAACAGGGGCTGAATTTGATTACATTTCTTCTTGATAATTATTCTAAAATAAGTCTAGTTTACTCAGAAATTAGAATCACTTAATTTGGATGATGAACTCAGAATTACTTATTGAAACACCAAGACTATACCAAAATCAAAAGGATGAACGGAAACACATGATTCGGATTCCAAAATTTTCTGGGCATAACAGGGGCTAAATTTGCTTACACTCCCTTGCTTAGGGTGTGCTCTGAAGTCGAGTTCTGAGGTGGAATCTTTAAATTTGGATCACTTTAGCCCGAATGTGTTTCGAACACTCCAAAAATTTGAGTATGGTTGCCGATCCAAAGCAAAGAGCAGGTTGAATTCCAAACTCACAGGATCCTTAGTACCATAATTTGACACAGTGGTCTTAAGGATATTTAAAGCTACGGGTCTTGCGTTCTCCTCAGTGGAATCTAAACCATTTAAGAGGTCTCTAGGCTTAAGATCTTATTAAAAAGAAAACAAAAGCAGGGTTTTAGAAAAATTTTGATAGTAATCCTTAATATACTTACCTGTTTCTTTACACATTTTGGTCCTTATCCATGGACAATTGATGAGTGTAAACTCATATATTTTTTAATCCATTTTTACGGCTTGTTTTAGTATTTTCATTTGTTTTAATGCCAAATTATGTATGTTACAAACTTTGTGTTTTGAGGAGATATTTCAGTGAAAGAAAGAAAAAGAGCAAATTACCTTGATCACATGTCGCGATTAGAGAATTTGTGTGTCGCGACAAACTTCCAGAGCAATTACGAAGAAACCATGTATAGCAACATTTCTGTGTCATGACACCATACTACGATTGTTGACAATTGAGCTTGAATTGGCGACATAAGACATATTAGGTCGTGACGGAAGAATGGGAGAAAAACGTATGCTGAGTCAGCAGAACAAAATAATTTGTGTTGCGACATAATCACTGAATTGAAGAGCGGGGAATGCTCACATTCTTTGACGGGACCCTGGAATCTGTTGCGACAACGACTTCTGCAACATGGAAAAGTTTGTGGTGATTTAAACAGCGGGGGAAGAAGTTTATGTCGCGTGAGAAAATGCAGGTCGCGACATGAGATGCTTACTTGTTGAACTGCCTTGGTTGCGACAAAAGAAAATCATGTTGTGACATACTTAGATGCTGAGGAGACAGACTTATGTCGCGACATGGATTTTATGTCGCGACACAGATATGAGCTGAGCAGATAGAAACAAGGTCGTGACAGACTCTTCTATGTCGTGACAAAGAACTCAACATAATGTCTGGAGAAATGATGCGCAACATAATAACAAATCGAGTGCGACACAGGATGGGAATTTGGCTTGGAAGTTCTATAGCGACATAACAAAGTGAGTCGCCTCACGGAGAAACATTTACAACACCCGAGAAAGTATGTCGCAACATCATAATGAGGGCAACAGGAATGACTCAAGGCAACAAAACTATGTCACAGTGAATTTAAGGTGTGACGGAGTTGATGACAACATGAAACATTGTGCGGCAAAGATAGAGCCAGAAAAATTGTTGCGACATGAAAAGCTGAGTTAGCGGCGGCTTCGTCGGCTAAACAAGAAAGTCTGTACAGCGAAATATGGTTCGCGACACGTGAGCGAATTTGAAGGCGAGAAAAGTTATGTCGCGACCAAAAAAACTAGGTCACGATAAGAAAATATGCTGCATGTAGAAAAGTGTCGACGCGACGTATTAGAGTCGTGACATGCAAAACATCCCAACACAGAAAATTCAGGTCACAACATCAAAAATGAAGTTGCAATAAGGAAACAGGCTAAGT
Source organism: Tetrastigma voinierianum (assembly GCA_016808115.1). Lineage (NCBI taxonomy): Eukaryota > Viridiplantae > Streptophyta > Magnoliopsida > Vitales > Vitaceae > Tetrastigma > Tetrastigma voinierianum. Next base: position 119,068 of record JAEQBH010004951.1, read on the forward strand.
GGTAGCGAGAACTCTTGTCGCGAAGACCCGGACTTTTTAGATACATGTCGAGATTCTGATACTACAGACGGTGTTGCAACATAATCAATAGAAATGTTGTCGCGGCAAAGAAAAGGCTGGGTGTGACACCAATTTGAAAAACCTTCGACATGTATCCACGACCAAGAAAACACTATCGCGACTGAAATCCAAGGAAGAATATTGGAAAACAAATCTTGTATCTGGCCTTGATGCAACAAGGACTTGCAATAAAAACCTGAAAACTACAATAAATGGAATTTACAAATTCTTTGACAAGGAAACAGTATAAAATTAAAATGCTTAGTGTTCCACACATAGCGCCAGTTGAGCCTAAACTTTGGGCTCTATAAATATAAGCTTGACTATGACGAAATGGGTCGGTCGACAATGACGAACCCGGGAAATTACTGGGAGGCGAGATATACGTAGTATATTTTCTTTTCTTTTCTTTTCTTTTTATTATTTTTTTTATCTTTCGTAGATTATAGTAGCTTAGGATTTTTAATTAGTTTACTGGATTTGAAACAGTGATTTGTTCATAAGTTTTGAAGTTGAAAGTTAATGCTGAAATTCATTTACGATTACTGTTTGAATTCAATGAACTCCAGACAAAAGCTAGAAATCATTTCTTCGATTGATTACGGTGCGAGTGAAATTTTCTGATCGGTATTTCAATGTATCTCTTTGTAATCCGATTTTAACCACAACCGCTAGGAAAGATTTGATGTTAGTTGTAGTGCTGCATAATGAAAGAAAATTTCTTGAGTTGAATGTTGAATTTATTTGAATGTGTTGTTTTAATTGATTGTTCCCCGATTTTAATAGTTGATACCCATGAAGGACTATTTGTCAGCTCACGATTTCGGGAGGCCCTCAGGTGACAGACATGGAGATTCCTGAGAGCCTATATCAGTTACTTGGGGGTATGTTAGACTAATATTGAAGAACTAATAAGCTCTGAAAGGTTATTGAGACAAATCCTCAATTTGCTCATGGTTCGAGAATGGGTTGAGTGATATATTAATTTAATCAATTAGAGATCTCTCCTTGGTCTGGAAGAATGATCTTGATCCCGTGTTAGCGTGAGATCTGTCGAGGAAAAAAAAAAGAAAACTCTTTGATTTTAGGAAGAGAGACATCATTCATTTTATAGGAATCTAGCAATTGCCCTGTCTTAGGAAGCAAGATATCTGCAGTCATAAGAAATGGGTATGAAGTATTGGAAAAGAAAAATACTTAGATCTTACAGAGAAATTTTAATTACAAGTAATTGATTAGAATCATGTTTCAGGGATGAACATGAATCTCTACTCAGTGAAAAGTATGGTTAGAGAAGGAATCCAAACTATACTACCTTGTCTCTTGACAAATTCAGATTCCAACTTAGGAGAAAAATAGAATGAGATTATGATGCAGGAATTGATAATTTCACAGCAGTGAAATTCCAGTGTCTACTCCCAGCGAAAATCTGATTCAGTCCAATCATGATTTAAGATTTATTTTTCTTCCTTTATTTTAATTGTAGGATTTAGTTCTTGAAATTCTTAATAGGTTACTAAATTTTCTCAAAACTGGAAGTTCAAATAGTGTAGAACTTAAGTAGTTGGGGTAGTTGAAGTTTAAATCATTTTCAATCTCTGTGGGAATGATATTCGGACTTATAGATCCACTTTATTATTTGTACGACACATTGCGCTATGAGTTTTAAGACCTAACTAAATTTTTAAATGAGTTGTTAATGGCATGGCTCTTGCTTATGGCCTCTGATGTATTTGTTAACGACAAGTTTTTGGTGCACTTTGAGATTAGTTAGTGCTTTTGGTAATAATAGTAGAAATTTGTATATAGCTGTCCGGTCTTAACAACAATTTCAAACCAAACCAAAACAAGATAAAAACAACCTCAAAACCAACTCAAATCAACCAAAAACAACACAAATGAGAGATGAGTTTGGATACTTTTCCAAACCATTTTTCATACTCTCCATAGCAAAAGAGATATTTCATACCTTAACTTTCTTACACTTTCGAACCAAGTTTTTCTTTTCTTCTTCACTTGAGCATGGAAAAGCCCCAAGGAATGGCTTATTCTTCTCCCCACAAACCGTGCCCTAGCTCTCTCTTCTTAGCAAAAAATGGAGAATGTTTCTCCTAGAAGCCATTTTGTGGTCTTCCTGACGATTGAAGGCGTAATTTTTATACCGCTTGCTTTTAAGTCCTTACCTTAATTCTGTTGTGACTGAAACATCGATATTTTATTTTAGCGCATGTCTTGTAGCATGGGTACAGGTGTACGTTTACAAGTGCCCAGTTTAACTCTTGGCTTAAGTCCGGTTTTATCGTTTTCCTTTCTTTGCACTTAATTTCGAAAAAATACAAAATTCTTTAATAAGCTAACGAGGTATAATTTAAAGTGTTACAGTGTTAATAGCCGAATCGGTGCAGGGCTGCGTTTAATGTCCCGATAATGGTATTTACACTAAAATACGAGGTTCGTATCATCATCTTGCTTGACAGATTTGGTTAATATTCTGCCGAATCGAGCTTTCTTAATTTTAATTTACCGTCTGAAAGCTACGAAAAGGTATATGTGAAACACAATTATCCATGTAATAGTCGATTGTGGCATTATGCCGATAGAGTCGTGATAAAACCTTGGCAAGTAATGGTCGGCCCGACAAATAGCATAAAAAAACAAAGAAAAATAAAAACGAACTGGAATCGATATGGAAGAAAACCGTTTATTTGAAAAGAAACTGGAATCAGAAAGAGAAAAAGATAAAATGAGTGATTTTAGATTATGATGATAAAATCGCGTAATGTACTGGTGAGCAGGCACGAGCAGGAGAGGAAGCGAAGAAAGGGGGTGGCCAGGGTTTTGAAACGAGAAAGATGAATTTAAATCTTTCTTACATGGCTTTTAATTGTCGAACGGCACCCAAGTGTTTTAGGACAAGAAAAAAGACATTTTATAATATTTTGAAACTTCAAATAAACATGAATTAAGACTTTTTAAAGACATTTATAGGCTTTCTTAAGTATATGACTTTTATAAAGTTAAATGGATTTGTAAAGACTTGTAAATTTTTTATGAAGTTTGTAAATTTATAGATCTATGATTTTTATAGATTTTTATAAACTTTTATTATTGCAATATTGATAGAATTTTACTAACTTTAAATAACTATAATAGATTAATATTTTCAAATAAAAATAAAATATTTTAATTAAATAATTTTGTTCAAGAAAAGTAATTACTTTTTTCCAACCACACATAGCCATAGGATAAGGAATGAATAAGCGCAAAGAAAAGCAATTTTGGGTAACCCCTGTTTCTCTCATTTCTCAGGAGAGGATAGAAATGGATTGTGTGTTAATCTTGGATGTTATCACCCCCGCGTATCCGGACTGCTCAGCCAAGCATGCCGCCTACATCAACATTTGCAGGAAAATTTGGAGTCTTTAAGAAACAAATGCAGGAGCTGAAGAATGTATACCTAGATGTGAAGAGTAGAGTTGAGTTGAAGAGCAACGGCAAATGAGGCGCACAAATGAAGTGGACGGCTGGCTCCGTTCTTATTACTAGCCATGGAAGCACAAGTCGACCAGATCCTGCAGAAAGGTGATCAGGAAATCCAGAAGAAATGCTTCGGAACTTGTTGCCCCAGAAACTGCTGGTCCAGCTACAAGCTCGGGAAGAAAGCAAGTAAGAAATTGGGTGCTGTGACCGAATTAAGGAACAAGGTACGTTTTGTTGTTGTATTTGTTGGTTGCCTCAAGCTCCGGTGAAGGAGAGGCCGATGAATAAGACAGTTTAGCCTAGATCTGATGTACGCAAGAGGTTTGCAGATGCATCAGGATGATCCTTTAGGAATTATTGGGTTATATGGTATGGGGGGTGCCGGGAAAACTACCCTCATGACCAAACTCAATAACGAGTTCATCAGAGCAAACAAAGACTTTGAAATCGCCATTTGGGTTGTAGTATCCAGGCCTGCTAGCGTGGAAAAAGTACAAGAAGTCATCCGAAACAAATTAAAGATCCCTGATGACACACGGAGAAATAGAAGCGAGGATGAAAAGGCAGTAGAAATTTTCAATTTATTGAAGGCAAAAAGGTTTGTGATGCTGCTAGATGATGTATGGGAGCGGCTTGATCTCCAAAGGGTGGGGGTTCCTTCTCCTACTGCTCAAAACAAATCCAAAGTAATATTAACGACCCGATCTCTGGATGTTTGTCGTTGTATGGAAGCTCAAAAAAGCATTAAGATTTGGGTGTTTTGACGGAAGGAAGCTATCAATTTGTTCAATGAAGGTTGGAGAGACCCTCTGAATTCCTGGCCGGATTATACCTCAGCTGGCTGAAATTGCTGCTAAAGAGTGCAAAAGGTTTACCACTCGCACTAGTGACCATTGGGGCTATGGCGGGCAAGAACACTCCACAAGAATGGGAGCGGAAACGTAATACAAGTTTTGAAAACTTATCCGTCAAAGCTTTCCAGGTATGGGAAGTCACGTATTTCCGATCCTCAAATTCAGTTATGATAACTTGCCAAATGACACCATCAAGTCTTGTTTTTTATATCTTGCTATATTCCCCGAGGACCATGTAATTTCCTGAGTCTCTCTTGTACTGCTCTGGATCGGAGAAGAGGTTTTTGATGAATGTGATAACATTTATGATGCATTTAACCAAGGAGCGTGACATCATTGAGCATCTAAAGAGACAGCATGTCTATTCGAGTGATGGATTTGATGGGGTTAAAATGCATGATGTTATTCAGGATATGGCTCTGTGGTTAGCTACGACATATGGTAGCCAGGCACAAAATTTTGTTGAAGAAAAAGATAATGTGGAAGTTCACCAGGTTTCAAAGTGGAAAGAGGTACAACGGTTGTACATGTTATTTAGTAGTATGGTAGAATCCAGTATGCCACCATCTTTTCCCAATCTAGTGACTCTAATTGTTAGGAGTCCAGGCATGGAAACATTGTCGAGTGGATTCTTCCATTTCATGCCAATCATAAAAGTTTTGGATTTGTCACGTACTGGAATAACCAAGTTGCCGATTGGAATTGGTAAATTAGTTACACTAGAGTACCTTAATTTATCATTTACAAGACTAACAGAATTGTCTACGGAGCTTAAGACATTGAAAAAAATAAGATGCCTGCTATTACAGAATTATATCCCACCTTAAAATGATTTCTAAAGAAGTAATATCAAATCTTTCAATGATGAGAATTTTTGTCTTAGAATTTAATGAGTTAATACTGGAGAAGGAAAATGCTCGCCAATCACCTAGAGAGGAGGAGGAACCCAAGTATTCAAGTGAGGATTATGGAGCTCTTAATTTGAGGAAGGATAATAAAGCATTGTTGGAGGAGTTGGAGGGGTTGGAACATATAAATTGGGTCAATGTTCCGATCGAAGGTGCGTTGTCTTTCCAAAAGTTATTAAGCTCCCAAAAACTAAAGAGTGTTATGAGGGATTTAAGCCTTGCGAACTTGGAAGGTATGACCTTACTCCGTTTGCCAAGGATGAAACATCTACGAAACCTTATAATACTTAGCTGCGGGGAGTTGCTGGAGATAAAAGTGGATCAGGAGGAGGGAGGACAGGGTTGTAGCAGATTATTTTCATATCCCAAACTCAAATTTCAGCTGCCTTTGCGAAGTGTATATTATTCAACTTCCAAAGTTGTTGGACTTGACATGGCTTATTTACATCCCAAGTCTTGAAGAACTTTGGGTAGATGATTGTGAATCCATGGAAGAAGTGATAGGTGATGCAGGTGAGGTCCCTGAAAATCTTGTCATATTTTCAAGACTCAAATCCTTCTCCTTGTTTGATCTACCAAATCTAAGGAGCATCAGTAGACGGGCCCTGCCCTTTCCTTCCTTGACTAAACTCAGGGTGATGAACTGCCAAAACCTAAAGAAGCTGCCATTGGATTCAAACAATGCAAGAAACAGTTTAAAAAAAATTGTAGGGGAATTGCATTGGTGGGAAGGGTTGCAATGGGAGGATGAAACCGTTCGCCTCATTTTCACGCCCTACCATAGCACTTGGGTGTGAAGTGACAGAAGGAATTAAAGCTGCATTCTTTCCTTCTCCCATGCTCTCTCAGGTACACTGTCTTTTTCCCTGCCTAGAATTTATTTCTTTTGAATTGGTCAGCAAAGTTTTCATTTTCTTTCCTGCATCACATATCACCCTTATGATCTATAGGTAGTGGATTAAGAGTTTGAAAAACATTTTTGCTTTTTCACTCTCTGATGGCCATTGTATGTTGTATATATCCTTGTTCCTAACTACCATGTTGTAACTGGCGAGTTGGGAAAGAGGTCCAATATGAGATTGTGATACCTCAAAATCCGGGGGTTCGTTGATCACCCATCAATCCGTTGAAAGCCTATGAATATCTTGTAACTCAATACCACACCGTTATGTCCCATTTACTAGGATACATAATTTAACAAAATCGGATAGAGTCTATTTTGTATGGGGAGCTCTATCCAAAACCCAACTTGTACAATATACAATAACATGGCTCATCAGGAGGCTTAATATAACTTTTAATGATCGCACAGGTCCATTTATGGTAAAAATTTGCACATGGTTTATTTATCACATTTATATTAAAACATGCAAGTATATTAAAAGCAGTCCATATGGTTGATTACAACTCTTACACAAGGTACATGTCAAATTAATTTACTTCAAAATTTTACAAAAGTAATCATAAAGCCACAAGTGAAACTTCACCCATATGCCCCGGGATGGTACGTCCATTGGCGCATGTCTGTACCTAAATGTTTTCTCGACCATAAGGGTGAGCCCGCCCGGTGATAATTCCCTCTGAGTTACTTCCCACTTAAGTGCATTATCTGATATTCGCGTACAAACAGTCACATTCACATCAACAATTCCAAGTAGAATATGCAATTCTAGGTTAGAATCATACATGTCATGCTATGAAATGAGATGAGACACTAACTCGTGTGCCATACCACAGAATCTTTTCTGAGCTCTCACCACACAATGCAATGCCAATGTGTGTGATAAATCGAATCATTTATGGATTACATCCAATGATCATTTTCGAATAAAAATGTGTGTTTATAAACCAAAACTTGTTGGATGTTAAACCTCGAATGATTATTCGTATCAAAACCATTTGTCTTTGCGAGTATAGTTTGGAGTCACACCACTGGAAAGCCGCTGCGCCCTTTACCTTTTGGAGTTTCCTTGTCGAGTATATATGAACCCGATACTTGGTCTTTCACCCGAGGGAGTATTTAGCCCTTCTTGTTATTACCTGACACAAGTTTTTCCATGTCATATAATCGTGTGATTCTGTTGGACTTCGTCCAACGGTACCGAGCCTACTTATCAATCACCAAATGTGGTGTTTGATTTCAACCATGCACTCACACCCATGAAATGCAATGTTCCCGTGCATATGCAATGTAATGCACTATTGCATGTCAATGTCATGTCACATATGCAATGAATGCCACATGGACAAATTAAATCATACATTTCACCATGTATTATGGACAATTATATCATATGCTTATAATTTCCAAATAAACACTCATACCAATGTCAATACATTAAAATACATATATTAACATTTTATTAAACAACAATAGCCAAACATGTTATTACAAAATCAAGTAATGACATCCTTAACCCTCAAGACAAAATGTGACATATAAAATGCCCACAAAACAACCCTTTAAACTAGCCTAAAACTAGTCAACTAGGCCTTTAAGCGGCCATTAAAACTAGCCAAACAAGCCCTTAAGCGGCCAAACAAACCCCTTAAGCGGCCATAAAACTGGCCAAATAGGCCTTAAAACAGTCGAATTTTAATCATCCAAACAGCCCTAAACACTTCTTTGAACATACCACAAGAATCCCAACAAGCACACAAAGCTGGCCACGAGTGAGCCTTAAGAGGCTAAAGCGTGTAAAACAACCACTTTAATCAGGCTAAAAATCAATAAACAGCCTTAGGGCAGAAAATGAGCAAACAGCCCTTCGCTTCTTTGAACATACCACAAAGAATCCCCGAGCAGCATAAGCATTACAAATGGGTCTTAAAAGCAGTACAAAAGCGTGCCAAACAACCCTTTAAATAGGCTAAAAATCATCCAAACATCCCCCTAGGGCAGAAAATAGAGCCAAACAACCCCTAAAACGCTTCTTTGAACATACCACAAAGAATCCCTAACTAGCACACAAAGCCGGTTACGAACGGGCCTTAAAACAGCCACAAAACGTGCCAAACAGCCCTTTAAACAGGTTAAAAATCAGCCAAACAACCCCTTAGGGCGTACAATAGAGCCAAACAGCCCCTAAGGGTGGAAATAGAGCCAAATAGCCCTTAAGGGTGGAAATAATCTAAAGTAGGAAGAATCCCTACCTCTTTGAGTGTAGTAGAATGCAAAAACACCTCCTAAACCCAAAAACTTTGATTTCCCCTCAATCTATTCCTTTGGATCTTCGGTGAAATCCTCCAAATTTAGTACAGCGACGTGTAGCGCCGTCGAGCGATGAATTTTAGTTCTTGGCAGATGAGATTCGATTGATGGAATTTAGTGGATCATCAAAGAAGACTTGATTATACTTCTTCTCCCTTTCTCTCCCATGTTTTTTCATCGCAGAAAATGAGATATTTTCTGCCTAAAAACTGTTCTTTTAACCTTATTTGTAATTTTTAAAATACTTGTACATCGTCACGTGTCGAGAGACTTGTTGGGTTCGTTTTTGCCCACGAAGCGATTTATTTAAATCAGGTTTAAGTTCAAATTATTTTATATAAACTTTATTTAAATTATTTTCCAACTTTCAAGATTTTCTTAAAAATCTCGTTTTTGGGAGTCACCGGACACCCGTCGTCTCGAAAAACGTGAAAAATTTGACTATCTCGGAATCCGACTAAATTCGTCTGGGTAACTAGATTTCGCAAGACGAATTCAACGGTGAGGTCTGTTTCGTCATCCAAAATTTAGAAAATTTCAAGTTTGCAATTTATCTTGGTAGTGGCAATTTTTACCGTTTTACTTTTTCGGAAAAGTTTAAATTTACCCGGGTTTTACGGTATTTGATGAATATCATCAAACCCTTCTTGATTTCTTTTCACGGTGCAACATAATCAAAAACTAATTGTTCCATGCCCTGTGTCTTTTAGTTATATTTTTTATTCACTTTTTGAACAGGTTTTCTTTCTTAAAAACATGATTGTTCAAGAATAAAAAATTGTTTTAGAAAAGAATAATGTAAAAGATTGTGAAAATAAATATAATTAAAATTTTATATAATGTATTTATTATGGTATGAGAAACATTATTATAAACAATAATATTACTATCTTTATTATGTGTATAATTAAATATTATATAATAATTTTATACATATTGTCCCTTTGTTATTTTATTAATTTATTAATTATTATTACTTATTTATTAGACTTTTTATTCTAACATAGTTTAGTAAAATATTCTAATATGTGATATTCAAATAAGATTACTACAATATAAATATCTAAACACTTCTTAATAATTCATATTCTAATGAGTAAATAAAATATTTTTGCCCTACTTTTAAGATAGCTTTTTCTTTCAAATATATAAATAATATTTTACTCCTACTAATGCTTATTTTATATTTGTAATATTAGTGATTCTTTCATAATAGTTAATATATATATATATATATATATATATATATATATATATATATATATATATATATATATATATACATCAAATTAGTGTTTCTATTTTTCCGTTATTTGTTAGTTCTCTAAATAATAAAAATGGAAAACATCATTCAATTATATTTTAAACTTTGATTTATTTGTTTTCTTTGAAAATAAAATCAGAAAACAATACAACAAAAGGGCTTGTTTTTCATGCTTAAAACCCTAAAGTATTCATGGTGAATTTATTTTGAATTTTGTTTTACGTTATCTGCTTCATCATCCAACTTCCATAAATTTTGTCTTAGTTATTTTGTTTCCAGTATCTAATTTTAAGTCAAAATTTTTTGGTATTTATTTATTTTGCATTACAACGTTAATTATAGTAATCAATTTTTGGATTCAAACTCGAGATCTCTTGTAAATCCATCCCACCTTTTTACCACTTGAATCAGAGGCCTCATGGACCTTTTAAGTCAGAAATTTAATTTAGCTTGGATAGCATTTAACATCATTTTTTATTAAAATAATTTATGAAAATATTTTCTCCAAATATACTTCAAGAAAATTACTATATAGTGTCTCTTTACGAAATATTTAATATATATATATATATATATTCTAAATCTTACTAAATACCATATATATATTGTTCATTCTTCCAAAGTCTTTTTGATGCTAGAAATGCTTTCTAAAAACACTATAAAATGGATTATTTATTAGTTTGCAATTCCATTACAGAATGTGTAAGTAGCCTTAATTTGCACCTATCATTTTCAGTAATGGTACATTTTTAAGATTGATCATGTCCATGAATTGCCCCTTGATTTAATCTGAATATTCTCATATTCACTTCACTGTTGTTTAGGTTTCAGAATGAAAAGCACTTTTTTTTTTGTTTTATATTCAAGCATATTTGTTCTTCAAATTGGATGATAGGAATGATAGAGATGATTTGTTATGTTGTGTTTGTAGGACAAGTCCTTGAAGAATGCTTGACTCAACTGGAACCTCCTCAAAATCGTTTTGATCACAGTATGATGCTTTGTGTGTGCATATATAGGATATATGGATTGCATATCAACGGTAAAATTTATACCTTTTTTTGTGTGTAAAGTTGAGTGAGAATTTCTGGTGTTTTAAGTGTTAAGATACTTTCCCTCGAATCTTTGTATCACGAACTGTAATTTACTGAACAAGTGAAATAAATTCTGTACTGGAAACTTTCTCCTATATTTGTAACTATATGTGATGGGAAAACACTTTGCTATATGTGTTTTTTGATGCATATACTCTAATGGGGTTCTAGTTTATTATGTTCACTAGCTAAAAATATGAGTTTAGCCGGGAAGGTCAAAAGATTTAGGAAATGAGCATGGCTTAAAAATATCAATGAGAGTCTCTTTTCTCTTAGAGGGCTCCATCTTTGCAAATACTGACATGGCTTATGTACATACAATGGAAATGCAAAAAACAAGATGTTGTTTCTAGATCTTTTAGAGAAGAGTAATATCGTGTCATGACCTCTACGACTAGTGAGATAGTTTGATTGCTTGTAGATATTAGTGTTTTCTTGATCACCCTATTTCCTTATATTTTGATAACAAGAGTGCTAATCATATTGCACATAATTCAATATTTCATGAGTGGACCAATATCTATTGAAATCGTTTGTCATGTCACTCGACATCATTATCAACTTGGTACCGTCACATTGCCTTTTGTTTCTTCATTCGTGTATATTACTGTGCCTTGTCAAGCACACTCTACTTCACGATTTCGTTTCTTGTGTAGCAAACTCTTTATGCTTCTAGTAGCAACATCGTTAGTTTGAAAGGAATATTAAATTATACTATTTATTTCCTATTATTGTTATGATTCTTATTCTTAACACTCTACAGTTCATTTATTTTTAGGTTTATTCTAATAAGCCTATATAAAGGATTTTGTTATGTAATTTCTTATATTTTTAAGTTTTCATTGGAATAAGTTCACTTGTTTTTCTTGTTCCCAGTGGGTTTTCTAGTGTTTATTAATAATCACCATCCATTCAACTATTTTTTTTCTTTTGTAAACGTGATCACACAACATCATTTTATATAAAACTTTCTACTTTAAAAGAATAAAAAATGAGAAATGTATCCAAATAGACATATGCTAGTTGTGGTTTTGTTTATAATTCTTCTTGTTCATTTCTTTCTTGATTTGATTTTTTTTTAAAAATCTTTCTTGTCCTCTTCCTTCTCAATATGATTCTCTTTTTCTTTATATTGGATTCCTCCACCCCCACAATGTCCTAGTTTTGCTGCATGGTTCTCTTAGTAATTTCACTTATATATCATATTTCCTTCTTGATTTGACTTTTTTTTTTTAATCTTTCTCCTTGTCCTCTTCCAAATCAGTTTGATTCTCTTTTCTTTACTTTGGATTCCCCCACCCATAAGATGACCAAGTGGTTGATAAAAAATGTCCTAGTCTTGCTGCATGGTTTTCAGCAATTTCAGTTGTATTAGTATATCATATTTACCTTTGGTTGGTAAACCTATCCATCGTGAATAGATATTGGGCCCAAAAGTCCAACAAATTAAATTAATTAAATATGGCTGTTGAAGAAGAATATAATAAATTTGAATCAGAGGATTTTTTTTTTTTTGAAACAAAATGAGAGGGTTAATGATTCTGCAAATGGCCATATAAAAAGAAACTTTAGTGGATTGAAAATTCGGCAAACTACTCTGGTGCAGCTAGTTACTTATTTTATTATATTTTCTTCTTTTCTAGACTGAATTTCTATCTTGTTTCTACTATATATGATTTCTTATTATTTTGTGACTGGACAGAAAAAAAATTCTTCGAGAGCCATTAACACAGCTCATTGCGCCAATAACCTAGACTCTGCCCAAATAGTGGGTTCATTTATAGCATTCGTTGGATACGCATTTTATCCTTTATCCTTAACAACTTTTATTAAAAAATAATAAATAAATAAAAATAAAGAAGGGAAATTTACCATCATGTTAAATTGGAAGTGCTATTTTAATTGACAAACAAACTCTTCTGCCCTCCCCACCAAACCCATCTCTCCATTCTCTGTTTTCTAGTTGAGTTTAATCTCTCAAGAGTCAAGACAAGGAATGGATTGTGTGAGTCCAATCTTGGATGTTGTAACCCGTGTATGGGACTGCACAGCCAAGCATGCCGGTTACATCAAGAATCTGCAGGAAAATATGGAGTCTTTGAGATGCGCAATGAAGGAGCTGAAGAATACACATGATGATGCGAAGGAGAGAGTTGAACGTGATGAGCAACGACAAATGAGGCGAACCAATGAAGTGAACAGCTGGCTCCAACGTGTACAATTGATGGAAACAGAAGTGAATGAGATTCTGCAGACAAGTGATCAGGAAATCCAGAAGAAATGCATCGGAACTTGTTGCCCCAGAAACTTCGGGTCCAGCCACAAGCTCGGGAAGAAAGCTAGTGAAAAGATCGCTGCGGTGACTGAATTGAGGAACAGAGGACGTTTTGATGTTGTGGCCGAGCGTTTACCTCAAGCTCCAGTAGATGAGAGGCCGATGAAGAAGACGGTGGGCTTAGATCTGATGTATGCAGAGGTTTGTAGATGCATCCAAGATGAACAACTGGGAATTATTGGGTTGTATGTTATGTTAGACATCCCGGATTATAGATGGAAAAACAGAACTGAAGATGAAAAAGCAGTGGAAATTTTCAATGTCTTGAAGTCAAAAAATTTGTACTGTTGCTAGATGATGTGTGGGACCAGCTCGATCTCCAAATGCTGGGGGTTCCTTCTCCTAATTCCCAAAAGTAATATTAACAACCCGATCCCTGGATGTTTGTTGTCGTATGGAAGCTAAAAAAAGCATTAAGGGGGAATGTTTGACAAAAGAGGAGTCTATCAATCTGTTCCAGGGAGGAGGAAGGTTGGAGGAGACCACTCTAAATTCACATCCGGATATGCCTCACTTGGCAGAAACTGCTGCTAAAGAGAGCAAAGGTTTGCCACTAGCACTGGTGACCATTGGGCGAGCTATGGCGGGCAAGAACACACCACAAGAATGGGAGCGAACAATACAAATGTTGAAGACTTATCCATCAAAACTTTCTGGTATGGGGAGATCCACCTAGAATCCTCAAATTCAGTTATGATAACTTGTCAAATGAAACCATCAAGGCTTGTTTTTATATCTTTTATTCCCAGATCACAAAAATTCAGTTGTAGGATCTTATAATCCGTTAGGTTGGAGAAAGGGTTTTGGATGAATGTGATAACATTGATGAATATGATTGGGTTAAAATGCATGATGTTAATGTGATAACATTGATGAATATAATTGGGTTAAAATGCATGATGTTATTCGGGATATGGCTCTGTGGTTAGCTACAACATATAGTGGCAACCAGAACAAAAGAATTTTGGTCCGAAGAAAGGAAATGATATCTGGAGATTTCTTCAGGTTTCAAAGTGGAAAGAGGCTAACGGATGTACCTGTCATTTAGCAGTCCGGCAGAATCCAGTATGCCACCATCTTTTCCCAATCTATTATTTAATGGATTTAGGGTGGAGGCCTAGAAACATTTCCTAGTGGATTCTTCCATTTCATGCCGATCGCCAAAAACTTTGGATTTGTCAGGTACTGGAATAACTGATTGATTGGAATTGGTAAATTAGATTCGCTAAATTACCTTGAATTATCATCTACAGAGTAACCGAATTGTCTATGGAGCTTAAGACATTGCAAAAAATAAGATGCGCTTTATTAGAATGTATATCTGTTGTCTGCCGGATTCTCGAGTCAATGGATCATCGAGACATGAACACAGCTTGACAAGAACCTGTAACAAGTAGCAGAGCGGTGGTGTCTTGCAGATCGGCTACTCGAATCTTAAGTTAGACAAAGAGATGGAGAGCGTAAAAAATGTCAGTCTCGCAGTCATGTCTTTTTTTTTTACATCCCTTTTTTGTGGCGTTACCTCCCTTATTTATGAAGAAGGATGATCATCCACTTTCTACGGGAAGTGGGTGATTGGTTTCCGAAATGGAAGGGAGTCAGGCCCGTCTCCTACGCTTCACTCATATTTCCTTTTGGGTAACCAGATTAGCTAGGGATCTTCGCCTCAGATCGGTTGATCATCTTAAGAGGCGGTTTCGTCTGAAGGTTTGTGAGAGGATAAGTTCTGAGTTGCAAGGGAATCAGGCGGGAGGCGACGTAGACCATCTTCTTAAAGATGGCAGCCGGCCGAACGGGGGCGTAGATGTCCACAGGCTGGACTTTAGGCCTGGATCCATGTTCGTGTAGAGATGTCTGGGCTTCTTTTGGGGAACTTTGATGGGTCGAGTACTTTTGAGTGGAGATCTTGGGCGAAATCATGGGCACCTCTGATACTTACCCCCATTTTTCCGTTTAGGAGTGAATCTTCACTGGCGGTTGGAAAAATACTGTGTTTGTGACTTGGTTGTCATCGGGAACGGGGGGCCATTTGTAAGACCGGAGAAATTTCCAATTTCTGGAAAAATGGCAAAATCGTAATTTCTGTTAAAAATCCAAAATTTATTCTCTAAATATCAGATGATGAAAGCGGATTCGCTAGATTGGGAGCGTCTCGTGAGAAATCTAGCTACGCGTCAAATTTGTTCGAATTGAGATAGGCGATTTGCGTGTTTTTCAGTCGAGTTTTGGGTCTTAGGAGAAGCGACTTTGTGATGTGTGAAGTCGCGTATAACGTCTGCCTCATGACAAGTGTTTCGTAGTAGAGATGAATTGGAAATGGGCCGGCTAAATAGTGCCAAGTGGCAAAAATCTAGAGGAAGGGACGTCTTGGGAATTAATTAAATTGTTAAATGAGGAAAAGACAAAATAGTGTATAGTGTTCTCTTCTCCAAATTTAAAAAGAGGCAAAAAACGTGATGGAAACCAGGGAATGCGGCTTAGAAATGGGTTTAGAGTGAGAAGAGAGAGACTTCTCTAGATTCTCGGGTAATCAGGCCGTGGGTCGTCGGGACGAAGAAAGTCACTCTGCGCATCAAGACCTGCAGTGGGCACCGGTTTTGAAGTTTTAAACCAAACTCCATGGTGGGGATTTATCCTACTTAGGTTTATACTTTATTTAAATTGTTTTATAATGTTTGGTGGCTTGAGGCCTTGAACGGTCGTTTAATCGGTCCCAAAACTTGGGATCGGGTGGTGGAGGCTTATTGAACCCGATATGTGTAGTCCATAATCGTGAGGGGAGGCTGTTGGGTTGTTAATGGCATAAATTATGCTTTAAATGCGTATTGTGATGTCTGCATAGGGCGGGAATGACCATGAAATTTGGTTCTGCGAGCGATGATTAGATGGTGGCCGTGAGCAGTAAACCGAGGTTTTCTTGTTCTAAAATATTTTGTGAAATAATGTGTTTGGTTGAGTAATTGAGTTGAATTCTTCGTGTTTGATAATTAGCGATGGTAATTTTTGGTGTAATGAATTGTGAAATTACATGACATGTTTGTGTGATTTAAATTATGTGAATATATGCATTATTATATATTTACATGTGTTATATAATTGTATTGGAATTGGCGTCGTCGTTAAGTATCTTGGCTAGGCACCTAGAACAATAGGAGTGAGTACATGAGGTGATTCTTGAGATAATGGTTTTGGAGGGTTGACTAAATAATAATAATTATCGGAGGGTGGTCATATAAAATATCAATAATCGGTCGGTGATTGATATCGTCGGAGGGTAATCCTTCAAATATAACGTCGGTCGATTAAATGCATATCGGAGGGTTGTCATGAATGAATGAGCTTATGCTTTGTTGAAATAAAGGTTTCTCATCGTGGCTTAGGTAAGTGTGAAATTCGGTGGACTCGGGATATAAGTTGATCATGTAGACATTGAGTAGGATCACGCATTTACTTGAATGTATGTTTTCGATGGGCGTTAAGTATCTTGACTTAGGTGGAGGAGTAGCCCATTTAGGTGATTCCACTCTTGAAGGCGATAGTTCTGCAATCGGGGAACATTTTTTTTGGTGCGGGCGCTCGAGAGGGGCAATGTAAAGACCGATTTAGAAGAAAGTAGGAACATGGCTTTGGTCTTATGATGTATGACATGTATTAAATTACAGAATTTTTAATATATGTTTGTATAAAGTATTTTAACTCTTCTTGAAAGCGTGTATATAGTTGGGATGTATTGGTTGAGTGATGATGCGAGGGCCCAGTGGCCATTGTTGCCTCATTTGGACCCTATGTGTGGTCGTTGGATGTGTGTTGGGACCGGTTATGTCTTGGGGTAGAGCTCCTCATACAAAGAAGCTGCGCGGGATTTCGTGTGAGAGAGGTCGGGTCACGGAACTTCCACGAGGAATTTCAGCGGGTTGTGGTGGATTAACGGACCCGGGATTTGGGGCGTCACACCATTAATGATTGCATGTTCAGAAGGCGCGCGTTTTTCGTGGGTGTTCTATTTCTAGAATCGCATTTAGTGCGACTTTTGAGTTTCCCATGGGTTTATATCCTATAAAGTCAGGGGTGTCGAGGTTTTATCTCACTGACTAGTTTTGAATTTTCAGTGGATATGCGTGGCTTTTCGTTGGCGGATGCTTTAAGTGCTTGGTTTTTCCGATTGCTCTTGGGCTGAATGTGATGTTGGCAGAGGTCAACCGGTGATTAAAAGGAATGTCATGGATCTTGCTAATTTATCTTTGGAGGGATATTTTTTATCATTATATGCCCCCTTGGGGTGGTTCGTGAACTTGGAGGGAGAAAGCCTTCATTGAGATTGACGAAACTCCGTGCCTCCATGTTCAGTGATAAGCCCCCTTGTATGCCCCTCTGCTTTGGCACCGCTGATTATACTGTCAAAGGTGGTCGGGGCTTTTTTCTATTTCTTAGCCTCTGCGGCAGCAGTTTTTTTTTCTAGCTTTTTCTTCTTGCTTTTCTTTTTCTTTCAGTTCCCGTTCTTTCTCTTCTATATTTTTTTTGACTCGATTTCGGCGGGTGGGTCATGTAATTTGTCTTAGGCTCGGTTCGACCCGGATGGGTTATGTAATTGTCATGAGCTCCCGATTTTCGACCAGATGGGTTGTAATTGTAAACGCCATTCGGTGTAATTAATGAAATCATGATTTAGGAAATTTTGGTGGTGTGTTTCACCTTATTTTATTGTGTTCGGCTAATCGATCACTAACGCCAACAAACTTCAAGGGTTATGGCGTCTTATAGATATTAGCATGAGTTGGAACAAGGGTTATGGCGTCTGACGCTGATGTATTTGAGGACGGATCGACCCGTACGGTTCTTGACTAGGCAAGTTAGGTTGTTTGACCTAAGCTCGTCCATCAGAAGGGGCATAAGGGCACTAGCCTAGGGGCCCACGAACCTGGCCCACACTCGTTCACTATGCCCTAATAAGTGAAGCGGCTTCAAGATTCGAATAGCTTGGAAGAGTGATGTGTTCAACGGCGCATTTAATGCACCCGTAGAGGCTAGACGCCTTATTCTTAGGGAATAATAAGTGGATTTTACCCACTTCTATCATATCTTCCCCATTTTCTTGTTTCTCTTCTACTCGGAAGCACGCGGATATTTTCTGGCATGCGGTTGCGTGGTTTGCAGATAGTTTTTTATTTTTTCGAGCGTTCGTTTGTCCCTACCTACCAAGTAAGCCCTGTTTTGGTCCTGAGTACGTTAGGTTCCAGTCGCCAACATATGTCCGGCAACGTAGAAGGGTGTTTTCTAGGTATGTTGAAGCTTGGGGGTTTTCCCTGGCTTGGTGGGTTCATGTGTGTTCTCGCCCTTTTACCAGTTTAGTATTCTGACATAGAAATGGCTTCCCTTTCATTCGATCCTTTTGTTGTTGTCCCCTTGCGGTAATGATGAGAGGTCGAAGAGACTTCTACTAATTAGTCGAGCACGGGAGAGGGCTGGCGGGGATAATGCCTCTGACGGCATTATTTCTTCTACGTCTATGGAGGTTGAGGTCATCTTGTCACATTCGATAATATCGATCTTGAGTTGTCGGATGAATTAAAAGCAAATCCATATCGATAAGGAAAGCGATGCGATATATTTTACTAGGGAACGGCTACGCGTAGGGCCGTTTTCGGGTTCGTCTCTAATCAAGCAATTTCTACACTTTTTCGGAGCGTCTCCTGCTCTTATCCTCCCGAATATCATCCGGATTCTGACCGGATGTAGCGTACTGAACCTCCTTTACGAACTAGATATTTCGTTGGTGGAGGTTTTCTTTATTTACACATTGAAGCTGGCGCATGGAGGCCGGCTGTCTCTGTCGGCCTAGAGCCCTCGGCTACAAGTTGTGACGGGGCTCCCTGAATCGCCTAAGACTAAGGCGAGGGGCGTCATCTTGGTTAGAGGATTGTGGCATGAGACCGGGCTCCACGACCTCCATTCACCTTAAATAGAATGTCATTCCCATGTGTGTTCGAGTTTTCGGATTTATACGTCGTTGTATGTTTGTCCTACGTATTTTCTTAATAAACTCCTTTTCTTGCAGGGAAAAGCCGGAGAGGTAGGTTGGTGAACTGGGTGGAAAAAGCTGGCTTCGGGAAGATTCAGAAGTTATTAGAGTTTTTCAGGAGAGACGGAATCACGAAATTCTTTTAACGGTGAAGTCTTCGTGAATTGAGTGTGATCCTATACTGTACTCTTCAGTTTATTCCTCTCCCTCTTCCCACAGAAGTAGTGGAGGGTGAGCACTACGTTATTGCCGACCTTCTGACTTTAATCCCGGGTAGTTCGTCCCCAACGCAGGCTTCCGAGACCAAAGTTGTTGATAGGGAATTGGCAATCAGTCTTTGGCCCGAGCAGTCGTCTTTGGCTAGAGAGGATCTCGACGTTGCCCCCCGAGCATCTAAGGAGGTTGATAGGGGCAATAGTCCCAAGCGTCTTCCCTTTATGAAAAAGGTTTCGATCTGCCCCCCCGAGTATCAGAAGGGAAGGTAGTTAGCCAGACTAGCGAGGATCGAAGCAGCGCGAGGGTGGGAGATTTTGTCCCTGGGTTGCTCCGTGCAAATCTCCGCACTAGCGAAGGAAGAAGAGGAAGGCGAGATGGTGACCTCATTCATAACTTTAGGCGTGCGGAAGCGTAAGCGAGTGCCATTTCAGTAGGACAGCGATGTTACCTCCGAGGAGTTATGGGTGAGGAATTCAATCAATCTTTCGGTCGGCGGGGTTCAGAAGAAGCGAGGTGATAGTCGGTTATGGACTACTTTGAGATGAGCTTTCATAGTCGGCCATTTGTGGGCGCTCATTTAGGCATTTAGAAGAGGTTCCTGCCAAATCATGAAGGCTTAGGGATCGCCGGAGTGGGCGCTGGTAGGCCGACCCGAGGCCATGTCGTCCCGGGCCGGGCGTAGTAGGCCGTTGCTTCTTGACCGACTACTGCTATATTCTTATATTCCTCTGCAGGGCCAAGCTCCCCCTGTGGAGGAAGTATCGACTCCTGGGCCTGAAGGAGCCTAGGAAATTATCAAGCATTGGGAGCCATTCAATCGGGGCGAATCCCCGGCCACCCATTTGGAGCAACTATACCAATGATAGCGGATGCCGAGTTGAGGAGTGCGAGTCGAGGAAGGAGTGAAAAATATGCCGTTTCGATCCTTGCCTCGCATGGGGAAGATCTGAGGGGCGGTTGAAGGCGACATCGCGTCTGTAACCATAACTTTGTCCATTCGGCAGAAATGGTATGTTTGCAACCGTTATGCACTTCTCTAATATTAGTACCGAATTATAGCTTTATTCTAATTCGTTATTCTACAGGCGGTTACGGCCATCCGAAACATGACCTACCAGCACCAAGAGTTTCAGATTCGGCTGAAGGATGTGGAGAGGTTGCGACTACGCTGTCGGTTTGTTTCGACCACGGTCTTGGCGCTTCCTTAGTTGAGCGGAGTCAAACTCCCGTATTTGGGAGAATGATGTTAGAGGGCGTTGAAAGGATGGCGAAGTCGAGGCGAGAGATCTTCGCCCACCATGATGCCTTGATGGTGCGCATGGATGCGTGTGGGAATGCGGGGCTGGGGGTGGAGTCGGAGTGGCTAGGGTCTTGAAATGCCTTGGGTAGCTGCGAGAGGCTGGCGGAAGGCGGACCGGCGGGTTAGCCGTCGGCCCAGCCGAGAAACGAGTCTCTACGCTTTTAGAACCGGGACTTGTAAGGTGAAATATCTGGCTTTATCACGACGAGAGCCCATATATGGGCAGGCCACGGGCGGGGCTTACAAAGGGATGTGGACGTGATCTTTAAGCTATGGGTATGGGTACAGCGTGCTACGAACATAACATTTGTGGCGTGACGAAGTTCGACAGGGATCTTGGACGCGTCCAAGCCGTTATCTCGAGTTTTTATCAATCCTCGTGCCCCAGAACCTTGTCACACGAAGTTAGCGTCCCGCGATGTCCATCCCCCATTGAAGTGATGAATGTGCCTGAGAGGGAGGCTCCTGTTGTAGTTCTTGAGACATGTAATAGCAAGGCAGGTGAGCATCTTTCTGCCGCCCAGGTTGGGTCGGGTAAAGAACCTACTTTCTTAGGATAACCGGGGAGGGTGAGGGACATGGTGTTTCATGGTTGTGTTTCATAGTCGCTCATTGAGCTCTGTTTCTTCACCTATGTATTGCCGCCCCGGTTTTCGTTGTTGTTTTGAAACCAAGTTCAATAATGAAGCATATGTTATCAATAACAAAGCATGTGATGTTTACTAATCTGATGTGGGTGCTTTACTTCATAACTAAGTTAATTTATTCAAGCAAGAAAAGGTGTACCTTAGATAGGGCATTGCTCAGTTATGGATGATCGCCCGACTAAGCTAGAGTTGATTGACCCTTCTTCTCTTTGCTTCCCTTGCCCAGAATATCTTAATGAACATTTGGGCATTGGCGATCTTTGGGCGGTAAGACATCAACCTTATTTGGACTTTGTAATGAGCAAGTGGGTATCGACCATGTGGGCGACGGGACATCGATCTTATCAAGTACTTTGTAATGAACGGCCAGGCATCAGCTATACTAGTAGGCCGGACATCAACCTTATCTGGACTTTGTAATGAACCAGCTAGGCATCATCCATACTGGGCCGGCAGGATATCAACCTTATCCTGATTTTGTAATGAACCAGCTGGGCATCAACCATACTAGGCCGGTAGGACATCAACCTTATCCGAACTTTGTAATGAACCACTGGGCATCTGACCATACTAGGCCGTGAGGGACATCGACCTTATCGAACTTTATTGTCAATATTTGGAATGGGAACAAAAGTTAGAAATTAAAGATCATTCTTTATTGATAGTACCTTTTGAGATACATAAGCATTCCACATTCTAGGTCTGAGGCGTCTGGTTTAATGCAAAGCATACAATCCGGTTAATAGGACCCAGGTGTTACAATATATGGTCCTTCCCAGTTTGGTTGGAATTTTCTTGCTGACGACCCGACTGTATTTTAGAAAAATTTTCTTAGAACTAGGTCCCCCGGCTGAAACGTACGGGTTTCACGTGCCTGTTATAAAGGTTTGCTAGCCTACTGTGGTATGATGCTATCCGCACAGCTGCTGCTTCGTGTAGTTCATCTGCCGTGTCTAGATCTTTGATTACAGTTTCAACGTTTGGCCCCATTGGGCTCACGTCATTTCGAAGTGTGGGCATCGGGTTACATTTGGGACTATGGCTTCCATCCCATAAGTGAGAGTGAAAAAGTTCTTATACGGTTGGCAATGGCTGTCGTGTAAGCCCGTAGTACCGGGAGTTAAATCCACCCATTTGCCTTTAGTTGAATCACTTTATTTCTTTAAGTGAATAGTATGGTTTTGTTGAGCTTCCCACTTGGCCATTGCTCTGCGGATACCGCATAGTGGAATATAGATTCTTTATCATCAACTCTTGGTAGAAGGTATTATATGCTCGACTGTCGAATTGAGGCCCGTTATCTAACACAATTGATCGGGGTATCTGGGCGTGAGACGATATTCTTCCGGATGAGCGGTGAGCATCATATCAACGATTACAGTGCAAACCTGGCTTACATCCACTTGCTAAAATAATCAGTTGCTACTAGTAATAATTTCTTCTGAGCCAAGGCAGTAGGAAGTGGCCGTATGTCAATGCCCATTGGGCGAATGACTGGCATGTGGAAATTAAATCTGAGGCGGGTGATCTCGAGACGGGGGGGCTGTCATTGGCATCAATCACACTTTCGAACATAGTCGGCATCAGATCATGGTTGGCCAATAATACCCCTGAGTATGGGCTTTGTGTGCAACATTTTGCCGGCTGGATGATTCCCACATATACCTTCATGCAATTCGGCTAATACATAATGTCCATGTTCGACATTTTAGATTGCTTTAAGTATGGCCCGTCCGAGGGCCAGTTTAACAAGCGCCCATTAACCAAAGGCTGGCGGCCCAGTTTGGACACTTGTGAGCTTTGTTTCTATCATATAGGAGTTCTCCCATAATTGATATCTTGTACTATGGGTCGAATCCCGGGAAGGGAGACCGTCCACCTAACTTATCAGGGTAGTGACAATTGGCCAATCAGGGATGTGAATGGGCGGATCATTGTTTCTATTATTGGAAATGAAAGGGCAATGGCGCACTTGGCCTCTGCTTTTTTATTCTCATCTTCCTTGAATAGAGCGTACCTAACGATACATACAGGCGCTAGGTACATGAAGAGTGTTTAGCCATTCAGAGCTAGCAAGGACTAGGGTTTGCGAGATCTTGTTTGATGCATTGGGGGCTGTCGCATTCCTCATTCCCACCAGACGGTTGGCCCCCTTGAGGTAGCAAAGAATGGTTTTAGATGGTGCATGGCAGAGATAAGCCGCCCAGAGCATGACCGGCCGAGTCAAAGCTGATACACTTCCTTTCTAGAGGCGGGAGCCGGGGACTCCAAGATAGCTCGAGTTGAAGTGGCTTTATACCCTACGAGTCGCGTAGAGCCTAAGAATTGGCCCGTGCGACTCGAGGGCGTATTTTGAGGGATTGAGCTTCATACCGTCCTCTTGTAAGCGTCCAGCATGGTCCGGTGTTCTTTGGATTTTACCAGCATGTCGTCAATATAAACCTCCATGGTCTGAACATTTTGGTTACTAGCCTCTGATAAGTTGCCCAGCATTTTTAAGCCGGCGAATTACATTATGTGAAACAGGCGATGTAAGGGAGTGATGAAATTGTTTTCTCGGAGTGTGCGGCGAATGCATGGGTGATGATATCAGAAGCGTCTAGAAATGACAACATCCCATGCCCGGCTATTGCATCGCGTCCCGGTCTATCGGGGTAGAGAGGAAGCGTCTTTGAGCATGCCTGCGTTGAGATCCGTGTAGTTGCGCACACTCTCCATTTCCGCCTTTTTCGAGACTACCACATTAGCCCGACCATTAAAGGTACTTTACTTCTACGATGAACCTTCCAAAAAGATTATCCACTTCCCACTTGAATAGCACGATATCGGTCGTTGGAAGGCGCTGTTTTATTTGGCCAGAGGCTGGTTGGAAGGAATGACATTTGGTTGTGAGGCGTGTACGGGGTGTGCCGGTCATGTTTAGTGAGCGAACATCCATGTTATGGAGCGAACTTCTTGGCATTGGTCTTTTCTCCACTCAGAATGAGAGGAACTAACGATGAGTGGTTATCGGAGCTTCGATACAGTCATTGATTCTAGGGGGTCAACGACCAATTGCTCCTTGTTCCGGTCTTCCACTTGCTCCCAATCGGAGATCTGTAGTTGCTATTTTGAGGCCTGAGTGTCGAGGGCCGGATTATGGGAGCTTTCGTTTTTCTCACGCTCCTGCACTGATAATTGGTAGCAGCCGAGCTAGTGGATGCCGAGAAGATCCAACGCAGCGGTCAAATATGATCATTTATGGTAGGTGGATGATGACTTCATTCTGTTGCAGCTAAATGCTTTCGACCGACAATGGCGTTGCCATGGGCGAGGTCTTGACAATGAAAGCGGAACGATGGACCACCGGCCTTGCTCCTAGCAGGAGGGTAATGTCACCCGTTGTCAGCGTGGTTGCCCCATTGAAGCGGATAAGTTCTACGGTTGAACTTCGGCCTATCTAAGGAGATGTTCATTTGCGAATGCGGGGCGGTTGCAACGAGATCGGTCCCATGTTGCCGGGATCCGCCGATTACTCTGTGCACATCAAAATCATTGATACATAAAGTGAGTACAAGTGCATCATGGTGTGGTATAATGACCCTGGACGGATTAATGGGGGGAAAGGATATGGGGTCGTCGATCATTTGTGGTACTCTCATTTAATACGAGGTGTGGATCATGTTTATCTTTGGCACGGGATAGTGGCTCGTATGACAGCAACCTCTTCTTAAGGCGCTTAGGCGTGTGATCGTCATGGGTAGCCCAATATATAGTTGATGGTGGGCCGAGGTTCGACCGGGAGCTCCCCCAGGCGATCGCTGTGTCGATCGCGGGCGGCCTCGACTGCAGCGGCCGTCTCGGATACCTCTGAGGTGGCCGACCACGATTAGCACCACCATTAACCGAGGCCGACGCCGGTTGGTCTTGTGCCCCGTGGTCCCTATGGTAGTCACAACTCAAAAACTAGTTGCGTTGTGCGGGATCAGGCTGAATGGGTGTGGGCCATTTAAAGTCGGGATGATCTCGAATAAGCGGAAGAAGCTTGTCATACGAGATGTTTAGAGGGGTAAACTACGGAGGTTCCCTCTTTCTGTATATATTCTTAAATATGTGAGATGGTCACCTTCTAATGAGGATTGGATTAAACTGAATATTGAAGGGTGCTCAAAGAGGACTACTAGCATGGCAGGAGCTGGTGACTTGGTTCGTGATAGCCAAGGAAAATGGTTATTTGGTTATACAACATTGGTTTGTGTGAGGCTATAGGGCTGAACTATGAGCGGTTATCGAGTTTGATGTTATGGTCTAAGGGCGGTGGAAGGCGAGTCCTAGAGGTTGATTCTAGGATTAATCGAGTCTCTGGTGGCAGGATCCTCCTCTTGGGTTGATATATATTCTTAAGAAAGACACAATTGGCTTTTTATGACCTAGAAAGATTCATGTTGTGAACTCTTAAGTTGTATTTTTTTGGATTTTCACCCCTCCGTTGAATAAAAAAAAATATATCCCTGATAGAAGAGTTGTCCTACCATCCAATCTATTTACTTGAAAAGTCCTGATTTAGTTTTAATGGTTTTAGATTCAAGCACACATTCATAGTTTTTAAAAAAGGACATATTCAAACTAAAAATTAAAAATTAAAGTAGTGAAAAAATATCTACAAAGAATGTGAAAGTTTGAAATTATTTGCAAACTTATAATATGTTTTAAAACATTAATTGAAAATTTTTAACTAAATTTATAAATATTAATTAGAATTTATCTTTTAGCCCTTGAGATCTAATAATTATAGTATTATCAAGAATGTTACTTCTATTATAAAATAGAAGAACAAGAGAGCGAGAGATATAGAAGAAACATGGGAGAGATTTCTTATTCCTTCATGTGTATTGTGACTCATACAAAAAGAGAACCTAATTTATAGGGTTTAATACATGAATACATTAACGTGTATATAAATACGTAACTTACACATTCGTAACCTACACATTCGTAACCTATACACATCAATGTATATTCAATGTACCTATTAATATCGAGATTAATGGAGAGTTTATGGACATCCATAATATTGTTCATAATACTCACTTGGATATATCATGATCTTGCCTCATTAAAATCCTTGCAGGGAAAACCCGAGTGGGACAAAACCATGATGAAGGAAAAGAGTACGAGTATAAAAGAATTGCACCCTCTTACCCGTATCACTTTAAATCTAGAAGAACTCGCATTCCAATGCTATGAACTAGCCTTTCAAATGTTGCAGTAGGTAGAGCCTTGGTGAATAAATCTGCTAGATTATTAGTTGAACGAATTGATTGAACATTAATATCACCCTTCTTTTGTAGATCATGAGTGAAAAAGAATTTTGGTGATATATGTTTTGTT
Source organism: Tetrastigma voinierianum (assembly GCA_016808115.1). Taxonomy (NCBI): domain Eukaryota; kingdom Viridiplantae; phylum Streptophyta; class Magnoliopsida; order Vitales; family Vitaceae; genus Tetrastigma; species Tetrastigma voinierianum. The sequence goes on from JAEQBH010004951.1 coordinate 145,826, forward strand.
CTATCCCCTTTAATAGTACCCATTTTTAATTGGACAATGCATGCGGCATTATCTTCATACAAGGTCGTCGGGACCTCCTTACGCTAAAAGACAAACCACATGACCCTCGAATGATGTATTCACGGATCTTAACGAAAACATTCCCGACTTGCTTCATGAATTGCTAAGATCTCTGCATGATTAGAAGATGTGGTGGTAATTGATTGTTTCGTAGAACGCTATGAAATGACTGTATCACCACATGTGAACAAATAGCCCGTTTGTGATCGAGCATTATGAGGGTCAGACATATATCCCGCATCTGCATAACCAATTAATTCTGCTTTTGGTACATTGGGATAATATAGGCCCATATCCATCGTACCTTGAAGATACCTCAATATATGTTTAACTGCATTCCAATGTCTTCTTGTTGGACAAGAACTATATCTTGCTAATAAATTTACAGAAAATGATATATCAGGTCGTGTATGACTTGCAAGATACATTAGTGCTCCAATAGCACTAAGATATGATACTTAAGGACCAAGAAGTTCTTCATCATCCATCCTAGGTCGGAAAGGATCTTTATTCATCTGTGACTTTACAACCATTGGAGTGCTCAATGGATGAGCATTATCCATAGAATCGTTTCAACACCTTTGATATATATTTGATCGATGAACAAAAATTCCATTCTCTAAGTGTTCAATCATAAGAAACCAAGGCAAAAGTTTTATTTTCCCGATTTTTCATCTCAAATTCTTTCTTTAAGTTGACTATTTGCGTTAACTCATTACGTAGATTCAATAATATTGGTCATCAACATAAACTGCAATTATAACAAACTCGGATCAAGATCTTTTAATAAATACACATGGGCAAAGGGGATCATTCTTATACCTTTTTCGCAATAAATATTCACTAAGACGATTATACCACATGCGTCCAGATTGTTTCAACCCATATAGAGATCTGCATAATTTTATCGAGTAAAGTTCTCGAGGACCTGAATTATGTGTTGCAGGCAATTTTAATCATTATGGGATTTTCATGTAAATGTCACAGTCAAGTGGTCCATATAAATAAGCCGTAACTACATCCATTAAACACATACCAAGTTTTTCATGTATTGCCAGGCTAATTAAATATCGAAAAGTAGTTGCATCCACTCTGAGGGAATACGTCTCTTCGTAATCAATGCGAGAGTCTTTGAGAGAATCCTTGTGCAACTAATCGCGCATATCGACAACTTTATTTGTCGCGTCTCGTTTAAGCACAAAATACCCATTTGTATCCCTACGGGTTTGACACCGTCAGGTGTAAGTACAATAGGACCAAAACCGTGTTTTGAAGAGAGAATTCAGTGCGCTGGTGCATCTTTCCATTTTGGCCAATCATCTCTCTGTCTACATTCCTCGACAGACTTTGGCTCAAGGTCCTCATTGTCATTAACAATGTTGAGTGCCACATTATAGGCAAATATATCATCGACGTCGATTTTATTCCGATTCCACCTTTGGCCAGTTGTGACATAGTTTATCGAGATCTCCTGATTGTCACAAGTTTCAGGTACCTAAATTTCTTCTGAAATTACAACTAGGGACTCTTCTAGAGCCATCAATTCCTCAACTTGATCCTTTTCTTTTCAGGATTTTTATCTTTGGAACCAGGCGGTCGACCACGTTTCTTGATGCTTTAGGTTCATTAGCAGCAGTTGTCTACGAGGACATCAATTCCTAGCGGAGCGTTAGCGACTGGTATGTAGATATTAGTTACTCTCTTGGTTAGTAAATGCATCTGGCAATTGATTTGCTAAATTTTGCAAATGAATAATCTTTGAGCGCAAGTTCACATTCCTTTAATGCGGGTCAAGATGGAGACAACGACAATTGATTCCAATAACTTTCAAGCATTTTATTTTCTTTCTTTAAAGTTGGAAGAATCAGGTTCATCAAAATGACAATCGGCCAAAGCAGCGTAAATAAATCTCAGTTGATGTCTCTAAATATTTGATTATCGATGGAGATTCATATCCAAGCACATATATTCCCAATCTTCTTTGGGGACCATCTTAGTGCGTTGTGGTGGAGTAATCGGACATATACCGCACATAATCATAGATGGGAAATATTTGGTTCTCGACCAAAAACCAATTGTAAAGGAGAGAACTCATGATAATTTGTTGGTCTAATACGAATCAGTGCTGCTGCATGCAAAATAGCATGGCCCCAAGCAGAAGTTGGGAGCTTCGTCCTCATTAGTAATGGCCTTGCAATCAATTGAAGGCGTTTAATAAACGGTCATAAGGCTTAGTTTTGTGTATGAACATATGCTACGGGATGTTCAGCGATTATTCAATAGACATACAACAATGTTAAAAGCTTGGGAAGTAAATTCTCGGCATTGTCAAAGGCAATTATTAATGTCGGATAGATACGGAAAATGAGCCGTAAGCGAATTATTTGAGCAAGCAATCTAACTAAATGCTTGGTTGCGTGTTGATAACAAGCGGACATGTGACCATCTAGTTGATACATGGTGAATCATAAAATATCGAAATATGGTCGCATGGTGAATGAATAGGCCCACATATATCCTTGTATACGCTATGAATGCAAGGGTTATGTCGCTATTTTTGTTGGTGATGGCCTTATAATTAACTTCCCTTGAGAGCAAGCGGCATGAAATTCATTTGGGCTGAGAAAAATCTTTGTGATTTTTCGGTGAATGCCCACTTGAATTTTTAATGATTCTCAGCATCATTATAAACCGGGATATCGATCGGTCATGCGAACAATGAAATTATTTTTATATCAGTAAACTTAGGTTTACTATGGCATGTGCCTCAGTGTGCTTATGTTTGTGTGATCTGAGCTAGAGGAAAAAACGGGTAATTTTTTTCCAATATATTTTCTTACCCGAGACAACGTTGGTAATATATAAATACTCAATGTTGTCTTCATTCGTAGTCTCAATATGATATCCCAAGTCGAATATCTTTAAAACTTCAGTAAAATTTCTTTGAGACTGTAGAATATAATGCATCATCAATGAATTTTGTTTCCTCCCAGGGTAACAATATATTAGCTCTTAAGACCCTCAATCATTACACTACCAGATATCGTATTCACATACGATCCTTGCATTATTAAAAGGAAAAGAATTTTTATCCTTAAGTATAGTATCGTTGATGCACTATCTACGAGACACATATCATTATCGTGGGTGAGGATCATGAGATGAGTTTAAATAATGCCGCGAAAGCAAGATATATAATAAGAAAATCATAAAATAACACATAACAAAAAACAACTTTCATTATTGATACGATGACTTACATAACAGTAGACCCCGAATACATAAATATAAGCGGAAATATTTTATTTTGGGATTTTTCATCACGCTGAGCAGTCGCGATATTAAGCCGAAATTTGAATAAAGAAATCGACCAACATCCGGATAGGTCATATCATTGGAGTGAAGTGATCAACTGACTAAATCGCCCAGAAGCAATTTGTCACCTGCCAGACTTTATCTTTCTTCCGTGATTAACGGTAGAGATCAGCCAAAATGTTTTGGTGTCTGACGGTATGTGACCAATGGCCTTTCATCTTTGTAGCGATAGCATAAATTTGTCACCATTTTGCTATTTTCACCGCACATTTGTCCTTTCAATATTCTCCCCTTTTGATATTGACCGTGCCGGATTGTAGACCATTAGTGTAACTATTGCGATACGTCTGGGTGTCACGTCCACGACCCGACTATGTGCGCGACGCGTGTGGCCAGCGGCCTCGACTTTGTCCATTATAAGGGTGATATGTTGCACTTCACGCCGAGATGAGCGAACCGGTTAGACGGCCTCATGATTTTTACGTAGTACCATTGTTTTGTTCGATACGAAGACATAAATGGTGAATATTTCCTAAAACCCTTTTCACGATATTCTTCTTTGAGAACCGCATTGGATGCATGAAAAAGTGAAGAAATGTTTTCTCAACATATCCTCATCGATAATTTTTTTCTCCATATGCTTTATGGTGAGGGCGATTCTAAATATTCTTTGAGAGTTATATACTCACTCACGATTTAAATCTTTAACGATCTCAAAATGCATCCGAGTCATATGAGCTTTGGGAGAATTACCGTTCTCGATGTTCATAGCACCCTTGGCTGTTCCCGCGAACAAGTGGATCCTTTGCGGTGAGGTATTCGGCTTTCAATCCTTCATGGAAAGGTGACAACGAAGAAAATGGAAATCATTTGAACTTCTTGAATGGATGTTGTATTCTTTTCTTTAATTGTATTTCCAAGACCATTTGCATCTAGATGGTTCAGCATCTAGTATCCCATGACCAGAAATTCTTTCTAGTGATATCGGGAGCCACAAATTCCAATTTCGCAAGATTCGACATAATAATATTATTATAGATATATGAAAAATATTAGATAAGATAATAATAATATTGTAAAATAAAAAGAGATAGTTACATATAGACATGCCTCGATATACCTTGATATATTTCTTGAAAAGATTCGACGAGTTTCGTGCGATAACGTATTATAAAATAGAACAAGAGAGCGAGAGATATAGAAGAAAGCAAGAGAGATTTCTTACATTAAACGTGTTGTGGCTAAATCTAGAACCACTTATTTATAGGGTTTAATAAATGAATACGTTAATGTGTATATAAATAGTAACCTACGCATTCGTAACTTACACATTCGTACTTGCATATCACATCCCGATGTATGATATGCTTATTAATATCGAGATTAATGGAGTTTATGAAATCCGCTAATATTGTTCATAATAGCTTCATCCTCTAGGCTAGGATTTTTGAACAATTTGATTATATTTTATTATGAAATATATTTCTAAGATCAATAAAATTATTTGTAACTGCAAGTCAAATTTTATCGTCAAAACTGTGTATGGAAAGGCTGAATTCTTCAATGAAATGGCCCCACTAGATATTTGGCTCTGTGTACAAATTTTAACCAATCTTTATTCTCACATCTTGCAGCAATTCATCACCCATTCTCTTCTCTTTTATATATTCTTTTTTAAGTTTTTGTTTCTGTGAGTCGTGTACGGGACATGGATTATGGATTCTGTGAGCCCAATCCTTGACGGTATTGCCGCTCGCTTACGGAATTGTACTGGAAAACGTGCATCTTATCTCACTGATCTGCGAGAAACCCTTGAATCTTTGAGAAAAGCCATGGAGGAGCTGAAGGAGGTAGCCGAAGATGTGAAGACTAAGGTGGACCATTATAGGAAAACCGCGAGATGAGACAGAGCATGAAGTGGGTGGGTGGCTCCGAGAGCGAAACGGAAAAGGAAGTCATGGAGATTCTGCGGAAGGGTGATCAGGGAAATCCAGCAAATGTCACTTGGAACCTCCTGTCCTAAGAACTGCCGGTCGAGCTACAAGATGAGAAGATATCAACGAAAAAAACGTGCCGTCACTGAACTGAGTAGAAAGGTTGTTTCAGCGATGTGGCTGAAGAAAGGCTGCCCAGATCAGCGGTGGATGAGCCAATGGAAGACGGTGAGCTTGGATCGGATGTATTCGAAGGTTTTGAGATGCATCCAAGATGAACAACTGGGAATCATTGGATTGTATGGCATGGGAGGTGCCGGGAAAACTACCCTCATGACCAAAGTCAACAACGAGTTCTTCAAAACGAGCATGGACTTTGAAGTAGCCGTTTGGGTTGTAGTATCCAGGCCTGCAAATTTGGGAAAGGTACAAGAGGTCATTCGAAATAAATTAAAGATCCCTGATGATACATGGAGAAATAGAAGCGAAGAGGATGAAAAAGCAGTAGAAATTTTCATGTCTTGAAGGGGAAAAGGTTGTGATACTGTAGAAGATGTATGGGGGCATTCATCTCCAAAAGTGGGGATTCAAAGTTTACATGAAACTTCCTCTGGCTCAACGTTCGCACTCTGGTTTAGTGTCGTCTCGAGAAGTCTTTGTATGGTCTGCAGCCAGGCTCAGCGGTCTTTGGTATGCTAAGTTAGGTGCTTCTTTGGCGAACATGGTTTTCCTTTGATGCTGGCCAGTTATTACTCTAAATCGAGGATGGAGTCTGACTTAATGTTCTTGTGTATGTTGATGATCTCATTATTTTAAGTAATGATGCTTCGGCTGACCATTTCAAGGCCCTATTTGCGAGTGTTTTATATGAAGATTTGGAGTGCCTTGAAGTATTTTCTTGGTATTGAGGTTCAATAGCCGTGGTCGAGGGCATGTAGCGTGTCGGCCAATCGCTCTTGATATTATTCTTTGAGAGCGGCTTGTGTGGGTCGTCGGGTTGGCTCTGTAGGAAGCGGGGAATCACGCGTGGAAACAAGCGAAGGCCTTCTTTCGTAGATCTGAGGTATAGGCGACTTGTGGGTAAATGCCATTCTTATACGATCTGACTTGGTTTATACAGTTCATATCTTGGCTCAGTTTATGCAACACCCTCGTCAGGATCATTGGGATGCGGCGCTTCGTACGGTTCGCTACTTAAAAGGGTGTCCGGGTCAAGGCATTCTTCTTCGCTCTGATTGTGAGTTATCTCTGACAGGTTGGTGCGATTCAGATTGGGATACGTGTCCTTTGACTAGACGTCTCTTACTGGTTGGATAGTGTTTCTTGGATCTTCTCCGATTTCTTGGAAGACCAAGAAACAACATACGATGTCCCGGTCTTCTGCTGAAACCGAGTATCGTTCCATGGCTGCCGTCACTTCAAAGTTGAAATGGCTCAAAGCTTTGCTTGTGAGTTTGGGTTTCACACATTCGCCAGCCATGCGCTTATCTTTGTGATAGTCGGTCGGCAATCTACATTGCTCGAAATCCTGTGCTTGTGAAAGTCTGCGGCTTGGCGTTGAAGTTGATTGTCGTTATGTGCGTGATGCCATTCGATGAAGGAGTATTATTTCGTCTCATGTGTCTGCGAAGATCGACTTGAAACTTGTCTTCCCGCGAGGCTCTTGGCAGCGCAGTTTACGTATCTACTTAGCAAGTTGGTGCATTTGTGATCTCCGTAGCCAACTGGGGGTATTAAGATTATCTTGAATATCTGTCTTATTTTTAGGATATGTATGTTACGATTTGGTCCAATGGTATAATTGCGTATTATAGCCATATTTATAGGCAGTTTGGTCGATGGTATAATTCTTGAAGTATTATAGCCATATTTATAAGCATCTTAGCATGCTTGCCAGACTTTTAGTTTGTAATATTATATATATGACCTACGGGTGAATCAATAGAATCAAGGAAAACCAATTCTTTCAGAGAGCGACAAATATGATCAAGTTAAAATGCATGATGTTATTCGTGATATGGCTTATGGTTAGCTTCAGAACATAGAGGCAATAAGAACAGAGTCTTGGTAGAAGAAGAAGTTGATTATGTGGAATATAGCCAGAATTTTAAGGTGGAAAGAGCCTGACAAGATGTTCTTGTCGACTAGTAGCCTAAAAGAACTCATTGCACCACCACCATTTCCCAATCTTTCGACTTTAATCTTTAGTAATCAAGTCTTGGGGACACTTCCCAGTGGATTATTCCATTTCATGCCGCTTATAAAAGTCTTGGACTTTTCACGTACTAAAATCTTCAGAGCTACCAGTTAGATTGGCGGATTAATTACTCTGCAGTATCTCAATTTATCAGGTACGAAATTAAGAGAATTACTTATAGAGCTCAAGACATTGAAAAGAATAAGATATACAGTATTAGCTGAAATGCCATGGCTTAGAGGATTTGTAAGGAAGTAATATCTGAATCTTTCAATGATAGAATATTTACCATAAACTAATCATTTATTTGATGAAAAAACATCATTTACCCAAAGGAGGACCATAAAATGATTTATTTATGGGAGGATAGTGAAGCATTGCTGGAGGAGTTGGAAGGAGTTGAAGCATATAGAATGGATCTGTTCTCCCCATCTCTGAGTGTTCTGTCTTTAGAAAAAGTTATTGACTCCCAAAATTACAGAATGCTCCTGAGGTATACAGGCTTTAGAGTCTGGGACTCAGATTACCAAGAATGAAGCATCTACAATTCCTAAGAATTTTCAGATGTAGGGAGTTGCAAGACATAAAAGTGGATGATAAGCATGGATTTGCAGCAGATTATATCCCGAACTCGAGTTTCTACAGCCTCCAAAGTGTACTTGTTCATCATCTTCCGAAATTGTTGAACTTGACATGGCTTATTTACATCCCGTGTCTTGAAGATCTTGAAGCAATGGACTGTGAGTCCTTGAAAGAAGTGATAGGTGAAACAAGTAATTTAGTTTCAGATAATTTTGGCATATTCTCCAGACTCAAAATTTTGAGCTTGAGTAATCTACCAAATTTGAAAGAGCATCATCAGAAGGAAACTTTGGCGTTTCCTTCCCTCACAAATCTCTGGGTAAAAAATGTCAAATCTAAAGAAACTGCCATTTGATTCAAATGAGGCGCAAGCTAATAATTTAAGGACAATTAGACGAGAAACAGATTGGTGGGAGGGGTTAAGGTGGGATGATGAAACAACGAAGCACATTTTCAGTCCTACCTCGAAGAGATCATCATGAGAAGAAATGAGAGAGGATGGTAATGTTTGAGCTCTGCGTGTGTGGAGTATAGAGTCTTGCGTGAAGGAGGTGTTAAGAGGCATGATATTCATGTGCATCCAATGCCACAGTTTGAGAACTTACAGAGAGTCGGTTGTTTAACATGCTTCAACTTATCAAAATGTTTGTATCAAAATTCACAATTTCTAAACTCGAAATTTGAAACAAATTTTAAGTTGAAATTTGAAATGGCTTAATCACTAGATGAATGGTCGAACTGGTCAAATTCTAATGAATTGCACTATTCAACATTTTATTTTATTTTATTTTTTAAAAAAGTCGAAATAAGGTTGTTTTGATATATTTTGCATTAGAAAGACATTGTTCACCTATATTACCTAGTTTTAAATATTATTATTAAGATATTAGGATTTGTTTATTGGCTCAAAATAATAAAATATTAAATTACAAAAGGCTCAAAATTTTAAAATATTATTATCAATATTTTGGAAAGATATAAATTATAATAAAACCATATTATTATCTAGTAAAATATAATATATAATCTCATTACAATATCACTGGTTTTATCACTAACAATTTTTCTACAAAAAACATGATAAAAATAAAAATAAGTATACATTTTCAATTGTTTTTATTTTTTAATAAATATATTATTATCTATTATAATGTCATGATTCGACCCGATAAATTATGAGTGGGTAACTATTCTACTTTAATCATCGAGGTTTTAAAACAACTGATAAATATGGAATGAGAAAATATAAGATATTTGAAAACTTAATAGTTATTAACCAATTCCATCAAAAGGAATTTGTAGAAAGGGCTAAAATCAAGACTAATTAATCCAAATTAAATGACCCAAAATATGACCAGTGACTAATAACAGGAATAACTAATAAGTCTTGATTTCAAATTATTTGTCTTTGAGATTGTGTTTAGTTTCAGATATATGCTAAGGTTGTGTTTGTTCTTGAAATTATTAAGAAAAGAAAAAATTGTAAAGAAAAATGTCTTCTTTTTTTTTATGTTGTCTTATAAAGAATTTAAAAGATGATGAAATATAAATAAAACTATTTAAAAACTTTTGTAGTTTATGATTGCTTAATATTTATATTGATGAGTTAAAATAAGGGTCAATTTATGGGTACTTTTAAAAAGTGTTTCTAGGCCTAAAAATATTTTTTAAGTATTTTTTTTTATAGCAAAACCCTTTTAAATATCTTTTTTTGAAAAAAGATATATTTATTGAATTAGATGCTGTCTGATCGATAGAAAGCAGAATCAAGTAATCTTCAAAAGCACAAGGATGATACGATATCGTAATTAATAGCAAAAAATGATGTTTCAAGACACATACATTTGATAATCCATGATGACCAAAATCACAGATTAGTTCTGACATCTTGGCACAAGCAATTTGATCCCCAATGAAACTGTCGAGATCGAGCTTTGTATCTGCTTTATGTCTGAAACCACGAAAAAAGCTAACTATAAGGCTGTATACATCAAATAAATACGGTGATAAAACATATGCAGCAGTCGACTGACAAAAACACAATGATAGATGATGACAAAAACACGAAAAAAACAAAGAAAAAATAAAAATGGCAGGATCGATGTGAGCCTTTATTTGAAAAGAAGCATCGATCGAAAAGAAAGCGATAGAAGCGAGATTTCAAACTAAGAGTAATAAAGCGCATATTTTCTTTAATGAACAAAAGCCTGAACGAGAGAGCAAGGAGAGAGGTGACTAGGGTTTTCAGAGATAGGGGTGGCTAAATACTCTTAAAACACTTTTAATTGTCAAAAACACTTTTAAGTGTTTTAGGACAAGAAAAAAGACATTTTGTAATATTTTGAAATTTAAAAAAAAACACTGAATTAAGACTTTTTTAAGACATCTATAGACTGTCTTTAAGTATATGACTTTTATAAAGTTTAATAGATTTGTAAAAACTTTTGTAAATTTTTTATAAAGTAGGTAAATTTTATAAAGTATGTAAATTTATGAATATACCATTTTTTATAGATTTTATAGACTTTTACTATTGCAATATTGATAGAATTTTACTTAACTTTAAATAACTATAATAAATTTACATTTCGAATAAAAATAAAATATTTAATTAAATAATTTTAATTCAATAAAGTAACTTACTTTTTTTCCAACCACAACTAACCTTAGGATAGGAATGAATAAGGAGAGAAAAAGCAGACTTTGAGTAGCCCTTGTTTCTCTCATTTCTCAGGAGAGGGATAAGGGAATGGATTGTGTAGGCCCGATCTTGGATGTTGTCACCCGCGTATGGGACTGCTCAATAAGCATGCCGCTACATCAGCGATCTGCAGGAAAATTTGGAGTCTTTAGAAACATGAAATGCAGGAGCTGAAAGAATGTATACCTAGATGTGAAGAGTAGAGTTGAAGTTGAAGAGCAACGGCAAATGAGGCGCACAAATGAAGTGGACGGCTGGCTCCGTTCTGTAGTAGCCATGGAAGCACCAGTCGACCAGATCCTGCAGAAAGGTGATCAGGAAATCCAGAAGAAATGCTTCGGAACTTGTTGCCCCAGAAACTGCTGGTCCAGCTGCAAGCTCGGGAAGAAAAACAAATGAGAGGTGGGTGCTAGGCCAGTGGAACAAGGGACGTTTTTGTTGTTGTGGCTGATAGGTTACCTCAAGCTCCGGTGGAGGAGAGGCCGATGAATAAGACGGTGGGCCTAGATCTGATGTACGCAGAGGTTTGCAGATGCATCCAGGATGATCAACTGGGAATTATTGGGCTATATGGTATGGGGGGTGCCGGGAAAACTACCCTCATGACCAAACTCAATAATGAGTTCATCAGAGCAAACAAAGACTTTGAAATCGCCATTTGGGTTGTAGTATCCAGGCCTGCTAGCGTGGAAAAAGTACAGAAGTCATCGAAACAAATTAAAGATCCCGTGATGACACATGGAGAAATAGAAGCGAGGATGAAAAGGCAGTAGAAATTTTCAATTTATTGAAGGCAAAAGGTTTGTGATACTGCTAGACGATGTATAGGGCAGCTTGATCATCCAAAGGGTGGGGGTTCCTTCTCCTACTGCCCAAAACAAATCCAAAGTAATATTAACGACCCGATCTCTGGATGTTTGTCGTTGTATGGAAGCTCAAAAAAGCATTTAGGTGGAATGTTTGAAGGAAGAGGAAGCTATCAATTTGTTCAAGGAGAAGGTTGGAGAGACCACTCTGAATTCACATCCGGATATACCTCAGCTGGCTGAAATTGCTGCTAAAAGAGTGCAAGGTTTACCACTTGCACTCTAGTGACCGATAGACTGAGAGCTATGGCGGGCAAGAACACTCCACAAGAATGGGAGCGAGCAATACAGGTTTTGAAGACTTATCCGTCAAAGCTTTCAGGTATGGGAGATCACGTATTTCCGATCCTCAAATTCAGTTATGATAACTTGCCAAATGACACCATCAAGTCTTGTTTTTATATCACTTTATGTTCCCCGAGGACCATTTAATTTCCTATGGAGTCTATTGTACTGCTCTGGATCGGAGAAGGGTTTTTGATGAATCTTGATAACATTTATGATGCATTTAACCAAGGAGCGTGACATCATTGAGCATCTAAAGACAACATGTCTATTCGAGTGTTGAATTTGATGGGTTAAAATGCATGATGTTATTCGGGATATGGCTCTGTGATTGCTTCTGACATATACTGGCAAACAGAACAGGATTTTTGTTGAAGAAAATAATATTGTGGAAGTTCACCAGGTTTCAAAGTGGAAAGAGGTACAGCGGATGTACATGTTATTTAGTAGTATGGTAGAATCTGGTATGCCGCCATCTTTTCCCAATCTAGTGACTCTAATTGTTAGGAGTCGAGGCATGGCAACATTTTCGAGTGGATTCTTCCACTTCATGCCGATCATAAAAGTTTTGGATTTGTCGCGTACTGGAATAACCAAGTTGCCGATTGGAATTGGTAAATTAGTTACACTAGAGTACCTTAATTTATCATTTACAAGGCTAACAAGTGTCTACAGACTTAAGACATTAGAAAAAAATAAGATGCCTGCTATTACGAGTGTGTCCCATCTTAGTGATTTCTAAAGAAGTAATATCAAATCTCTCAATGATGAAAATTTTTGTCTTAGATTTTAAAGAGTTAATACCGGAGACGGAAAATGCTCGCCAATCACCTAGAGAGGAGGAGGAACCCAAGTATTCAAGTGAGGATAATGGAGCTCTTAATTTGAGGAAGGATAATAAAGCATTGTTGGAGGAGTTGGAGGGGTTGGAACATATAAATTGGGTCAATGTTACGGTCGAAGGTGCGTTGTCTTTCCAAAAGTTATCAAGCTCCCAAAAACTAAAGACTGTTATGAGGATTTAAGCCTTGAACTTAGGTGACCTTACTCCGTTTGCCAAGGATGAAACATCTACGAAACCTTGAAATGGCTGCAGGGAGTTGCAGGAGATAAAAGTGGATCAGGAGAGAGGAGGGAGGACAGGGATTTATGGCAGATTATTTTCATATCCCAAACTCAAATTTCTGCTGCCTTTGCCGCGTGGATATTATTCAACTTCCAAAGTTGTTGGACTTGACATGGCTTATTTACATCCCAAGTCTTGAAAATCTTTGGGTACAAGATTGTGAATCCATGGAAGAAGTGATAGGTGATGCAGGTGAGGTCCCTGAAAATCTTGGCATATTTTCAAGACTCAAATCCTTGTACTTGTTTGATCTACCAAATTTAAGAAGCATCAGTAGACGGGCCCTGCCCTTTCCTTCCTTGACTAAACTCGTGGTGCTAAACTGCCAAAACCTAAAGAAGCTGCCATTGGATTCAAACAGTGCAAGAAACGGTTTAAAATAAATTGTAGGGGAATTGGATTGGTGGGAAGGATTGCAATGGGAGGATGAAACCATTCGCCTCATTTTCACTTCCTTCTCCCATGCTCTCTCGAGTGCGATCTTTTTTCCTGCCTAGAATTTTTATTTCTTTTGAATTTGCCAACCAAGGATTTTCATTTTTTCCTGCATCACATATCACCCTTATGATCAATAATTAATTAGTTAAGAGTTTGAAAAACATTTTTGCTTTTTCACTCTCTAGTGGCCATTGTATGTTGTATATATTCTCGTTCCTAACTTCATATTTGTAGCCTAGTTGGTTAAGGAAGAAGTCCAATGTGGTAGTTGTGACACCTCAAAATCCACGGGTCCGTTGATCACCTATCAACCCGTGGAAATCCTGTGGATATCGTGTAACTTGATACCACACATGTTGTGTATCTAAATTCAGGAGTTATTTTGTACTTTTTTCTTCTTGTGCCCATGAGCGGTGTTTGTGTCGTGTCAGTGAAGACGATGGCCTGGCGAAGCGATCTGCGACCACGAGTGCACTATCACAAGTCTGTCTTGTGCACAGTGCGCGCATACTGCGCTCTGTCGTGCGCGTTGTGTGCGTAGTCGTGCGCTGCTGCGCGCTATCACGAGGACTGGGCGCGCACTCGGTCGCAATGACGCCCAGCCAGCTCGAGCATGTCGCAACACCAGAAGGCCGTGTGGCGACACCAAACGACCGTCCCTATCGCGACAAGAAATTTTATGTCGCGATAGACCTTAAGTTCTCTGTCGCGACAGAGACTTGGCCCCCTGTCGTGACTGATGATTGCCTAAAACACTCATGTCATACCCATGTCTGTCTTATGATTTTAGCTCTATTTTACAATCAAATACGCATTTTATAGCCCGATATCTGATTCTTGCATTTTGTGTGAATAGCAGGTGGAATGGGCAGTTTTGGAGCAGAGAGAAAAAGAAAAGGCGGCGGAGCGGTCGCGGCGCCCCAGCGTCCACGACATCCCATGTCGCGATGTCTAGCGTCAGCGACGTCGGTGATGAGAAGGAAGTCAACAAGTGATAGCGATCGCGGCCTCGGCGTCGCGACATTGCAGCGTGCGCGACGTCAGCACGATTTTTGCCTCAACATCATTAAAAGCAAAGGGACCAGAAATCAACAGATGATTGGAAAACGTACGGACGAGGGCACGGAAGGCATAGCAGCAACGACCCAGATCAGCAGAGAAGAGACTTGCTTTTGTATTTTCTTCTTTTCTGAAAAAGTGCTGATGGTTTATAGATTGATTACGTGTATAACCAAGTCCAGTATGTTCTAGATTCACATCTAGGGTTTTGTTGAACCCTATCACGATTGCATGGATTAAGATTTTGATTTCATATTGTTAAGTTATTTTTGACTTGTTAGTATCGCTCACATGTCGTGGTTATACATGTGATGTACGGCGACGGTAGCGTGATTTTGCTCGGTAATAGAAGTCGAGAGATGAGACGTAGGGATCGAATAGAGAAACCCTCGGTCGGTCGGTGAATAAAGATATCCAGATTAGGGTGGCGATTAAAGTCGAACATTTAAGCATTCCAGGCATTGGGTTGGGGTAGGGACCTCCCAGCCTGCTAGCGAGATGAGGCGGATGCGCGAGAGAGGGTGTATCTCGTAGAGCACGATCACGAATGGCCGAATAGTAATTTCTCTCAGGTAGTGTCGAAGTAGAGAAGTGGCGGGGAGACAGGCTCTAGTCTCCACAACACGATTTACTAAGATAAATTAGTTTAGTTTAATCTCCGCACCTTAGTTAGCCCAGTCGTTCGGGTTAAGTCAGGATAATGTTATAGGGCCCGATTTCGATAGTCTGGCGCCTTGCCGGGTGGATCGATGTCAGATGCACTGGAGTCTGTTTGTATTCTTAGTGACGTGTGCGCGCGCGCATAGGCGTCTTGCATCTTACACATCACGCTTTCGTGCGTCAAATTTTTTGAGCGCGTTCTTGCAGAGAAGTTTTAGAGTTGATATTGAAAAACAGCAATTATATATTACTCTGGAATTCTTATTGTTATTTTTATTTTACTTTTACAAGTGTTGGTAATTTGGTCTTTGTGTTGCGTGTGTGATTGCAGTTAAGGTTACTGTGAGTGCATGCGAAGACGGGGTCAGGTTGAACTACATCCGTTTGATCACTAATTGGAAAGAGCCTTCTGTAGTTCTGTATGAGAACTAAGAACAACACGGTATAGAAATCTAATCATGCGGGAATAATGAAGAGCCACGATCGTGGCCGTAGGCAAAAGCAGTAAATGTGAGACATGATGGGAATAATGGTAGGAATCATGCACCCGGTCGTTTATACGCCCAGAATGATCCATTCATGTTGCTAGAAAGAGTTGCCCTTTCACCTCTGATTTGTTGAGACGGCTATCAAGAGACCACCTATTCGAACCCAAGCAAGCTTGGGGCTGAAGTCGGTGACTTCTGGTCTTGGTATCACATTCGCGGATTCACGATGAGAATCAGAATATGCGTTTGACAAACGCCCTTAAAAGTGTGATCAGAAATGTGATGGGGGTCCTTAAGAGCACTTAGGTTGAGATTGCTTCGCTCTCACTGAGTGATAGGCGAGCATTGGTTAATAGTCTAGGCCGTGATTAAATCGCTAATAGACGACTTAGTGTTTGAAGTTCGACCAGTTCTTCCCTGAAATTACTGCTTAGGTGCAAGAGATTAATACATTCAAGCGACTGAAGGAGAGAACTGGCGGAAACGTGGGATAGGTTTGTATTTGTTAAGAGAGTGCCCACATCCTGGTGACGGATGGTTCTGGTTCACACTTTTCTATAATGGTCTTAGGGATGCAACGGAGCGGTGATCAGGTAGCGTGGGAGGCGCTAATCAGAAGACTATGGATCGACATATGAAAGTGCCAAGGATGCTGCTACTAATACCAATCAGTGGCCTAAAGATAGGATTACACCAGTGAAGGCTGTGAGTGGCACAGATAATGAGGTTCTCAACAATCTGGTTGCCATGGCTCGCGCGGCTTGCTAAGCTGCGGCTGACGGCAAGGTAAGCGAATGCCGCCACGGACCGGCCATGGGAGTTGTGTGGTGTGGAGGGCGGCCACGACGGCACGGAGATGTCGTCGGGACTGACAAGCAGTAGAGCATGTGCTCGGTATGTGTCAGTTTGGCCAGTCGGCCACGACAACGAGAGGTCGATATGGGAGCCAAAACCTATCAGAACCAAAATCAAGGCCAATGGTGGCGTAATAATCGAATAGTCGAGGCTTGGTGGGGTTATGGTTGGAGAACTGTCGAACAACATGTCACCACCTCGAGTGAGCGAACCACCTCTCGAGAAAAAGGTGGACTTGGAACAAGCCCTTGAGCAAATGCTCACCTCGCATACCGCCTTTATGAATGAGACAAAGGCGAATATGCAACACCAGGCCACCCAATTAAACAATCAAGAAACACAGTTGAGAAATCTAGAGGTGCAGATAGGCTAAATGACCAATCTATTAACAGAAAGGCAATCGGGTTCCTTACCGAGCAACTCAGTGAACCCGAGACAAGAAGGGAATGAACATGTAAGCGATCCACGTTGAAGTGGTAGAGAATTGGCAATACGGGGCAGCCCCCGGTGATAGGGAGGTAGAGCGAGAAGTCATCGGACAGTGGGGCGATGTCTGAGAGAGTGACCACTGGAGAAAAAGTTTGGGGGAGACGGCGGGGCAAGGATCACCAACCCATAGCCCCAATTCTGTACCCCCAATGCCTAAAGAAAAATAAATTGGATAAGCAGTTCACCAAGTTTATGGAAGTGTTTAAAAAACTGCACATCAACATCCTGTTAGCTGATGCTCTGGAACAAATGTCAAGTTATGTCAAATTTATGAAGGGCGTGTTGTCGCGAGAAGAGAAAATGTCAAATTCGAGACAGTCAATCTCACTGAAGAATGTAGTGTCATCCTTCAGAGGAAGTTGCCGCAAAAGCTAAAAGACTAGGCAGTTTCACTATCCCTTGCACCATCGGGAACGCTATCTTTGAGAGAGCTTTGTGTGACTTGGGCGCCGGTATTAATCTCATACCTCTATCCATATTTAGACGTTTGGGGTTAGGTGAAGCTGTGACTACGGTCACACTCCGGAGTTGCGAGCCAGGTCATAAAGCATCAGAGGGGTGATAGAAGATGTCTTGGTGAAGGTCGACAAGTTCATCTTCGTGATTTCATTGTATTAGATATGGAAGAAGATAAAGGAAATATCCATAATCTTTGGTGAACCATTTCATAGTGTGAGCTGATGATTGACGTTCGGAGGAGAGTTGAAGTGAGGGTGCGGGAAGATGAAGTCGAGTTTAACGTGTTCGAAATTTGTGAGACACCGTGAGAGTGATACATGCTTCATGACCAAAGACCGTGGGGCTATAGTGTCTAGCGAAGTGGTCTCATTGATCCTTTGGAAATTTGGCGTGATACCAGTGATTCAGAACACAGGAAGAAGTAGGAGTATGTAAAATGGATGGATTCCTTCGAACCCGATAGAAGGAAATATTTTGAATCTACAGGTAGAGAGAAGTGCTAAAGCGCCGATTGCCATCTGTTGAGCTGACCACCCGAGATGGAGGCCAAAGCCATTTACCTAACCATCCCGAGTAATGCTTATCTTGGGGTTGCCTCCACCTTACCGGTGATTATTTCGGGCGTCTTTGTGACAATAGAGGAAGATAAGTTATTGGGGGTACTCGAGATCACAAAATGCGC